>OX411548.1:47206111-47758611 GCA_948146395.1 Fragum whitleyi
TGTGAGGTGCTCAAGATGGTGTGACACATCATTTTAACCAGGAATCAATTGGTAGGTGCTTGAGCTGGTGCTACATTCTTTAACCAGGAATAAATTGTTAGGTGCCCAAATTGGTGTGCCACATCATAACAACCAGGATTCAATTAATAGGTGCTCAAGCTGGTGCAACACATCATCTTAACCAGGAAACAATAGTTAGGTGCTCAAGCTGGTGCGTCACATCATTTCAACCAGGAATCAATTGTTAGGTGCTCAAGCTGGTGTGACACATAATACCAACCAGGAATCAATTGTAAGGTGCTCAAGCTGGTGCAACACATCATTTTTTTCCAGGAATCATTTGTTAGGTGCTCAAGCTGATATGACACATATTAACCAGGAATCAATTGTTAGGTGCTCAAGCTGGTGAAGCAAATCATTTTTACCAGGAATCAATTGTTAGGTGCTCAAACTGGTGAAACACATCATTTAAACCAGGAATCAATTGTTAGGTGCTAGAGCTGGTGCGTCACATCATTTTAACCAGGAATCAATTGTTAGGTGCTCAAGCTGGTGCAACATATTCAAAACAGGAATCAATTGTTAGGTGCTCAAGCTGGTGTGACACATTAAATCAACCAGGAATCAATTGTTAGGTGCTCAAGCTGGTGCTACATATTTAAACCAAGAATAATTTGTTAGGTGCTCAAGCTGGGGTGACAAATCATATCAACCAGGAATCAATTGTTAGGTGCTCAAGCTGGTGCAACACATCATTTTGACCAGGAATCAATTGTTAGGTGCTCAAGCTGGAATGACACATTTTAACCAGGAATCAATTGTTAGGTGTCTGAGCTGGTGCTACATATTTAAAACATGAATCAATTGTTATGTGCTCAAGCTGGTGTGACACATTAAATCAACAAGGAATCAATTGTCAGGTGCTAAGGCTGGTGCTACATTTTTAAATCAGGAATCAATTGTTAGGTGCTCAAGCTAGCATGACACTTCATATCAACCAGGAATCAATTTTTAGGTGCTCAAGCTGGTGCGTCACATCATTTAAACCAGGAATCAATTTTTAGGTCTTTGAGCTGGTGCAACACATCATTTAAACCAGGAATCAATTGTTAGGTGCTTAAGCTGGTGTGACACATTAAATCAACAAGGAATCAATTGTTAGGTGCTCAACCTGGTGTGACAAATAATTTTAACCAGGAATCAATTGTTAGTTGCTCCAGCTTGTGAATCACATATAGTTACCAGGAGTCAATTGTTAAGTGCTTGAGCTGGTGCTACATATTTAAAGTAGGAATCAATTGTTAGGTGCTCAATCTGGTGCAACACATCATTTCAACCAGGAATCAATTTTTAGGTGCTCAAGCTGGTGCAACACATCATTTTTACCAGGAAGCAATTGTTAGGTGCTCAAGCTGGTGCACCACGTAATTTTAACCAGGAATCAATTGTTAAGCGCTTGAGCTGGTGCTACATATTTTAACTAGGAATCAATTGTTAGGTGCTTAAGCTGGCGTGACACATCATATCAACCAGGAATCAATTTTTAGGTGCTTAAGCTTGTGCAACACATCATTTTAACCAGGAAATAATTGTTAGGTGCTCAAGCTGATGTGTCACATCATTTAACCAGGAATCAATTTTTAGGTCAATGAGCTGGTGCAACACATCATTTAAACAAGGAATCAATTGTTAGGTGCTCAAGCTGGTGTGACACATGAAATCAACAAGGAATCAATTGTTAGGTGCTCAACCAAATGAGACAAACAATTTTAATCAGGAATCAATTGTTAGGTGCTCAAGCTTGTGCATCACATATTTTTTACCAGGAGTCAATTGTTAAGTGCTTGAGCTGGTGCTACATATTTAAACTATGAATCAATTGTTAGGTGCTCAAGCTGCTGCAACACATCATTTCAACCAGGAATCAATTTTTAGGTGCTCAAGCTGGTGCAACACATCATTTTTACCAGGAAGCAATTGTTAGGTGCTCAAGCTGGTGCAACACGTAATTTTAACCAGGAATCAATTGTTAAGTGCTAGAGCTGGTGCTACATATTTAAACTAGGAATCAATTGTTAGGTGCTCAAGCTGGTGCAACACATCATTTCAACCAGGAATCAATTGTTAGGTGCTCAAGCTGGTGCAACACATCATTTTAACCAGGAATCAATTGTTAGGTGCTCAAGCTGGTGTGTCACATCATTTTAAACAGGAATCAATTGTAAGGTGCTTGAGCTCTTGCTACATATTTAAACCAGGAATCAATTGTTAGGTGCTCAGCCGATGCAACACATCATATCAACCAGAAATCAATTGTTAGGTGCTCAAGCTAGTGAAACACATAATTTTAACCAGGAATCAATTGTTAAGTGCTCAAGCTGGGGTGACACATAATTTCAACAAGGAATCAATTGTTAGGTGCTCAAGCTGGTGCTACATATTTAAACCAGGAATCAATTTTTAGGTGCTCAATTTGGTGCTATACATCATATCAACCAGGAATCAATTGTTAGGTGCTCAAACTGGTGCAAGAAATCAATTTAACCAGGAATTAATTGTTAGGTGCTTGAGCTGGTGCTACATATTTAACCCAGGAATCAATTAATAGTTGCTCAAGCTGATGTGATACATCATATCAACTAGGAATCAATTGTTAGGTGCTCAATTTGATGCTATACATCATATCAAACAGGAATCAATTGTTAGGTGCTCAAGCTGGTGCAACACATCATTTGAACCAGGAAGCAATTGTTAGGTTCTTGAGCTCTTGCAATACATCAAATCAACCAGGAATCAGTTGTTAGGTGCTCAAACTGGTGCAACAAATCATTTCAACCAGGAATCAATTGTTAGGTGCTCAAGCTGGTGTGACACATCATATCAACCAGGAAAGAATTGTAAGGTGCTCAAGCTGGTTTTATACATCATATCAACCAGGAATCAATTGATAGGTGCTCAAGCTGGTGCTACAAATCATTTTTACCAGGAATCAATTGTTAGGTGCTTGAATGTTGCGTCACATTATTTTAACCAGGTGCTTGTTAGGTGCTTGAATTGGTGCTACATATTTAGACCAGGAATCAATTATAAGTTGCCCAAGCTGGTGTGATATATATCAACCAGGAATCAATTGTTAGGTGCTCAAGCTGGTGTGACACATCATATCAACCAGGAATCAATTGTTAGGTGCTCAAGCTGGTGCAACACATTATCTTAACCAGGAATCAATTGTTAGGTGCACATGCTGGTGCATCACATCATTTTAACCAGGTATCAATTGTTAGGTGCTAAAGTTCTCGCTACATATTCAAAAAAGGAATCAATTGTAAGGTGCTCAAGCTGGTGTGACACATCATATCAACCAGGAATCAATTGTTAGGTGCTCAAGCTGGTGCAACACATAATTTTAACCAGGAATCAATTGTTAAGTGCTTGAGCTGGTGTCACATATTTAAACTAGGAATCAATTGTTAGGTGCTCAAGCTGGTGTGTCACATCATTTTAACAAGGAATCAATTGTTAGGTGCTTGAGCTCGTACACATATTTAAACCAGGAATCAATTGTTAGGTGCTTAAGCTGGTGCAACACATCATAATCATATCAACCAAGAATCAATTGATAGGTGCTCAAGCTGGTGCAACAAATAATTTAAAACCAGAAATCAATTGATAGGTGCTCAAGCTGGGGTGACACATCATATCAACCAGGAATCAATTGTTAGGTGCTCAAGCTGGTGCTACATATTTAAACCAGGAATCAATTGTAAAGTGCTCAATTTGGTGCTATACATCATATCAACCAGGAATCAATTTTTAGGTGCTCAAGCTGGTGCAACACATCTTTTTAACCAGGAAGCAATTGTTAGGTTCTTGAGCTGTTGCAATACATCAAATCAACTAGGAATCATTTGTTAGGTGTTCAAACTGGTGCAACAAATCATTTTAACCAGGAATCAATTGTTAGGTGCACTAGTTTGTGCTACATATTTAACCCAGGAATCAATTGTTAGGTGCTCAAGCTGGTGTGACACATCATATCAACCAGGAATCAATTGTTAGGTGCTTAAGCTGGTGTGACACATCATATAAACCAGGAATCAATTGTTAGCTGCTCAACCTGGTGCAACACATAATTTTAACCAGGAATCAATTGTTACGTGCTTGAGCTGGTGCTGCATATTTCAACCAGGAATCAATTGTTAGGTGCTCAAACTGGTGCAAGATATTATTTTAACCAAGAATCAATTGTTAGGTGCTCAAGCTGGTGTGTCACATCATTTTAACAAGGAATCAATTGTTAGGTGCTTAAGCTGGTGTGACACATCATATCAACCAGGAATCAATGGTTAGTTGCTCAAGCTGATGTGCACATCATATCAACCAGGAATCAATTGTTAGGTGATCAAGCTGGTGTGACACATCATATCAACCAGGAATCAATTGTTAGGTCCTCAATATGATGCTATATATTATATCAACCAGGAATCAATTGTTAGGTGCTCAAGCTGGTGCAACACATCATTTTAACCAGGAAGCAATTGTTAGGTTCTTGAGCTCTTGCAATACATCAAATCAACCAGGAATCAATTGTTAGGTGCTCAATTTGGTGCATCACATCATTTTAACCAGGAATCAATTGTTAGGTTCTTGAGCTCTTAGAATACATCATTTCAACCAGGAATCAATTGTTAGGTGCTCAAACTGGTGCAACAAATCATTTTAACAAGGAATCAATTGTTAGGAGCTCAAGCTGGCGCAACACATCAAATCAACCAGAAATCAATTGTTAGGTGTTCAAGCTTGTGCATCACATCATTTTAACCAGGAATCAATTGTTAGGTTCTTGAGCTCTTGCAATACATCATATCAACCAGGAATCAATTGTTAGGTGCTCAAACTGGTGCAACAAATCATTTTAACCAGGAATCAATTGTTAGATGCTTTTGCTGGTGCTACATATTTAGACCAAAAATCAATTGTAAGGTGCCCAAGCTGGTGTGACACATATCAACAAGGAATCAATTGTTAGGTGCTCAAGCTGGTGCAACACATCATTTTTACCAGGAAGCAATTGTTAGGTGCCCAAGCTGTTGTGACACATAACAACCAGGAATCAAATGTTAGGTTCTTGAGCTGGTGCAACACATCATCTCAACCAGGAATCAATTGTTAGGTGCTCAAACTGGTGCAACAAATAATTTTAACCAGGAATAAATTGTTAACTGCTTGAGCTGGTGCTACATATTTAAACTAGGAATCTTTTGTTAGTTGCTCAAGCTGGTGTGACACATCATATCAACCAGGAATCAATTGTTAGGTGCTCAAACTGGTGCAACACATAATTCTAACCAGGAATCAATTGTTAAGTGCTTGAGCTGGTGCTACATATTGAAACTAGGAATCAATTGTTAGGTGCTCAAGCTCGTGTGACACATCATTTCAACCAGGAATCAATTGTTAGGTGCTCAAACTGGTGCAACACATCATTTTAACCAGGAATCAATTGTTAGGTGCTTAAGCTGGTGTCACATCATTTTAACCAGGAATCAATTGTAAGGTGCTCAAGCTGGTGTGACACATCATATCAACCAGGAATCAATTGTTAGGTGCTCAAGCTGGTGTGACACATCATATCAACCAAGAGTCAATTGTAAGGTGCTCAAGCTGGAGCTACATATCTAAACAAGGAATCAATTGTTAGGTGCTCAATTTGGTGCTACACATCATATCAACCAGGAATCAATTGTTTGGTGCTCAAGCTGGTGCAAGACATTATTTTTACCAGGAAGCAATTGTTAGGTTCTTGAGCTCTTGCAATAAATCATATCAACTAGGAATCAATTGTTAGGTGCTCAAACTGGTGCAACAAATCATTTTAACCAAGAATCAATTGTTAGATGCTCAAGCTGGTGGGACACATCATATCAACCAGGAATCAATTGTAAGGTGCTCAAGCTGGTGTGACACATCATATCAACCAGGAATCAATTGTAAGGTGCTCAAGCTGGTGCAACACATAATTTTAACCAGGAATCAATTGTTAAGTGCTTGAGCTGGTGTCACATATTCAAACTAGGAATCAATTGTTAGGTGCTCAAGCTGGTGTGTCACATCATTTTAACCAGGAATCAATTGTTAGGTGCTCAAGCTGGTGCAACACATCATAATCATATCAACCAGGAATCAATTGATAGGTGCTCAAGCTAGTGCAACAAATTATTTAAAACCAGAAATCAATTGTAAGGTGCTCAAGCTGGTGTGACACATCATATCAACCAGGAATCAATTGTTAGGTGCTCAAGCTGGTGCTACATATTTAAACCAGGAATCAATTGTTAGGTGCTCAATTTGGTGCTATACATCATATCAACCAAGAATCAATTGTTAGGTGCTCAAGCTGGTGCAACACATCTTTTTAACCAGGAAGCAATTGTTAGGTTCTTGAGCTCTTGCAATACATCATATCAACTAGGAATCATTTGTTAGGTGCTCAAGCTGGTGCAACAAATCATTTTAACCAGGAATCAGTTGTTAGGTGCTTGAGCTTGTGCTACATATTTAAACCAGGAATCAATTGTTAGGTGCTTATGCTGGTGTGACACATCATATCAACCAGAAATCAATAGTTAGGTGCTCAAGCTGATGTGACACATCATATCAACTAGGAATCAATTGTTAGGTGCTCAAGCTGGTGTGACACATCATATCAACCAGGAATCAATTGTTAGGTGCTCAATTTGGTGCTATACATTATATCAACCAGAAATCAATTGTTAGGTGCTCAAGCTGGTGCAACACATCATTTTAACAAGGAAGCAATTGTTAGGTTCTTGAGCTCTTGCAATACATCAAATCAACCAGGAATCAATTGTTAGGTGCTCAATTTGGTGCATCACATCATTTTAACCAGGAATCAATTGTTAGGCTTGAGCTCTTACAATACATCATTTCAACCAGGAATCAATTGTTAGGTGCTCAAACTGGTGCAACAAATCATTTTAACAAGGAATCAATTGTTAGGAGCTCAAGCTGGCGCAACACATCAAATCAACCAGAAATCAATTGTTAGGTGCTCAAGCTTGTGCATCACATCATTTTAACCAGGAATCAATTGTTAGGTTCTTGAGCTCTTGCAATACATCATATCAACCAGGAATCAATTGTTAGGTGCTCAAACTGGTGCAACAAATCATTTTAACCAGGAATCAATTGTTAGATGCTTGAGCTGGTGCTACATATTTAGACCAAAAATCAATTGTAAGGTGCCCAAGCTGGTGTGACACATATCAACAAGGAATCAATTGTTAGGTGCTCAAGCTGGTGCAACACATCATTTTTACCAGGAAGCAATTGTTAGGTGCCCAAGCTGTTGTGACACATAACAACCAGGAATCAAATGTTAGGTTCTTGAGCTGGTGCAACACATCATCTCAACCAGGAATCAATTGTAAGGTGCTCAAACTGGTGCAACAAATAATTTTAACCAGGAATAAATTGTTAACTGCTTGAGCTGGTGCTACATATTTAAACTAGGAATCTTTTGTTAGTTGCTCAAGCTGGTGTGACACATCATATCAACCAGGAATCAATTGTTAGGTGCTCAAACTGGTGCAACACATAATTCTAACCAGGAATCAATTGTTAAGTGCTTGAGCTGGTGCTACATATTGAAACTAGGAATCAATTGTTAGGTGCTCAAGCTCGTGTGACACATCATTTCAACCAGGAATCAATTGTTAGGTGCTCAAACTGGTGCAACACATCATTTTAACCAGGAATCAATTGTTAGGTGCTTAAGCTGGTGTGTCACATCATTTTAACCAGGAATCAATTGTAAGGTGCTCAAGCTGGTGTGACACATCATATCAACCAGGAATCAATTGTTAGGTGCTCAAGCTGGTGTGACACATCATATCAACCAAGAGTCAATTGTAAGGTGCTCAAGCTGGTGTTACATATCTAAACAAGGAATCAATTGTTAGGTGCTCAATTTGGTGCTATACATCATATCAACCAGGAATCAATTGTTAGGTGCTCAAGCTGGTGCAAGACATTATTTTTACCAGAAAGCAATTGTTAGGTTCTTGAGCTCTTGCAATAAATCATATCAACTAGGAATCAATTGTTAGGTGCTCAAACTGGTGCAACAAATCATTTTAACCAAGAATCAATTGTTAGATGCTCAAGCTGGTGGGACACATCATATCAACCAGGAATCAATTGTAAGGTGCTCAAGCTGGTGTGACACATCATATCAACCAGGAATCAATTGTTAGGTGCTCAAGCTGGTGCAACACATAATTTTAACCAGGAATCAATTGTTAAGTGCTTGAGCTGGTGTCACATATTCAAACTAGGAATCAATTGTTAGGTGCTCAAGCTGGTGTGTCACATCATTTAAACCAGGAATCAATTGTTAGGTGCTCAAGCTGGTGCAACACATCATAATCATATCAACCAGGAATCAATTGATAGGTGCTCAAGCTGGTGCAACAAATTATTTAAAACCAGAAATCAATTGATAGGTGCTCAAGCTGGGGTGACACATAAAAATCAACCAGGAATCAATTGTTAGGTGCTCAAGCTGGTGCATCACATCATTTTAACCAGGAATCAATTGTTAGGTTCTTGAGCTCCTGCAATACATCATATCAACCAGGAATCAATTGTTAGGTACTCAAACTGGTGCAACAAATCATTTTAACCAGGAATCAATTGTTAGGTGCTCAAGCTGGTGTGACACATCATATCAACCAGGAATCAATTGTAAGGTGCTCAAGCTGGTGTGTCACATCATTTAAACCAGGAATCAATTGTTAGGTGCTCAAGCTGGTGCAACACATCATAATCATATCAACCAGGAATCAATTTATAGGTGCTCAAGCTGGTGCAACAAATTATTTAAAACCAGAAATCAATTGATAGGTGCTCAAGCTGGGGTGACACATCATATCAACCAGGAATCAATTGTTAGGTGCTCAATTTGGTGCTATACATCATATCAACCAGGAATCAATTGTTAGGTGCTCAAGCTGGTGCAACACATCTTTTTAACCAGGAAGCAATTGTTAGGTTCTTGAGCTCTTGCAATACATCATATCAATTAGGAATCATTTGTTAGGTGCTCAAGCTGGTGCAACAAATCATTTTAACCAGGAATCAGTTGTTAGGTGCTTGAGCTCGTGCTACATATTTAAACCAGGAATCAATTGTTAGGTGCTTATGCTGGTGTGACACATCATATCAACCAGAAATCAATAGCTAGGTGCTCAAGCTGATGTGACACATCATATCAACTAGGAATCAATTGTTAGGTGCTCAAGCTGGTGTGACACATCATATCAACCAGGAATCAATTGTTAGGTGCTCAATTTGGTGCTATACATTATATCAACCAGAAATCAATTGTTAGGTGCTCAAGCTGGTGCAACACATCATTTTTACCAGGAAGCAATTGTTAGGTACCCAAGCTGTTGTGACACATATCAACCAGGAATCAAATGTTAGGTTCCTGAGCTGTTGCAACACATCATCTTAACCAGGAATCAATTGTTAGGTGCTCAAGCTGGTGAATCACATCATTCAAACCAGGTATCAATTGTTAGTTGCTTGGGCTCGTGCTACATATTTAAAACAGGAATCAATAATTAGGTGCTCAAGCTGGTGTGACACATCATTTCAACCAGGAATCAATTGTTAGGTGCTCAAACTGGTGCAACACATAATTTAAACCAGGAATCAATTGTTAGGTGCTCAATTTGGTGCTATACATCATTTCAACCAGAAATCAATTTTTATGTGCTCAAACTGGTGCAACACATCATTTTAACCAGGAATCAATTGTAAGGTGCTTAAGCTGGTGTGTCACATCATTTTAACCAGGAATCAATTGTTACGTGCTCAAGCTTGTGTGACACATCATATCAACCAGGAATCAATTGTAAGGTGCTCAAACTGGTGCAACAAATAATTTTAACCAGGAATAAATTGTTAACTGCTTGAGCTGGTGCTACATATTTAAACTAGGAATCTTTTGTTAGTTGCTCAAGCTGGTGTGACACATCATATCAACCAGGAATCAATTGTTAGGTGCTCAAACTGGTGCAACACATATTTCTAACCAGGAATCAATTGTTAAGTGCTTGAGCTGGTGCTACATATTGAAACTAGGAATCAATTGTTAGGTGCTCAAGCTCGTGTGACACATCATTTCAACCAGGAATCAATTGTTAGGTGCTCAAACTGGTGCAACACATCATTTTAACCCGGAATCAATTGTTAGGTGCTTAAGCTGGTGTGTCACATCATTTTAACCAGGAATCAATTGTAAGGTGCTCAAGCTGGTGTGACACATCATATCAACCAGGAATCAATTGTTAGGTGCTCAAGCTGGTGTGACACATCATATCAACCAGGAGTCAATTGTAAGGTGCTCAAGCTGGTGCTACATATCTAAACAAGGAATCAATTGTTAGGTGCTCAATTTGGTGCTATACATCATATCAACCAGGAATCAATTGTTAGGTGCTCAAGCTGGTGCAACACATTATTTTAACCAGGAAGCAATTGTTAGGCTCTTGAGCTCTTGCAATACATCATATCAACTAGGAATCAATTGTTAGGTGCTCAAGCTGGTGCAACAAATCATTTTAACCAGGAATCAATTGTTAGGTGCTCAAGCTGGTGCAACACATCAAAATCAACCAGAAATCAATTGTTAGGTGCTCAAGCTGGTGCATCACATCATTTTAACCAGGAATCAATTGTTAGGTTCTTGAGCTCCTGCAATACATCATATCAACCAGGAATCAATTGTTAGGTACTCAAACTGGTGCAACAAATCATTTTAACCAGGAATCAATTGTTAGGTGCTCAAGCTGGTGTGACACATCATATCAACCAGGAATCAATTGTAAGGTGCTCAAGCTGGTGAAACACATTATTTTAACCAGGAATCAATTGTTAGGTGCTCAAGCTGGTGCCACACATCATTTAAACCAGAATCAATTGTAAAGTGCTCAAGCTTGTGTGACACATCATTTTAACCTGGAACCAACTGTTAGGTGCTCAAGCTGGTGCGACACTTCATTTAAATCAGGAATCAATTGTTAGGTGCTCAAGCTGGTGCGACACATCATTTAAAACAGGAATCTATTGCTAGGTGCTCAAGCTGGTTTGACATTATTTAAACCAGGAATCAATTGTTAGGTGCTTGAGCTGGTGCTACTAATCTTTTAAAGCAGGAATCCATTGTTAGGTGCTTGACTTGGTGCAACACATCACTTTAACCAGGCATTAATTGTTAGGTGCTCAAGCTTATGCAACACATCATTTAAACCAGGAATCAAATGTTAGGTGCTCAAGCTGGGTAACACTTCATTTAAACTAGGAATCAATTGTTAGGTTCTTGAGCTGGTGCAACACATCATTTTAACCAGGAATCAAAAGTAAGGTGCTTAACTTTATTACCGAGAAGAGGGTAGAACAAATTATGAAATAAAAATAATTTTAAGGTATCAGTGAAAAACTATTGTAAATGCCTCTATATTTTAGGCACTTACGATGGTTTTGCCCTGCCCCCTTTATTTGTCAAAAAGTAATAATTAACGAAACAAATTTTACCTTAATCTTGAATTGTGACTTATAAGTACAGGAAAACAATTCGATGGCTCAGCGTGACACAGTTGTAATTGCCTATAAACATATAGGCAGTTACAACTGTTTTGCGCTGAGCAATCAAATTATTTTCTTAGAATTTCATAAATATTACCACCTATAATCAGCAACCAAAACAATTTGTAGAAGTACATTGGTACCTATATATTTCTGCAATTGTTTTGTTTCATTTCAAGCTGGACTTAGTCTCTATGTTATTTTTCATACTGCTTAAAAAATGTATCTATTTATTATAAACATAACTTTGTCATAACACATGTCACTATAATAATAAAATTTACTTACTTACTTACTTACTTACTGCTTTTAAGTCTGAGTATTCAATATTTAAGTTTTATTTTTATTATGGGCTCCATTCTAATTAAATACTAGCATGATCAGATCTTGAATTAGGGTTAGAGTTAGTTTTAGGGTAAGGATTATAGATATGATTATGGCTGTAGTTTAAGTGCTAGGGTACATTTTTAGGTTAGTATTAGAGTAAGATAAGAATTAGGTAAAGTGTTAGTTTCAAGGTTAGAGCTAGTGTAAGCATTTGTTTTATGGTTAGGATTAGAGTTAGATTTAGAATTAGGGTAAGTGTTAGTTTCAAGGTTAGGGTTTGTTTTAGGACTGAGTTAATGTTACAGTTAGTTTTATGGTTAGGATTAAAGTTAGATCTAGAATTATGGTTGTAGTTTAAGGGTTAGGATTACGTTAGATCTAGAATTATGGTTGCAGTTTTAGGGTTAGAATTAGAGTTAGATCTAGAATTAGGATTAGTGTTTTAGGGTAAGAATTAGAGTTAGATCTAGAATTAGGGTAAGTGTTTTAGGGTTCGAATTAGAGTTAAATCTAGAATAAGGGTTAGTTTTTAAGGGTTAGAATAAGAGTTAGATCTAGAATTAGGGTTAGTGTTTTAGGGTTAGAATTAGAGTTAGATCTAGAATTATGGTTAGTGTTTTAGGGTTAGAATAAGGAGTTAGATCTAGAATTAGGGTTAGTGTTTTAGGGCTAGAATTAGAGTTAGATCTAGAATTAGGGTTAGTGTTTTAAGGTTAGAATTAGAGTTAAATCTAGAGTTAGAGTAGCCTTTTAGGGTTAGAATTAGAGTTAGATCTAGAATTAGGGTTAGTGTTTAAGGTTAGAATTAGAGTTAAATCTAGAATTAGGGTTAGTATTTTAGGGCTAGAATTAGAGTTAGATCTAGAATTAGGATTAGTGTTTATTTCAGGGTTAGAGTTAGTGTTAGCATTAGTTTTAGGGTTAGGATTAGCGTTAGATCTAGAATTATGGTTGCAGTTTTAGGGTTAGAATTAGAGTTAGATCTAGAATTAAGGATAGTGTTTTAGGGTTAGAATTAGAGTTAAATCATGAATTAGGGTTAGTGTTTTAGGGTTAGGATTAGAGTAAGATCTAGAATTAGGGTTAGTGTTTTAGGGTTAGAATTAGAGTTAAATCTAGAATTAGGGTTAGTGTTTTAGGGTTAGAATTAGAGTTAAATCTAGTATTAAGGTTAGTGTTTTAGGGTTAGGATTAGAGTTAAATCAAGAATTAGGGCTAGTGTTTTAGGGTTAGAATTAGAGTTTGGTCTAGAATTAGGGTTAGTGTTTTATGGTTAGGATTAGAGTTAAATCAAGAATTAGGGTTAGTGTTTTATGGTTAGAATTAGAGTTAGGTCTAGAATTAGGGTTAGTGTTTTATGGTTAGAATTAGAGTTAGATCTAGAATTAGGGTTAGTGTTTTTGGATTAGAATTAGAGTTAGATCTAGAATTAGGGTTAGTGTTTTAGGGTTAGAATTAGAGTTATATCTAGAATTAGGGTTAGTGTTTTAGGGTTAGAATTAGAGTTAGATCTAGAATTAGGGTTAGTGTTAATTTTAGGGTTAGAGCTAGTGTTAGCATTAGTTCTAGGGTTAGGATTAGCGTAAGATCTAGAATTAGGGTTAGGGTAATTTAAATTGTTAGAGTAAGTTTGAGGATAAGGACCAGAGTATGACTTAGGATAAGTGTAAGGACTAGTTTTAGGGTTAGAATAAGAGTACATGTCAGGGTTAGAATAGAGTTAAAAGTATATTAACTGACTTTGAAAAGAAATTGGCAGACAGGACAGATTACTTGTGACATACTTATATCAATATATAATTTGAAAATATCCATATATGAAAAGCACTTATCTTATCTTGTACAACAGGCACCACACTCCAAAACATCCTCCAGGCTGCCATCTACCAGACTCCACCACACTCTGGCTACCATGCACCACTACATCATCCCAGCTTCAATCTGAAACTATAAATGAAACTTGTGAGTATCATTTGAGCCATTATTAGGGGCAATGCTTCTGTTTTCGTAAATTTTTGACATTTTTGGAAAAAAGAGACGCATGTCTTTTCCCTATGAAATTATGTTTTTGTAGGTGCCAAGTAATTTCTCCCTTTATCACATTTTTTGCTACTGTTATGTATGATAATTAAGACATACATGTAGTCAGGATCAAAATCACTAATATAAATTTCGGTATACAGTTGATATTGCTTAAGCCACCACTTTCATTAAGCGACCGATTTTATTAAGTGACCATCATACAAAAGTCTGTCAATCGTAAGCAAAATCTCCGAAAAAGTGGACATTCATAAACGAGAAAATGTTTGTCATTGAATCTTATGACGTTAGAAACCATTAGAATCGTCTCAATGAGACGATTCGTATGGGTTTGAACATCATAGGATTCAGTGAGAATTATAAGACAATCTTTAAACGCTATTGTTTTATTTATCATTTAATGTTGTATTAAGTGACCATTTCATTTCATTTAAACGCTATTGTTTTATTTATTTTATTTGCTTACTTTAGTAATTAAGTAAAAATTAATTGATAGTGTGTTTTGTCAGTGATATTTATGATTCTCGAGGCATTTGAAGCCAATTAACATCATGTACATGACTTAGAACAAAAAGAATCACTTCAAAACAATGTATGGAAGTAAAATATGTTACATTTAAGTTTAAATTGAGATATGCAAAAGGAATGCAAGAGGTATGTCATATTCGTCACTGCCCCAAAAACAAGAGCTGTGGGCGAACAGCAAAGCTCAACTATTCCTAGTGATGGATAGTAACAGCAAATCAATATTGGCATTGGAAAATACCATTAAATGAAAGTCAAGAGAAAAGAATCTTTGTCTAGAGGCTGATATTATGGTCAAAGAAGCATGTGCAAAGTTTCCAAGCAATAGCTTAGGTAGAAATAGAGATATAACTGATATACAACATATAAAAATTGCACACAAAAAACTAAAACAAGAATTTCAAAGTCTGAAAAGTGTTAAATTTCCTTAAATTCAATTTCAGAGTAATGAATCTTTATCTAGAGGCCGATATTATGGTCACAGAAGCATGTACAAAGTTTCCAAGCATTAGCTTAAGTAGAAATAGAGATATAACTGATATGCAACATTTGCATGTAAAACCTTAACCAAGTCCATAAAGGGTTAAAAATCCACTAGATTCAATATCAGAGTAATGAATCTTTGTAAAGAGGCTGATATTATGGTCATAGAAGTATGTGCAAAGTTTCCAAGCAATAACTTAAGTAGAAAGAGATATATCTGGTATACAACATTTGCACATAAAAACTTAACTAAGATTTCTTAGTCCAAAAAGGGTTAAAATTCCTTAAATTCAATATCAGAGTAATGAATCTTTGTCTAGATGCTGATATCACAGTCACAGAAACATGTACATAGTTTTTGCGCAATAGCTAAAGTAGAAATAGAGATATAACTGATATACAACATTCGCATGTAAAAACTTAATCAGGAATTTCTAAGTCCAAATAGGGTTAAAATTCCACTAAATTAAATATCAGAGAAATGAAACTTTGTCTAGAGACTGATATCCTAGTCACAGAAGATGTGTTTGAAAGTTTCCAAGCAATGTTAGCTTAAAAGAAACAGAGATCAGAGATTTTAAACACAACATTTGCACATAAAAACTTAACAAAAGCTTTACCCCGTCGCCAACACCGGCGCCAACCCCCGGGTGTTTATTTAAAAGCTTGAGTTCTTTGAAGGATTGTTAGGTATGTTTAGCATCTTGCAAAATATGTTACTTTAAATTGAACAATTTACCCATCAATTAAAAATGCTGATTCATATGTCATCTCATTGTCATGTTAAAAACCGTCAATGTTTTGAATGACAATGAACCATTATTGCTTAAAGTATTCCTAAGGTAGCAATTTAAATTTGTAATCATTTCAAGATTCATTGTTGTTTTAAAAGCCTGCAAAATATGTTACTACATATTTCTATGTGTAATTATTATTGAGTCCTATCATTGTTTAAGAAAAATGCACCAAACACCATGCTGAGGTAGCAATTATAGTTACTTCAATGGTTTGAGACTTTTCCCCTCTTTAAGAATTAAGCACTTTAGTAATATACATTGCTTCTGACAATAGGAGATAGTTGCATTTTGAAAAATGTTGGTTAAAATATCTTTTGAAAAAACTTTTCCAACAATACAAAGTGTTTGATAACTGATACTATAGTTGACCATGATTGTAGCCGGGTAGGTAGCGGATTGGACTATGTAATGCACTTTCACCGATTCTCATTAAGCCGGCGCTTTGGGTGTTGCCAGGGTCTGTACAAAAGCATATGAATTTGAGGATAGTAAACATTATTGGTTAATATACTGAAGGTCTTTATCTATAAACTAGAAAGCCATGAATGGCCTTGAGTTGCTCCACAGGCTTGCAATTCTTGTAATAGCAAATAAAAGTTTTGACTAGATTTTAGATATTTTGGGTTCTACTGATGTTGAAAATGATTTGCAAAATTTCCACTATATAACATAGAGAAATGACCTCTGCCCATAAAAGACATATTTTTCATCCAATCACAATAATATTTGGCTGCATGATAATAGGTCACCCAAGGATCATACTAATAATGTTTGATTGATATCCATCAGTTACATTCTGAGAAAATGATTTTCAAAATTTCCACTATATAAAATATAGAGAAATGACCTCTGCCCATAAAATCAATATTTTTCATCCGATCACAACAATTTTGGTACACTGCTAAAGGGTCACTCAAGGATCATTCCAGGGAAATTTGATTGATATTCATCAGTTAAATTCTGAGAAAATGATTTTCAAAATTTCCACTATATAAAATATAGAGAAATGACCTCCGCCCACAAAATCAATATTTTTCATCCTATCATATTTATTTTTGGTACACTGATAAAGGGTCACCCAAGGATCATTCCAGTGAAATTGATTGAAATCCATCAATTACATTCTGCGAAAATGGTTTTTAAAGTTTCCACTTTATAACATATAGAGAAATGACCTCCGCCGATTAAATACATATTTTTCATCCGATTACAATTATTTTTTGTAGACTGATAAAGAGTCACCCAAGGATCATTCATGTAAAATAAAATTGGTATCAATCAATTAGAATCTGAGAAATCTCACTTTTTACCATATTTGGAAATTAGCCATCCCACAAAATCCATGTTTTTAATTGGATCAAAATTTCTTGAACAACTTGAGAGAGGGTCACCCAAGGATCATTCCTGTGAAGTTTGGTTGAAATTCATCCATTAATTTCCGAGGAGAAGATTTTTAAAGAAAACGTTTACGACCGGACGCACAGACGGACTAATGGACGGCCAGATTTTTTACGCCGCTTTCAACATTTTTTCAGTTATATCTCGGCAGCTTTAACACCTAACAATGGATTCCTGATATTTCTCTAACCAGTAATACAATCACATTCTTCCTAGCCTCCAGCTGCTATCTCACATAGGTCTATGATTATCAACCCATTGGTGAAAGACATAGTCAGAAAGAATGAGTGCGGCCATCCGGGATGGAACCTGGAATCTCCAGTATGACAGTCCCACACCCTATCAATTATGTTATGACGGCGGCTCATTAAAAATGCAATTAATTATTGTGCAACAATGATATAAAGAAGAATAATTTCTTTCAATCAACAAAATCAAGAAGATTAAGTCAGAACAATTCGTTTTAGTTAAAAAATATAACATATGTTCTTTACTGACCAGGGGTGTGTAAATACAACTTTTCTCCAATTGTCCACGGAAAAGTAAAAGTCAATTTCCAACTTGTCCAGGATCAAAATTAACTTGCCCTCAAATAAATGAATTGATAAATATTGAGAAAAACATTGTTTGTAATGAAGAAAATGCTGTAACCCAGCATTTTCTTCATTAAAGACAATGTTTTCTCACCTTTGATACAAACATAGGAGGACTTTTCTCCTAGATATTTTTAATACCGTTTCAACATTTGCTCTGGTATTCACTTGTCCACGGACAAGTGGCCTAAAAAAATGTACTTGTCCGTAAGTGGAAAAGCCTGTGTCGGACAATTTGGACATGGAAATTCGGCACCCCTGCTGAAATGTTTGTTACCACAAATTACATTGCTCTGATACACTGGAACTGCTGTTGCTTTCATTTCGTCGATATGTTAAGCAAAATTACTTATTACAAATATGAGTATGCAAATATAACATAAAAGTTGACTTTAGAATGGAAAAAGGTTACATTTCTGCATATTATTTTCTAAAAAAGATCACATTTCCTCTTTCAACATAAAGGTTGAAAGTGGGGGGGGGGGTGTATTTTAAGTCCTATATATATATCTTGTTTTATGGGGATTGTGGACTCCTATTTTCAATAGGTTCATTGATAGAGACTAGGAAGACTAGAGACTAGAGACTTTGAGAATATGACCATGACATGTTTTTGATGTTGTGATAACGAACGCTCTTGGTTGATTTTAACAGATAAATGATCTTTTTACACTCCATAAATAAAAAGGACTTTAAAACTTTAGGGTTTCAGTTTCTGTGGAAAGGCAAGATACATTCATCAAAATTGCCTTTTTTCTATTTCTTGTGAAATGTTCATTATCCAAAGAAATAATGGCTTTTTTCTATAATATCATTCTATCAATTTTTCATCCACTAAAATATTTTCCAACTAATTTCATTTCATAATTAACAGGCAATTTAAAGTGGAAAACTGTAATAACATAAGTTTTTGAGAGTTATTTCTTTTTAAATTCAAAGGTAACAAATGTGTCATGAATATGATTTTATAGTAAACAAGAGCTGTGGGCGAACAGCAAAGCTCGAT
Source organism: Fragum whitleyi (assembly GCA_948146395.1). Classification (NCBI taxonomy): domain Eukaryota; kingdom Metazoa; phylum Mollusca; class Bivalvia; order Cardiida; family Cardiidae; genus Fragum; species Fragum whitleyi. Next base: position 47,224,954 of record OX411548.1, read on the forward strand.
TATGCCTAGTGCTGGATAGTAACAGCAAATCAATATCGACATTGACAATTAAATAAAATGAAAGTTAAGAGAAAAGAATCTTTTTCTAGAGGCTGATATTATGGTCACAGAAGCATGTTCAGAGTTTCAAAGCAAAAGCTTTAGTAGGAACAGAGATACAACTATCATAAAACAGTTGCACATAAAAACATATCCCAGATTTTTAAGGCCAAAAAGGGTTAAAATTCCACTAAATTAAATATCAGAGTAATGAATCTTTTTCTGTGGGCTAATATTATGGTCAAAGAAGCATGTGTAAAGTTTCCAGGCAACAGCTTAGTAGATGCAGAAATATTACAGATGTACATCAGTTGCATGTAAAAACTTAACCAAGATTTCTAAGTCCGAAAAGGGTTAAAAATCCACTAAATTCAATACCAGAGAATTGAATCTTTATCAAGAGGCTGTTATAATGATCACAGAAGCATGTGAAAAGTTTCGAAGCAATAGCTTAAGTAGAAATAGAGATATAACTGATGTACAACATTTGCACATAAAAACTTAACCCCTTCCCAAACAAGACCGGGTTTTGACGTCCCCAATGTAAAAAACTTGAGAAAACATTGAGGCAAAAGAAGAAAATGCTGATAATCAGCACTTTCTCCTTTGCCTCAATATTTTCTTGGCTATAACATAGATATTTTTTACTTTTGATATAACATATTTTGTCGTCTGCAACTCTTTTCAAATTGGACTACTCTAAAGTTTTGCCGTTTGGGAAAGGGTTAACCAAGATTTTCTGTGTCTGAAAAAGGTTAAATTCCACTGATTTCAATATCAAATTAATAAATCTTTGTCTAGAAACTGATATCATGGTTACAGAAGCATGTATAAAGTTTCAAAGCAAAGGCCTAGGTAGATTTTAATAGAACTATAACTGATATACAACATTGCACGTAAAAACTTAACCAAGAATTTCTACGTCCGAAAAGGGTTAAACTTCCACTAAATTCAATATCAGAGTAATAAATCTTTGTCAAGAGGCTGATATTATGTTCACAGAAAAATGTGCAAAGTTTCAAATCAATAGCTGTAGTAAAAATAGAGATATTACAGAAATACTACATTTGCACGTAAAAACTAAACCAAGAATTTCTAAGTTCCAAAAGGATTAAAATTCAAAAAAACTCAATGACAGGGTAATGAATCTTTGTGTAGAGGCTTATATTATTACAGAAATACAACATTTGCACGTAAAAACTTAACCAAGAATTTCTAAGTCTGAAAAGGGTTGAAATTCCACTTAATTCAATATCAGAGTAATGAATCTTTAACCAGATGCTTATTTTATGGTCACAGAAGCATGTGTAAAATTTCAAAGCAATAGCTTTTATAGAAACAGAGATATTACAGAAATACAACATTTGCACGTAATAACTTAACCAAAATTTTTAAGTCCGAAAAGGGTTAAAAGTCCTCTGAATTTAATATCAGCGTAATTAATCTTTCTCTAGATTCTGATATTATGGTCACAGAAGCATTGGCAAAGTTTCAAAACAATAGCTTTAATAGAAACAGAGATTTTAAACACTTGCACGTAACAACTTAACCATAGCATGACGCAGACGCCGACACTGACGCCGACGCCCGGGTGACTGGAATAGCCCCCCTATTCTTCGAATAGACGAGCTAAAAAAGATGTTTTGGTTCCAAACATAAAAATTTTGTCAATTTCCACTAATGTATTAATTTTTTCCTACTAATTTTTCCACATTTAAACAACTTTTTTGAAAATAATTTTGTTTCTACGTTACAAAAATGACCTAAAAATAAAAGCATCATCAAAAAGTACTAGTATAATTGATATCTGCCATAACATAATCCAATGAAGTAAATACAGACCCAAGGCATACAGTGATTTTGGATCGCTGCTTGTGAGATTTTAAGAGATAAAAACAAGTTAATTACCAGTAATCTGATTTTTAGAGCATTTTAAGAAACTTGAATTATTCATAAAATATTCGTTACCAAAGCCCATCTACCAACATTTTATAAAATGTTGACAAATATGTCTTGAAGAGTTTAAGTTCCGTTGGGTTTCCTTCTTTTATATATATTTCACTGGGCCAAAAGAATGATATCTTGAAGTGCCTACATAATACAAGGTTAAAAGTGAATTAAATGGTGTGATTATTTTTCTTCAATAAAATGCAACTAACACTAAATCTTTAAGGCATGACTTTATTGAAAGAAAATTAAATTATATTGATAATCATTTTAATTCCTTATTTTCGTAATGTTGTATGTTACTTTTGGCCAATACCGTTTTATTGTTTAATCTAAATTGAGTATTTAAGACGCATCTTTAAGGATAGTAATGAACTTTTTCCGTGATCAAAACTTCTTTATACCTGTTTATTTCAACACAAAAATGTGCACATCCTCTTTTGTCTCTTGATAACAGATTTATGTGCATAACACGTAGGAAAAATGAAAATTTCAAAATCAAGATAATTTGTATCAATTTGAGATGGTCCATTTTTTTTAGATTTTTTATCCCTTGAATTATTGAGAATAAGTGATTTGACTTCTAGTCATTGGGACAAGATGTCAAGCCTCTGATAACTGGTTGATAATCATAAACCTTGGTTACATAAAAAGCAAGCTGGAGGCTCCAAAAGGATTGCGTGATACTAATGACATGCTGCAAATAATATAAGAAATGCCAGGAATCCATGGTTAGGTCCTTCAATCACATTGATATGACTGTAATTATATTAATATGGCATGAAATTCCCTTGAAAAAATCAATGCTCTATGATGTTTTCAAAAGAATTATTGGGCAGATAATCCAAGTTTCTCCAAAATCTTTGAGTTTTGAAACTGCGCATTTCAGTTCAATACTGAAAATCTACAAGAGTTTGGCCATTTCATATTCAAATGATTTGTTTCTAGATAATCAAACATTATAGATGCTTCAAAAGGACGATAAGAAGCACATCAATTGTAATCCTCAAGAAAGAAATATAATGATTAATTCTTACAAAATAAAGGTTTTAGTGACTGATTGATTGAATTGACTTTAAAACTGCTTTCAACATTTTTTCAGTCATATTAAGACGGCTGGAGCACCTAACAATGGATTTCTGGTATTTCTCTCAACAGTCCAACCATCACATCCTTCCTAGCCTCCTGCTGCTATCTCACATAGGCTTTAGTAATACAAAGACACTTACAAAGGGCTAATAAATGTTATAACTTTGAACAAGTTACATACTACAAGTACCCTATTTCTCCTAAAAAACACTCCTGGGAGCTATACATAAAATGGTCATGGAGCTTTTACTTAGTATGTATTTTCTGATTTAAAAAATCATTAAAATTGATGGCTTTTAGGCCCTTTTCCCTTTAATTTGAGATGAATTTCCTCTAAACACTCATATTTTGAGATGAATTTCCCCTAAACAATCTTTTATATGATTATTTAGGGGAAATTCATCTCAAATAAGAGAAGAAGTCTAAAATAGTTCCTAAAATTTTGGCATTTGAAATGTTTTTTCTTTGTGAAGAAATGAAGGGGTGCTATTATTAGGGAGGGCGCTATTATTAGAGGAAATACAGTACTTTCTATGCAAAAAGAATTTGTTTAATGTATGTTTGTTTGAATTAGTGCTTCTGTTATATCTTACATTCTACATCAATAAATGAATTATAATGGTTGTCTAAACAATATGATTACATCAAAACAAGCTCTAATTGCATTATAACCCAAGATATTCCTAGGCTACTGTGTTTATTTTCTGTAAGTGAAATAGGAAAATAACAACGGATGATCAACGAATTCCTCCAATTACTAATAAGATTTTACCCTTTACAGGGAGCACTAATTCTACTCAGACCTGTGGTGTAGAGGTTAAGACACCTGCCTCTGATTCAAGAGAACCCAAGTTCAAACCGAGAAAGAGAAAGATTAATTTTCTGCCTCAAGTTTTCTCTTTTTTTCTGTCTTACATTCACATATCAATGGCTCAGCCTGAAACAGTTGTATCTGCCTATAAACATATAGGCAGTTACAACTGTTTTGCGCTGAGCCATCGATATGTTATATTTCAGACGGGGGTGTATTGGGGTTTATCCACTTCATCGTAATTTTGGAGACATATTTTTTCATATATAATTGAGTTTACTTTTGATAAATAAAACAGCAAAGGTGGCTCTTCTGATGCAGGGTGCCTTTGTGGTAACTTTGGCAACGGTGTTTTTTTCCATTTGGGAACAGGTTCGAAACTAGGCTTAGTCTGAAAATTTTGTTGTTGTCTGAAAATTGGGAAACATTTTTTCCTCGTGTTTAAGACAAATTAGTGCAGTGTATATTTCTCTTTTATACAAAAATAAACGATTCTTGGCTTGTCACGATATAAATCAGCAGAAATTGGTTGTTTATAATTCACAATTATAATATTCCCGTAGTGTAAACTTATAATAAGGACAAAGAAAATCATGAGCAAGAAAATAAAAATAAATTAACTAGCAACCCCAAGACTTGAACTCATAGATGTGTGATTGACAGCAAAAACCTTAACCGACTAATTCACAATTATAATATTCCCGTAGTGTAAACTTATAATAAGGACAAAGAAAATTATGAGCAAGAAAATAAAAATAAATTAACTAGCACCCCCAAGACTTGAACTCATAGATGTGTGATTGACAGCAAAAACCTTAACCGACTGAGCTATTCTTTTTTGCTCTCACTTGCTGATTAATTTGTGTATTTATGAATATGTTACAAACGGTTTATATTATTAGAACTCAGCGTTCTTCCGAAGATATACGGAATATTCACAGAGTCTCAGGCGAAATTAGCCAAATAATACAATTCACATGAATAAATAAATTGCATGTTAGGTAAATGACACATGCTTTAAAAGCTTTTTAGGTGTTTACAGGTAAATGGCTGGTTGATTGATTGAATGGAGTTTTAACCTTTTCAACATTTTTTCAGTTATATCGCAGTGGCTGTAGCACCTAACAATGGATTCCTGGTATTTCTCTCACCAGTACAATCATCACATCCTTTCCTAACTAAGCCTCCAGCTTAGGGAAAAAAACTAGCAGGGGCCCAGTCGCCCATGGCCCCTAGATTTTGAGCTGGGCCGCTAGATTTTTTGGGAAAAAACCTATACCTCTAATATTAGATATTGAGTTTAGGACATCTGGGCCACTAAGTTCAAATTGTTAGTCATTTTCCCAGCAGCTGCTATCTCATTTAGCTGGTGATTACATGTTCTATTTGAAAATTGTTTGACATAGCTTCAATATATACTAGGATGAATAAGAAGCGCCGGGATACATAAGATATGCAACATATATTTTATTGCTTGGCCTAGAATAATGAAAATTGGTCAGATTTATGTGTTGTTCAATTTCGAACAGTACACATGTTTAAAACTACACAATACCTTACCTCCTTGCACCATGAGAGGCACATACTGAAATGCAAGAATCCTGTGCAGGGGAAGGTAATTGAGTTTGCCAAAGGAAATTTTCAGTCTATTTGATACTGTTCAAGTATTCATATTGATTTTTCAATGATCAGCTCTACTTGAAATTGAGCAATTTGCATCAATGCCACGATTGTTGGAAGTCGAGAGGAGACAAGCTATAGCAATGCTCGTGCAGGTCATGACAAACAGCAGGCTGCTGCACATGTAGGTGTGCATATTCAAACTATTGAATGTTTTGTTCAACGTCTGCAAGTCACAGAGGGTCAACGACCAACTGCGAAGTAGACGTCTGTGCGTCACGACGCCAAGTCAGGATCGGTTTATGGCACTTTCTCACTTATGTAATTGCCATCTCACAGCTAGCAAAACTAGCCGGGATACAGCAGGCTGCTGCACATGTTGGTGTGCATATTCAAACTATTGAACGTCTTGTTCAACGTCTGCGAGTCACAGAGGGTCAACGACCAACTGCGAAGTAGACGTCTGTGCGTCACGACGCCAAGTCAGGATCGGTTTATGGCACTTTCCCACTTATGTAATTGCCATCTAACAGCTAGCAAAACTGCAGATAACACTATAGGCAGTCATAATCACTACATTCATCCCAATACGGTTCGAAACTGATTAAGGGACAATGGCCTAAGAGCTTGACTTCCCTATGTCGGGCTGCTGCTAACAAGCACACTCACCACGAAATTTTCCTATGAGGCAATGGAGACATGTATTCTTCACTGACAATCCCAGTTCACTCTCTACTGTTTGGACCGCCAACGTCGGTATACACCGTCGCGGGGAATGTTATACTGACATGTGCATCTTTGAACGAGATGGTTTTAGTGGTGGTTTGGCATGTGTTTGGGGCGGTATCTCCTATGGGTTTAAATCAACATTGATCATTATTGACGGTAATTTAAACTGCGTCAGGTATAGAGACGAAATCCTCAGCTGAAATGCGGTCCCATGCCTGCTAGTGCAGAACCTGATATTGTAGCAGGACAATGCCTGGCCCAATGTTGCCAGATGCCTTGCATGAATAATGGAATAACATCCCCATGGCCATGATAAACACCCTGGTGAATTCCATGCCTAGAATGAGCAGGGCTGCCACAGCTGCGCATGGAGGACACCTAAGATATTGATATGTTCGGCATTGTTTTGTTAAAAGGGGGTCTTTTTCACATAATAAGCATGGCAAATCGATTGAAACTTCAACAGCTGGTCCGATACAGATGACGTTTCATACAAAAATGAATATAATAATCCAATAATTTATCCCTTAAAACAATCATTAGGTTACCTGGCGTTTCTTTTTCATCCTAGTATATGTGTACATGCAGTTTGTATTAGAATAGAAATGATGAATTGTACAAGGCACATTTTAATTTATGTACACATGGCTCTTGGGCATTCTCAAATTTTACTCATGTACACAAGTTGCAGACTCTTCTTCTTTCGATTAAGTTTTATAACAATCTCTTGGCCAACATGCCAGACAAACAATCAGTAAAACATGCAATCAAACTCAAAATAATCCATCTTAAACAAAATGAAACAATAAGGGATATGTAAAGAACTACAGTATTACAATGAAGTACATTTAAGACGATATTACCCCTTGTCATGAGGAACTTGGAATACTCCTGTTTTGACAGTAGATATAGACAAAGATCAGCCTGCACATTAGTGCAGTCTGATATTAGTCTACACCACCTGTTTATTTTGTTCAACAAGGATTTTATAAGATTTGTAATTTGCAATGAAAATATTTGCATATGATTTGTCTGACAGAGCCTTTTGCACTTTGATTTAAGAGTAATTTGGTCAACATTTTTAATTCAGCATGACAAGTTTTAACTTTTTTGAAAAAAAATTGTAGCATACACTACTTGATTGTGATGGACTTTAATCTGTTTCAGAATGTTTAAAGGTAGCAAATAATTCTATGCCAAAGATTATGGATGGATGATAAACATGCTTAAGTAGCTAAGGAATTTTGAAAAAAGTCCAAATTACTTAAATTTTGTTTGTTGCCATGATGCACTGTGTTATATAATTGAACTAAATATTTTTTTCTCTGTGGTGAAACAATTGGTATAATACTTTACAAATCTAATAAGGGCTGGTATCTTTCTCTTATAATTCCAAGGGTTTTGTAGTTTTTACTTTGGAACGATTAACAAGTTCTGTGCTGATTCAGAAGAGCAAAGAGATTTCGATCTCAACAATATTCCATATAGATGTATTAATGATTGGGTTATTTCAAAATTATGATCTTAAATCTTCTTATCAGTACTTTAACCCTTTGCTGTTTATTTCCTGCTTTTTACGTGCCTGTTATTTTATAATTGAGAAAACATTGTGATAAAAAGAAGAAATTGCTTCTGACAAGCAATTTCTTCTTTTCCACACTATTTTCTACCCTACTGAATGGTTATTTTTCAAATTAAATCCACTTTTAATTTTCGTCTGCAAAACCTTTTGAATTTGGACAGGTCCAAAATTTTGTAAAACAGGAAAGTGTTAACTTTGAGATATGTGATACTACAGTTAATACTGAATTCAATTTTTCAACTTTACACAAAATGATGATACGAAAAAACTAGCATTCCATTAAAATTTCCTCCACGGTTGTTCAAAGATATAGCTTTGATTTCTCAATTAAGGTATACATTTGATTATGTTTAGTGTCAGTGCATTATTTATCTGTTATTTCTCATGCATTTGACTTCAGCGCTAGTGAATTTTCAAGGAAACAGAACTGAGAGCTATAAATGTTTAATTTTAAGAATTTTAAACCCATTGTGATGTAAAATAAACCAGTTAAAATGGATTTTGTTAAAATATTTGAGGTAACATATGTTACAACTTTCAGCCGTAAAGTAGTTGTTGTAATAATGATATCTTTATACTTGATTTTCTTGTGTTGTTTTGCAAGATGAGAGTCGTAAATTGTAGCTTCCTTTCTACTTTTTTTCTGTTAATTAGCTGATTATTAAATTACATGGTATAGAGAGTTTGAAAGGGCATGTGCTCAAAATCATCATTTTAAAGAATAAAACAAGTATCATGCGGGCCAAATTACCAAATTCATCATATCATGCTATAAGATTTGCTTTGAATATTTTGGCGCCAATAGGCCAGTATTTTTGTATAAGAGAATATGGAGGAACAATTTTGTAACTGTAACATACATTTCAGGTATTTTTTCTGAGCCATACAAGATCCTAGCTGTGGTTGTTTGATCACTAATACCCAAGAATCATGCATGACATACTGCTTAAAATCTAAATCTGCCATAGGCATTCACTCAAAATGGAGGCAGGATATAGCATCTTATTATTCTGCGTAATTAATGAACAGGCCGGGCGGGGCTTCACAATGACATATTTTGGCGAGTTTACTTCTCAATACTTGGGGTTCATTCAAATTCAGTCGGTTATCATCCCTAACGCGTGCAAATAACTGTATCCTAAAACCTAAAGGATTCACGTGCTTTTGGTTACCAAGGCCTCGTAACTTCAGCTTGATTAAGCTGAAGTTACGGGGATTTGGTTACCAATCCACGATTTAAGGTCTCGAGTTATTTATGCTAACTTTCTCTAGCAGTAGGTTATTTTAGATAAAAGCTTATTTCCCTTAACCTTAAGTGCAACGACCCGTAACTTTGGCTCGACCCTGCCAGGACATTAATCATGGATAGTAGGATATAGAAAGGTCATTGCAAAGTAAAGTATCTCACAAAAGCCCCATTCGCCAGAGTGCTAACATGTCTTCAAACGTTGCTTATACATATACCTTTCGGAAAATCATAGTGTACAAAATCCCCCCTGGGGAGAACAAGGGTCCCAGTATCCCATAGTCTAATAGTGCTGGATACTAAAAGAAAATCAGTGTCCACATAGGAATACTACTTAAAATTCAATATCAAAGTAATTATTCTTTCTCTATAGGCTAATATGAAGGTCACAGAAGCAAGTGCAAAGTTTCAAAGCAATAGCTTTAGTAGAAATAGAGATAATACAGATTTACATAAGCTGCAGTAAAAACTTAACCAAGAATTCTGAAGTCCAAAAGGGTAAATTCCACTTAACCCTTTCCTGTTTTACAAAATTTTAGACCTGTCCAAATTCAAAGGTTTTGTTAAAAATATTTTAAAGTGGATTAAAATTGGAAAATAGTGTGGAAAAAGAAGAAATTGCTTGTCAGATAATCATAAAATCACAGGCACGTAAAAAACAGGAATTTAACAGCAAAGGGTTAATTCAACATCAGAGTAACAAATATTTGTCTTTGGGGCTGATATTTGGGTCACAAGAGCATGCGCAATTTTTCAAAGCAATAGCTTTAGTAGAAACAGAAGTACTATATATATTCATCAGTTGCACATGGAAATCAAGACCGAAAAGGTCTAATATATCCCTAAATTCATTAATAGAGTAACAAATTTTTGTCTAGAAGCTTATGTTATGGTCACAGAACAGTGGCAGACCCTGGATTTCTATAAAGGGGGTTTGATACAAATTGGGGTTTCGTTACCCTAGTCTTACACAATTTTGACCCTTAGTTTGCTGATTTTGAATATTTAATATCTTTTATTTTTAAAGAATTTCCCTTTTTTTACAAAGCAACTGAAGACTGCTCTAGGATTCTTACCACGAAAATCTGGTAGAAAGCAGACAGTATATGCTAAGATCAGACTGCACAAGTGTGAAGACCGATCTTAGTCTAGTCTGTCTTCCATAGCTTTATTTCCAACAGGGATATTTCGTGAACTGCAGGAAAAGGTTGATTGAAATTATACGTGATAATTAATTGAAATACAGAGGGAGGTTTGTTCGACCCCCCCCCCCCCCACCCCCATCTGGATCTTCCACTGCCTGAGAATCATGTGCAAAGTTTCAAATCAATTGCTTTGGTTGAAACAGGTATTCGACACAGTAACGTAAATCCTTAACTGAATTATTACACAATTTTGACCCTTATTTTGTTGATTTTGAATATTTAATATTTTTTATTTTTAAAGAATTTCCCTTTTTTTTACCAAGCAACTGAAGACTACTCTAGGATTCTTACCACGAAAATCTGGTAGAAAGCAGACAGAATATGCTAAGATCAGACTGCACAACTGTGCAGACTGATCTTAGTCTAGTCTGTCTTCCATAGCTTTATTTCCAACAGGGATATTTCTTGAACTGCAGGAAAAGGTTGATTGAAATTAAACGTGATAATTAATTGAAATACAGAGGGGGGTTCGTTCGACCCCCCCCCCCCCCGAACCCCATCTGGATCTGCCACTGCCTGAGAATCATGTGCAAAGTTTCAAATCAATTGCTTTGGTTGAAACAGATATTTGACACAGTTGCACGTAAACATTTAACTGAAGCATGACGTCAACGCCAACGCTGACGCCCAGCTTTTGTAGAAACAAATATTTGACACAGATCCACGTAAACCATTTACCAAAGCATTTCCTCGACGCCAATGCTGACCTGGGCGGCCCAGGTTACCGGAATAGCCCCTCCCTCACTTTTACGAATAGTCGAGCTAAAAACCAAGTGAGCCAAAATGGCTCTTTAATGCTCAACTGACTGATACGAGATACTTGTTTAACTTGTAATTATAACACCGGCAGTCAATTTTATTTAGCCAAACAAACATTTGTGAACAAAATTTGACAGGAGTCTTCCATGAGTTTCAATGTAACTTTTCGTTAGAATTAGTTCAGAGGTATAGAAAGATTAGCGTTTAATTTTAACCCTTTGCTGTTTAATCCCTGCTTTTTACGTGCCTGTGATTTTATGATTGAGTAAACATTGCGGAAAAAGAAGAAATTGCTTCTGACTAGCAATTTCTTCTTTTACTACACTATTTTCTACCTTACTGAATGGTTATTTTTCAATTTAAATCCACTTTAAATTTTTGTCTGCAAAACCTTTGAATTTGGACAGGTCCAAAACTTTGTAAAACAGGAAAGTGTTAAAGTTAAATAGAGTCCTATCCTCAACCCCCATTTTCGGAGATTGAACTCGGCCATTTTAATGTTATTTTACAAATCTTGGAGTGTCATACCCACAAAATCACGGTCATTAAAAATTCAACTGAGTTTTTATGTTTCTTTTCCTCAATCAAATGTTGAGCGATTACCTTTATCTTTGGACATTTTTTCACAGCCTTAACAAATATTGATGGCTCAGCGCGAAACACTTGCAACTGCCTATTACAACTATTTAGCACTTAGCCATCGATATATAGCCAAACCTCTAACAAAAGCCCATCCCTTTATAATGGAAATGCAAAGATTCTAACAGAACCACGAAGTTCTATTTGAGCTTCAACGGTATATGTTTTTAAGATTTCAAGTGAAAATAAGCACTGCCCAAAGCCCCACCCAAATGTATGATCCAATTTAAGGTAAACAATAAAATATCTCGGAACAGTTTGGTTAATATCGGCCCTTTGGATAAGGATAAGAGTTTCAATTGATTGAATGGAGTTTTACGCCGCTTTCAACAATTTTTCAGTTATATCGCGGAGGCCTGAAGGACCTAACAATGGATTCCTGGTATTTCTCTTACCAGTACTACCGCCACATCCTTTCCATGCGTCCAGCTGCTATCTCTCAATGTCTACGATAATCAATCCATTTGTGAGAGACAAATAGTCGGAAAGAATACCGCCGTCGGGGGACCGAACCCGGGACCTCTACATTGACAGTCCGACGCGCTACCAACTGCGCTATGACGGCGGCGATAAGATTTTCAGACACTTTGCCATGATTTCTCGAAGTCATATAATCCTAACTCACCCACCCCCACCCCGACCCCACAGTGCCCATATTTTCGGTGAAAAAAAAATCAAGTTTTGCAACTAATGCAAGAAACATTCATTTAAATAGATTGAATAAGGCCTTATTTTCAAAGAATTATCACATTTTTTTTAAAATCCGTTAAGCAGTGGTAATCCCAAGGTTTCTATAAAGGGGGTCGTTGTCGGCATACGACATTCAAGTAATAAGTCCCATAGTATTCCAATAATATAGAAAGGGGTACTATGGGACTAATAGCTCAAATACCAGCCCGATTAGCTCAGTTGGTAGAGCACCGGACTTCAAAACCATTGGAGTTCGGCGGCGTGGGTTCGATTCCCGGGCTGGTACACTAATAAAATCTAATTGTCTTTCGGATGAGACGTTAAACCGAGGCCCCGTGAGACGGTGCTTTACACCGAGCACGTTAAAGAACCATGGTGGATCTCAGCAGTAGTTTCGTCATGTATCCTTGCACTATCCCCCGTAACAACTAACCGTCTTCTAGGGGCGTCGCTCATATTGGCATGTGCCTCGGTAGCGACGATAAATAAATGGAAATACACACAATAGCTGAAATTCCGTTTACACTAGATATCTTTAATTTGTATTATTTCAAGTTCACTATATAAAGGGAATTGTATTAACTTTCTTACAAAATTCGATTGATTGAATGGAGTTTAACGCCAGTTATATCGCGGCGGCTGGAGCACCTAACAATGGATTGAACTTGTCCATTAGAATGAAACAATTTATATACAGAAGGGGTATCATTCGAATCCTCCGAGCCCCCTCTGGATCCGCCACTGGTTAAGCCCTGGCCTGGAAGATTCCATATTTCCGCGAATCAAAAATATTTAAAAACAAGGTTTGAAAAAAATACTAGACTGTAGCAATACGGACTTATACCACCCCCCACCCACCCCCCCCCCACCCCCGCCTACAAGTGCTTGTCAATAATGAACAGCCATTTTCCTTCCTCCAAAGGGCTTTTAACTCTATACAATGCAATAGATCGTAATCAAAATATCACTGGCACATCTCTGCTTGGTACTTATCACATCTGAAAAGTTTGAATGAAATCCGCCCGTTTGTTGCTGAGAAATTGAGCGGACACGAAAGAGCTAAAATATATTCCCCCAAACATAGTTTTGAAGAGTATGGAAATATTCAAGGAATACCAAGGACAATTAATTCAAGATCTTGCTCAAAATGGACCAGGTGAGCATTTTGGAAGAAATGGAACACTTTTTTAAAAAATCGAATTTTACAAAACGTTTGACCCGAAAACATCACTTTGATACTAAATAAAACATCGCACGATGTATAAGCAACCATTCAGAAATAACGAAGAAAATAACTTTCTATCGTTTCTTAAATGAGACATTCTTCCTGAAAATCGACCAATTAATTAAGATTTTTTTCTGAACTACTACCTTACGTTCAGGATGATTGACAAAACGTTTCAATCTGCTTGTTAATTTTATCCCGCTTTGCGTGTAAGTGCTTGTGCACAGCGGGGTATAATTTGCACTGTTTTGTCGTCCTGAACGTAGGGTCGATTTTAGCGGGTTGAATGATGAGCAGTTTTATTCATAGGGAAATTCAAACAAAATCTTGTAATCGTCGGTATAATTCCGATACATCGTAACCACATCTTTGATAAAGCTGTAGTTACGGGGGTTTAAAATTACGTCGATAAATATACTAGGTTCGAACCATCTTTACAGAAAACGTGGATTCACCAAATAACGTTTGCACAAGGTTCTATCTAGCCAATAAATGAGAATTCAACAAATATAAACGAAAGCTCTGGGCCCGAGGTTATAAAACTTTTCTCATTCTCAATTCAAAATTTTCTCAAATTTCAATTTGAGATTAAATCCGTAGTTCTGTTTAAATACTCATTTTTATGCATTAAAATAAAAGATAATATTAATAAGTTGTTATAAATAACAACTTATTGATATTTTCTTTCATTTTCATACATTTATTTAACTTTTAAATTTGAGAACATTCTCAGTTGAGCCTGAGAAAAGTTTTATATTCTCGGGCCCTGATGGTTGATGAAAGAGGCAATGACGCCATAATCATGCTTTCCCCCCCCCCCCCCCCCCCCTAAACATCAGATTTTTTTTATATCTATAGGGCAGAAAACAATTTGGAGCGGCAAAATTTAAAATACTGGATATATTTTCAAATCAATTTTTCTTTTTTGCATATAATAAGTCAAAGTAAGTAAATAATTATAAATATTTGAAATAAAAAGGATCAATATAGCATTAGAGGGCGAGCATGTTTTACACAAATAGTGGAAATTATTTCGTAAATTCAGTTAGTTAAATTTCTCGAGTTTGATGAAACCCGATTTTTGTCTTTAATCCGTCCTTGGACGTTTTTAAGACAAAAATACGCCATAAACAGCTTGTTGGAACCGGTCCCAGAGAGTTTTGGCAGAGGCCGATAAATTTGTCACAGTAGAAATTAATAAAAAAAAAAAAAAAAAAACTCCACCCGCCTGAAGTAGCTAAGGGCGAGATATGCCCCGGACATGGGACTTGAACCCACGACTCGGGCCCCGGAACACTAGCACGGCGCTCTACCAACTGAGCTAACCGAGCACTTCGGGCCAGCTTCATCAAAACATTTAAGACGATTTTTTTGTCTTACTGATGACTTTCGAAACAATAACATCAACAATCACTTTACATAGGTATTGATAGGTTGGTGATACTTGATTTTTGTCCTTAATTTGTGGTAAGTCATCGGTAAGACAAAAAATGCATCTTAAATGCTTTGGTGAAACAGGACCCTGGTCATGAGTCTACCCAATGTCAATTACTACACGCCTCTAAATGATATCAAAGAAAAATATAGCCTAAATCATTGGCATGATCCAAATTGTGTCAATGAAATCACATGGAAATGTCCCGCTGTTTTTTTT
Source organism: Fragum whitleyi (assembly GCA_948146395.1). Lineage (NCBI taxonomy): Eukaryota > Metazoa > Mollusca > Bivalvia > Cardiida > Cardiidae > Fragum > Fragum whitleyi. The sequence continues at coordinate 47,240,189 of OX411548.1, forward strand.
TAACATATATGATAATATAGAGTCTATATTATCATATATGATTTAAAAAAAATCAGCGGGACATTTCCCTGTGAATGAAATAGCAGTGGTGGGTCCAGGCTTTTTGCGAAGGGGGTTCGTTTCCCTGGTTTTACAGAATTTTAATCCTTATTCTGCTGGATTTAAATATTCTTTGAAAAAATAACAACAAGACTTGTTCAGGATTTTAACAACCAGAAATCAAATAGGGAACATACAGTGTAGACTAAGATCAGACTGCACAACTGTGCAGACTGATCTCATTCTTTACTGTCTTCCAAGCTTTGTTTCCAATAGGAATATTTTGTGAACAGCAGGAGAAGGGTTAATTGAAATTACACAAAAAATAATTAATTCGGCTTTAAAGGGGACACACACACCCCTGGATCCGCAACTGATTATTGTCTTTTGATTGAATAACTTAAAATTTACTTACTAGATTTCAACGCATCAGTCGACGTCAAAATTAAATGTGATCGCCAAAACGGTAAATCTGGTTTATATACCCCAGTCCACGGTCAGCTCACATGATCACGCGTGCATCGCCCCAAGGGATCATAGTGGACAATACTCCTTTATCACTTATTTCCTTAATCTCTTTTTTTTTTTTCAGAAAAACAACAATATTCATTTGTGTGTATTGGGTCGAACGCTAGTTTCAACAGTATTCAAGTTATGAAGCATTGGTTTAATTAACATTGACAGGTTAAGCCCCACCCCCACCCCGCCTGAAAAAAAAGAACAACCGCTCGACTCATTTTTTGACAGTGTATATTCTACTTTGATAATTTATTTATATCGTAAGGATAAAACTTCGAAAAGAATGATAAGCAAAGTAGAATCACGTACGGATAAAGGGGTGGGGACAGGAGCCGACCCTCTGGAAATTTGGCAAATTTAAGGAAATCCATGGAAATCTTATTACTATACCGAACCCTTTCGATGGGACATCAAACACGCATACACATATACACATACACACACAATCATTTGTTTCTTTGAACGGGGTTAGCAATTGTTATAAACAGTTTTCAGTCATATTGCGGCGGTTTCAGCACCTAACCATGGACTCTTAGTAATTCTCTGAACAGAACTACTACTACCAAGCCACCCTTTCGAAACCTCTATATCGAAGGATCAGTGCAATACTATTGTAAGTGCCTATAAATGTATAGGCACTTACAATAGAAATTGTGCTAAACCTTCATTGTGTTCACCTCACAAAGCTCTACTATTATCCACCAATTCAGGTTGTAGGACAAATGTCGGAAAGGATGTGTGGTGTTGTCGGGGATCGAACTCGGGTCTCAATGGTTGGATAAACATGCCCAATAATGTCAATCTTTAAGGTAGTGGAACCATAATAGTTACGCAACATTTTGGATCACCGTGATGATGTTCTTTCACAATGTTAACTGAGGTTTCCTAATGAAAATCATTAGGAAACCTCGGTTAATATTGTTAAAGTTCATTACTCCCAAAACGTTGCGGAACTATAACGGGTTAACTACCTTAAGCTCCTACACAAGGTGCAGACCTTTAAGAAAATACTGGGCCCGAAATAAGATAAAAAAAAAACCCCGCTCTTATCTGACAATTTTCTCAAATTTTGAATTTATGATAAATATATAAACATAAAAGATAATACCAATAAGTTGTTATTTAGAACAATGGATAATGTCACGGGAAATGGGACGGTCTGAAAACGTTTTAAAGATAGATCAGATCAAATTCAGGTCAATCAGAGATACTATTTTTGGTTCGATAACGTTCTACATTCTACAAGGGAGAAGAAATCTGCCCTGCGATCTGGGTAGCAAAGCGGTCTCGAGCGACCCAGTCTGGAAACACGCATTAAAAAATATTTAACGGCAATGCAAGAAACAATTTCTGGGTGCCTCATTATCCTGTACGTAAAAGTTTCGCCTTTTTTTCAGATTGCTTAATTAATGCGTATATCCTCATCAGGGCAAGGGTACCTTTCACGCGATTTTGACCCGTTTGACACACCATACATAGGCCTTCAGCAGTTGAACAGTTTTCACCCGAACTTGTGAAAATTAAACAAAACCGATTTTAATTTCTCTCTACCCTTACTTTTTACCACTACTGTATAAAAACATGCCCTAACGCACAATTGCGTCGACATTTAACGCACTACCCAGATGGTCCCTTTTCGCGTGATGGGTCACATTTATAAGATGGATCCGAAGAAATCATGTATATCTGAACCAACCGATCTTACCACTGGGGAAATCTTACTTTGAATCGAAATATGATATTTTAGTTCTTACAGTTTGATAAAATGTTTTCTGTTAAGGATGAACTCAAACAGATCAGTTTTTGACAGTATCATGTTTTTTTATGTATTTATTTACTTTTTTTTCATTTTGCTTTTATTCTATTTTTATTTTCGTTGGAGTTTGAATCTCCGTCTTCTTTTCTGTAGATCATTCGTAAATTTGGAGCAATTTTATTTATTCACTTATTATTATTATAATTATTATCATCGAGCGACATAGAATTTAAAATACAAATGCAAATCAAACCAAGCATGTGAAATGCGAATACATTTAATCATATTTATTCTGATTTTTCTTGGTAACGGGGAAAATATCAACGTCGCGTTCTGAAAAATAATGTAGGTGGGACATTTTTGGTGACTTTTGTATTTATCACAAACCATTATTATTAGGCCAAGAATTGAAAGAATCATATCGCTGTAAACAGAAATGAAAATGTATTTTTCTATAGAAAATTCAATTCAACGCAACAAGTTAAAGATATATATGATTAAGGTGGAAAATAGCAATTTTTAATTATTAACGTCAAAAAATGACAGTGGGACATTTTTGGTGACTTTTGTATTTTCGATATGCTTTATAACGGCGGTTCAGAATTTTTTTTTTATTTTTTTTTTTTACATCATTCTAATCTATAGAGAAAATGTATTTTTTAACATGAAATCAGTATGATCAGTGAACTTTACATAGAACGGTGTATACAAGAACGGGACTTCACTTGCATCGTCGTTAAAGTGGGACAGCTCTTATCTTTTCAATCTCTCATTCGAGCGATCTTCATTTTTACAACCACATTTTTAAAAAATAAATCTGACGAAACCAGAAACATTATTTCTTCGTCCAGATATAAAATTATTATTATGTTGGCGGCCAAGTAATTAAGACGGCAAACTGAAAGATCGCGATCGGAGGAAAGTGTAACACAGGACACGTCGTTTTTTGCATATTTTTTTACGTTTATTTCTACTAAAGCTATTGCTTTGAAACTGTACACATGCTTTTGTGACTTTCACTATGATTTTCTGAAAGGTACATGTATAAGTAATGTTCTAAAACATGTTAGCACTCTTGCGCGTAGGAATTTTGTGAGATAACTTACTCTACAATGACCCACCCTAGATCCTTACAATATCATATATTCTGCCTCCATTTTTAGTAAATTCCTATGGCAGATTTCGATATCAAGCAGAATGTCATGCATGATTCTTGAGCATTAGTGATCAAACAACCACAGGATCTTGTATGGCTCATAAAAATACCTGAAATATACCACTGTATCCCATCTACACCGGTAGCGTAATGTTTGTAAACGGAAACAATGGCGGAACCCATCGATTCGAACTGGACGCAGTTCTTAAATAAGGTACGTTTTTGTATTTCTTAAAGTTTAGAAATATCAAGTAGAATTGAAATCGATTACACACGTACGAACAACAATGTACTGAAAATCGCGGCGAAAAACATCCACAAATGGCTGATTTAACAACGATTTTAGTTCTCGAAATGATCGACTTGTCAACATTACGTTAAAAAACGACAGTTTTCTCATACTTTCACCTGTTCTTGAAAAATAATGATAACCTTACGAAATCACTGTTCATTTTTGAACACATCTGTGCAAATTGTAAGCTTGGAGCATTCTTATATTGCTTGTAACCGTTCGATTATTTGAACCACCCTACTGTCGGAGTGTACGGTTAGGAAACAGCCTAAAATTTATCGATGACCGGTTGGGAAACGAGGGTAGGTCCGGTTTGGAACTTACATTATTTATAGGAAATGCATTATTTGTTAGTTTTTTGCAAGCATTTGGTTACTCGCGACAAAAACTAATAGCGAAAACACGATTTTATATATGCGCTTACTTTATATTAACATATAAACTTGGAAGTGTGCAGGTTCAAAACTCTGGCTGCATTACTGAAATGTTTTAAACTTACCAGCTTAATTTTCACCAATTGATGCCTTTTTGTTTTTATTATATTACATGTACGTGTAATATTGTTACATAAATTAGACATAATTCTGCCATACTGCCTTTATATACTGCTGCTCTCACTTTCGTGTATAAGATATACATGTATATGTGGTCAAGGGTGTCGACTAGACATATGTTTTCAAAACCAAAATTGGTAGACCCTCAACTTCAATGGCATTGATTCTCGCTTGAATCTATCCTTAGCCCTCCCGGGCGGCACTAGTTAGCCAGGCTTTAGCACAAACCCCCTTAAAGCACATTTTACTTAGTGTTGTTCATAATCACGGTGGGTAACCCACGTGACTTTTGGAAAGCGTCCACACGGGAAAATCGTCCGCTTCAAGGTATGTTTTCTTTATTTTCTCAGCTTATACTCCATTGATTTTGATGAGATAAAGTGCGCGGAACGCGTCTTTGAGAGGGCTATTCACGCCTCTAACTCACTCTGCTCCAAATCCAGTGGTTTCTTCAAACATTCGAGCCAAAGTTTTTGTAAGTGCAAAACGAAAGAGGGAAGCGTTCACATGCACCGAAAAAAACTTGCTTGAGTGTTTGAAGAAACCACGGGATTCCGAGCAGAGTGAATTACAAACGGGGATACCCCTCTCAAATGCGCGTTCCGTGCACTTTATCTTGTCAAAATTAATAGAGTATTAGCTGAGAAATTAAACAAAACATACCTTGAAGCGGACGATTTTTTCGGTGTTAACGCTTCCCAAAAGCCACGTTGGTTATCCACCGTGTTTTATAAGTACCTGTCTGGATCGAGTTTGGTGTCCAGTATCTCGGTTGCAACGCTTAGGGCGAATGGTATATCGTCTGGTCGCAGTACGCCGGTCCCCCTCGGATCGAGGGCTTGAAAGGTTCCAAAAAAGTTCTCGATGTCGAGTTTGCTATGAAATATGCAGAAAGGTTCGCAGAAAGATACTCGGAGTACCTTTTCTGCATAAAGAAATGTACTCCATATCTAAAAAAGTGCAGAAATGCCATCGAAACTACATACAAGTCCTCCATTTTTTTAATGAAAATAACATGCATTAATGAGTTTTGGGACCACCTGATCGAATTTCAGTAAAATATTGCATAATCTTATGACCACGGGAAAACGTATTATTGTAGGTAAAATCCAGCCAAACACTATCAGGTGATCCCGAAACTCAATATTCATGTTTTTAAAGAAAAAAAAATGGGAGACTTTTCTGTATTTTCGACGGCTTTTCTGTTCTTTTTTTCCAAATGGAGCACCTTTCTGTATGTTTCATAGCGAACTCGACCAACCAACGGTAGATCACTTGTTAAACTGCAGATTCTTACTTATTTCGCCACTTCATAAATGATCCTTGTGTAGACATGGTCAGAAATGTCGCCTATCTAAAGTGGAGTTTTCCGTTTACAAACCGGTCCCAGTCAGTCCCTAGAATGTTTCCCAACCGGACCATGTGCTGTTTCCCAACCGTTCACTGTAATTTACACATGGCATTATTGTTTGCCTTCGTTTACTTTTATTACGACACCAATTTCAAAGTAACTTTAGAGAGACACTTACAAATATCCATTGTGCAATAAAATGCTGGAATTTATTTAAAAATCGCGTCACAATATGGAGAAAATAACAATAGTTTCATGGTTTGTTCAAAATGCGATGATTTCGAGGGACAAAATCGTGAATTTCTCGGTCATCTATGGACGTTTTTCGTTCAGACTTTCCCAATTTTTTCCTTCTTTCAATTGTAATTGATTCCAACTGTACTTGATTTTTTTTTAAGTCGCAGAATTAACATAGGGGTACCTGATGTAAGCGCTTTATCCAATGTCAGTCGATGGGTTCCGCCATTGTTTCCGTTTACAAACATTACGCTACCGGTGTAGATGGGATACAGTGTATACGTTACAATTACAAAATTGTTCCTTCATGTTCGCTTTAATGTATACAAATATTGGCGCCAAAATATTCAAAGTAAACACTTTTTAGCAAATCTTACAGTATGATATTTAGATGTTGTAATTTTGAGCACATGCCCTTTCAAACTCTCTATAGCATATAATTTAATATGTGGCTTATTAACAGAAAGAAGTAGAATGGCAGCTACAATTTACGACTCTTATCTGGCAAAACAAAGCAAGTAAATGAAGTATAAAAGATATAACTATTTCAACAACTACTTTATGACGGAAAGTTGTAACATATATGTTACCTCAAGTATTTTATCAAAATCCATTTTTAACTTGTTTATTTTACATCAAAATGGGTTTAAAGTTCTTAAAATTATTGTTTCATTTTGTTTAGGATGGATTATTTTGGGTTTTATTGCATGTCAAGTTTACCGATTGTTTGTGTGGCTTGTTGGCCAAGAGATTGAAATAAAACTTAATTGAAAGTAGAAGAGCCTGGAACTTGTTAACATGAGTAAAATTTGAGAATCCCCAAGAACCATGTGTACATAAATTTAAATGGGCCTTGTACAATTCATCCTTTCTATTCTAACACAAACTGCATGTACACATATACTAGGACGAAAAAGAAGCGACGGGTAACCTAAAATGATTGTTTTAAGGGATAAACTATATTATTGGATTATTATATTCATTTTTGTATGAAATGTCGTCTGTATGGAACCAGCTAGTGACGTTTCAATCGATTTCCGATACTAGTGCAGTTCCTTATGTACGAAAAAGGGCTCCCGTAGGATTTTCGTGCTGAAATTGATTTTTTGGTTTTAATTGATTCTTAAGGGGTCAAGAAATCACAAACTATGCGGGTCCAAATTTTCCGAGCCCATTTCCCGTTTTATGGGCTCTCAAAGGAGCCCATATGAGCAAAATAGGTATTTTCCTAAAAGAGGGCCCATGGGATGTGATTTTTATTCCTAAAATGATTTCTTTGGTTTGGCTGTGTATTTAGTGTGTATTGTTGAAAACAAAATACAAAAATCCTATTTTAAAAGCCTATTTCACCATTTTATGCGCTCTGGCAGAGCCCGAAATAGCCATTTTGGTGTTTCTATATTGGTGGGTTAAGGAAAAAAACCTTGTTTGTTTCGAGATGATTTCTGAAGCCCTGTTTGGTACATGTATTCAGTATGGGTTGGCGTGGAATACTTGCATGTCCATATTTCTAGGGTCATTTTAGAAATTGTGTTGGCTCTCATCATAACCCATATGAGCCGATTTGGGTGTTTTCCTTAAATAAGATTCACAAAAAACTGACATTCATTTGACCATTCTTTTCAAATTACGTTCAATACTTAGCGTTGTTTAGTGTTGGTGTACATCATTTTTAATTTTTTAACTTCTGATATGCTTTTTGGATGGCTTTAAAATGAGCCCATATGAACAGATTTAGGAGTTTTCCAAACTCGCGATTTTTAAAAAAAAAATGGCCCTCTTCATGATGTCTACTTGTACCACAAATGGTACAAAGGTATATGAATCAAATTTCAAAACCCACCCAGCTAAATCATTGTGAAATTGACATAGTGGATGATTGTGGAATTATATCGAAATGTAATTGAATGAGTGGGAGGAGCGGTTTTTGAATGACTTTAAAGGGAGGTAATATAGAATCGCTAATTGCGTTCAAAATATCCATTACCTCCCTTTAAATGTTTTGAGAATGAATGAATGGAGCCTCGAATGAATGATTTTGAATGATTTTGTTAGGAATATCCGTCAATTTCACGATGTTCTTTTGTACCCGTTGCTTTGGCGCGAAATGAAGCCCATAAGAGAAGAGTGTGTGTGGGTGTGTGGGGGTGTGTGTGCGCGTGCGTGAATGTATGTGTTTTGCATAATGCAAATATACGACAGTTTAAAATAACAAACTACATATTTCGTAAAATATGTTTGTTTTCAATGTTGCTCGCTCGAACCACAAATGGTATCAATGATCTCTTTGGGTCGGAAATATTCTGTTTAAATTTTTAACCAATTTCCCTACTTTTATAGATTATATGGACCCCTAATTAGCCCATATGAGTCAACATGGTTACTTTGCCAACAATTTGGTTCAAGAAAAGATTTCTGAAGAATGGTATTTGTGAAGCCTTATGAGTAAATGGGTGTGGGTCTCGTAAAACATATGTGAATCATTTTTTCAAAGCCCATTCCTATTCCATTGACGCTTAATGAAGCCCATAAGAGCATTTTTCGGCATTCTGTAAATAAACGATGGACACATATGTTTTTTATTAAATGTTGTATTTTTGTTTTGACATTTATATGTTCCCACGAATAAAAATCCCGTCGTCTAATTTTTGCTTATTTGTCCGCTTTACTCTGTTTCAAATTGTTGTTACTGCCCTTTTTTGTCTCGAGTAAAGTATACATGTATATAATTCATAGTTCGCTTATGCGTATAAATCTAGAACTGTATCAAACAACAAGTTCATCAATTAAGAGTAAGAGTGATAGATGTGTGCATCAGCTCTCTTCCTTTGAAATTTCTATCAAAGACACACAATTGCTGTTGATACAAGGTTTACACTTACAGATTATCGATTCCTTACGAAACGCTTATTACAAACAAACTCTTGTAACATATATAGTTATATTATCTTTTTATTATTTTGTTTAATTTTTCATTGAAATCAGTTACCAAAAATTCAAAGCATTTACAACAACTTTATCATTTCAACTCGTTTCGACATTTTATAATCTCTAAACAGGTGCATTTATGTCTAAAAAAGAAACATCATGGACTAGACCAAAGCATAGGAACCCGTAATTTTAATGAAATGCTCGATATCTGATGCCTGTTAAATTGCATCGACTTAACAGCAATCTGTGTACATGTAATCTTGCAGTTTTGAATTATATCTTTCTGCCCCGGGAAATGCATGTTTGGTAAAGAAAATCATTGGGCATGGCCATCCGATTCTTATTATAATTTTGCAAAAAGGTCTATATTCAATTGGTGCATGTAGGTACTGAGGGTTCATTATGGCTAGAGGAGGGACTTTCTTGCTGACCATATGTATATACTATAAAGGCGATGCATATCAAGATAATGATTACCGGTATTTACTTTAATACCACGGAGAAAATATCAGACTACGGCTAAGCTAGACTGCTCTAGTGCTGCTTGATTTACAAAGTGTATAGGTTGAAATTAATATGGAACAACAATTAGATTAGTTATGAACGGACATTGTTATAACCGCTCCTAGCGCAAAACTCCTGCAGTTCACTGTTCCGGTAACAGCTATGCCCGTTCAACTCTAAAGAAACAGACTTTGACCAACTAGATTTGATTTGTCTTACAAGCGAAGAGGTAAATGCTTTTTAGAAATCACCAAGGATAAGCATGTTGTTTTGGTTTGGAAGACGTGTGAAACATGCACAGTGACAAGAAAAATTTCTTTCAGCCAAGACAGAATAATAATGATTGTTTATTACCAGTCATTTCAAAATAAGACCCACAAGAACAGCTGGATAACATCGAAAACTTTAAAATTCGATTTATTAATAAAACTTCTAAGTCATGGAAGCAGCTTCTGTGATCATCAAAATATATAATCAGTCCTTGCACTGAGTCTCTTGACTATTTCAGTTTGAAACAATAAAGACAGTAACTGTGGCAACTGAAAAGAAGATATAGTTAAGTGATTGTGAAGATCAGAACACTCATGATTACCACATTACAGATCAAGCGATTGTCTCCATCAGTAAAATTGTCTAGAAATTGTGTTTCTCATTCGACAAAAACAGATTAATTCTCCTTCTTGACCTTACAGTCCTCTCTACAATCCTGTATCTTACAGTAAAGTCAAATCTATCAGTAAAAAGGGTGTGGTGACCATGGTTGTGTGCTTAAAGCTACTCTTTCACAGTTCTTCATCTAGAACAATTACAAATCTGGTTCTTAAATTCGGAAATTTGTGCTTTTTTCGATGTTTAAGAATCACACATGGGTATGGCACTAACAACAACGCATTTGAAAAAATGTAGCTTTAATGTTCGACTCGGCAATGTCAGTTAGGAACTTATCTTGTTATATCCAGTCTATAAATTTCGAAATTGTTAATTTTCATGTATAATGTTATATTTTTCGCATGTTTCGATATGAAGTTCCCCAATTGACAAATACTTTGACATTGACCTTTGAAAGAAAAGGACAAACAGAAGGAATTGCATGCGTAAATAGTTGTCTCAAAATTTAAGAATAATATTTTAGGCGTTAGTAGTTGCTTTACTTTTTCAGAATGAAAAACGCTAAATTCAGGAATATCTTTCTATATTTTTTTCTAACAAGATCGAATTGTTTTATTGTAGATTTTTTTACACGATAAAGTCGTGATTTCCAATTAATTTTAAAAAAAAACAGAAATCGTATTTCGCGATCTGTGAAAGAGCAGCTTTAATTAATATAGCAAGTTTGATACAGTCGACCGGGGTTACATAATTTAGGTTTTAAGACTCGTGTAGGAAAGCTTCAAACTATATACTAGTTCCTCCTTTTATTAGGAGTAAATTCAAACCTTCACATATGGGCTTCAAAAACGCCAATAATCATGTGTAGGCTTTGGATATTTGATTCTTTTAATTCTACCCTCATCATATAACCCTACTTAATTTAATGAGGCTCGAGAAAGGTTTCAGACAAGAAATTGATTTTCGCCATCCTATCATTAGGCAAAGTGTCCATGTTGGTTCATATGGGCTCATTAAAGTCCACTTAAATTGATTAAACATCTCGTTGTTAGATAAGAGAATTTCGATCGACATTTTGTTTCAACCATTAAAGAATCATTTGCAGCCATTTTGGTACCCGTGAACACCATAAGAAGTGCCGATGTTCTTTAAACCCAACTTCGGAAACTCAATGTCCGGCTCCTATGGGATTCTTTGTAAGCCAATCAAAGGACTCTTGGACTTTAAGTAGGGCTTTATTGTTTATTATATCAATACAATTTCTTTAATACAATAACGGCTGAAAGTAATTGGAGAACGGTTCAACCGCAATGAAAATAACCTGAATTTTATCCTTATTAAAAAAAAGCACCCAGATCAATTCGCATGGGCTATTATGCCGGAGAGCCCATAAAATCCTGAAATGGTTACAGAGAACATGGACCTGCAAGTATTTCAATGCCAACCAACATTTTATACCAAGCAGAGCTTAAAAATTATCCCTAAACAAAATAATGTTTTTTCCTAAACCCATTAATGGGAAAAAGCAAAAATTGATATTTTGGGCTCTATGAGAGCCCAAAAATAGTGGAAAAGCTTTTGAAAATGGGTTACTGTATTTTCTAAAACGTTATAACACTAAATACAATGTTCGCCTAAAGATAACATTTAAGAAGAAATAAAAAAAAACGCCTTTCCTGAACCTAGTTATAGGAAAATACCCATTTTGCCCATATGGGCTCCTTTGAGAGCCCATAAAATCAGGGAACCGACCCGAAAAATTTGGACCCGCATTGTTTCCGATTGCTTGACCCATAAACAATCAATTAAAGCCAAAAAATCAATTTCAGCACGAAAATCCTACGGGATTACATAAGGCACCGCACTATACTGATTATGTGAAAAATTACCCCCTTCTAACAATGACCCTTCTCGTTTTTCGAAACACGGTCGGACATTTCAGTATCTTGTGTGTCCTCCATGCGCAGCTGTGGCAGCCCAGATGCTATGCTGATTCTAGGCATGGAATTTAACGGGGTGTTAATCATGGCCATTGGGATATTATTCAATTCTTCATGCAAGGCATTAGTCCAGTCAAATTATCGTAGGACCCAAAACAAATTGCAACAAAAACAATGTTGTGTTTTTTGACATCCATAGACATACCCATTTAACATATATAAAGTAGGACAAGATCGGAAGATACGTATTTTGATTTTTTTCGTGATTTTTATCATAGATTTTTCTCAACTAGGCCTGTAAAGACTTTTTGACAGAAAATATGTTTAATACTGAATTAGAAGTTGTTGGTATATCAAAATCCATGTAGTTGATGTAATAAGTCATTGGCTGATTGACAATCTTTGTTATTTGGTCAGTTTTAGAGATAATTTGTAAAACATCTTACCCCACCCACTCACTTTAACATTGAAAAGAAGTAGAAAATGGTCGCTTTGGCAAAAAAGTGACATTGGCTTCAAGAAATAGGTCTGAAACATTTTCAAAAGACCAAAGTCTTTTCAAGGTTCAAGTTAAAGTAGATTTGAACCTTTTTAGGCCCCTCCCCCCCCCCCTCCCTCCCCCTTTCTCCCTTATGTACAAAATTTTAGGTGAGCAAGTGCAACTAAAAATAGTTGTAGATATAATCACCAGTCTTATTAAGCACATAAAAAAAATCTTTTCAAAATTTAGATTTGATTTTATTTAACATTTTAGATATAGACTTAGGTTGACATGTTCTCTAGAATATTTAAAGAAATGGCAAGAATGACGTATTTAATGAGTCGTCTGTCTGTAGAACATAAGAGTTTAATTGCACTTATTAAATAATAAATATACCAAGAGCCATGGATTTGTGTTATTGTCTCATCCTATTATGGAATTCGAGCTATACAAAGCACAAAGACATTCATATATATGAAGTTTGGTGTGTGTGTGTGTGTGGGGGGGGGGGTAACTTTATGATAAAACCCCCAGTTTTCACACCAAAAAGAGCCTGTATTATGTGAAAAAATGTTGCAAGAACTCACTAGTTTGACCTTACGTTTGAAGCAATTTTACAATTGCTAGATTTGATATGGGGAAACTTTAGGTCTGAATGTTTTGGATGAGATTTTTTCTTTTAAATAATCTTAGTTCTTTTCACGAATTTTAACCTTAAAACTGTTTTATATTTTCGAAAGCATAAGATTCACACAAATTTGATACCTTTTTTTAAAATTCAAAGCTGATAAAAACTCAACTGTTTTGTTTGGAAAGGATTTAACATCTGTATTAAAAATTTTCATCACGCTGAAAACAGAGCACCTAACCATGGTTCCTGGTACTTTTCTCATCGCTACTACCAGGAAATTTCTTTCCGGGCTACATCTTTCTAATCCCAGATATTTTTACTAGTTTCTACCCGTTGGTTGGAGACAAGCGTCAGACAGGGTGTGATGCTGTCAGAGATCGAACCTTGAAACCCGTTACTTGATTGATTGACTGAATGAAGTTTAACGCCGCTTTCAACATTTTTTCAGTTATATTGCGGAGGCTGGAGCATCTAACAATGGTTTCCTGGTATTTCTCTCACCAGTACAACCACCACATCCTTACAATTAATTACAATTATCAATCTATTGGTAAGAGACCCCCCCCCCCCCCCCCCCCCCCCCCCCCCGGCCCCCCCCCCCCCCCCGCCAAACCCCCCCCCCCCCCCCCCCCCCCTCCACGCGCTACCAACTGAGCTATGATGGCGGCTCCCCCGTAGCTGGAATCCCGTAACTGGAATCTCAGCGCACAATCATCTGGGCTGCGACGACGGTGGAATTGTCTAGTACTAGTTCTTTCGAATGCAATGTGATGTTGGCCCCATTCAATTCATACTTTAAACGTTAATTGACAAACTAACAGTAAGGTAAACTGTGAATGTCAAAAGTTTGCATTTTAGGTTTTGCGATTTTCATATTAGGCGTTAAGAAAGTTTAAATTGAAATCTTTTAAACAAGTGCATCATATCAATGACTTAGAAAACAGGGTTTGTTTGTCATTTGACGAGTTTCGAAAACATTTCTCAAAACATTACGTGTTAAATTGAAGAATGGCAAAGGAAAAAAATGGAAATAAAGTGCTCCGATTGCCAATTCATTGGAAGTTTTGATTTTTATTTAAAGCAAGACTCAATAAACTTATTTTGATGTGGATAAGTATTCGTCATCAATTAAAACACTTATACAAAGAGAGTATGCTTTATTAGTAGCAAAAATAAGAAATGATTCAAAACCTTTTGAGAATGTCATGCAAGGCTATCCTTTGAAAATGAATGAAGAACAGATGATAACAAGCTTGTGCTTCAAAAGTTTTCAACAAGTAAATGTTCACAAACAATTTATATCGAAATTATTAAAATGAAAGACTATGTGAGGCATAAATATTAATTTGAAATGAAGTTTTCTAACGAATCTTTCTTAGTACACCATGCAGATCGATTACAAACGCCCCTTATATCACGAGGTTTAAGATTTGAAATGGGTAAAAAATACTTTTATTCAAAAAAAGTTCTGGAAACCGCAATCTTAGTTTTAAATTAATTGACTTGATCATGGGCTAATAAATTAAACATGAATCAAGAAATAATTGAACAGGTTTTTGAATTTGACCCCCTAGGCCAATTTGCGTAGTATATTTCCACAAGATGAAAAAGAAAAAGTTTTTTACTAATTTTTGAAAAAAATATCAAGGACCCTAACCTTTATAATCAGGCTTATGACGATTTTATCATCGGTAAACATAACTGGGTTGCTAATGTTAAAAACATATTAGACAGATACGGGTTTGCTGAACTTTTCTACAATCCGCATGTGGGTGATGAAAAATGCTTTTTGGAAATGTTAAAACAAAGGATGCAAGACTGCTTTAAGCAAGATTGGAATGCTAATATAAGACAAAGTAGTAGTTTGTTTTTTTATAGCCACATAAAAACTTTGTTTAATCAAGAAGATTACTTAAATTCATTATCCTTTTCAAATCGAGAATACATTTGTAAGATGAGACTTTCAGCGCATTCACTCCACATTCAAACAGGAAGATATTCCAATAATAAAACTCCGCGAAATGAAAGGATCTGCTTATTATGAGATAAGGGTGATGTAGAGGATGAATATCATTTCGTTTTAAAGTGTCCTAAGTTTTCAAATTTACGAAAAAAGTATATTGATTCGTATTATTCCGAGAATCCAAGTATGTTCAAACTTGTGCAGCTTTTTAGTGCAAAACAGAATGAAAAACTTATAAATTTAGCACAGTTCATTAAATCAGCTTTATCGCTTCGCTTCCAAACGATCTATAATTGATATACACATGTGTGTTACTGGTGATTCCGTTAAATACACCAAATTGTATGTTTTCACCTATATACATATTTATATTTATATACATACACTTTTAAGTATATTTTTTTTCTCAAAAAAATCGCTCTACATATTTCTTGATCGTCCTCGAAATAGCCAAATATGTTCTCATTTTTTTTTCTTTTTGTTCGCTTTGTGTTCGTATCCTGGCGGGCTGCTAGAGTCATTCAAACGCAGCTATAGTTATCTGGGTTTGTGAAACTATGGCGACCTTCCGGTGATACATTTTCCTCACGAAAATATGACGAGAGTGTGAGATTTATTTGCCATGACCAATATATGTTATATTACTATGTTAACAAGACTATGTACTACTGTACCTGTCTAATAAAATATTTGTTCTGTTCACCTGCTCGATAATCTACCAGCTTTGTTAATAAAGTTGTATTAATTTATAGTAGGTTGTAGGCTAGGAAAGGATGTAATGGTGGTACTGGTGTTAGAATACCAGGAAACCATTGTAAAGTGCTGCTGCCACCGCGATATAAATGAAAGATTGTTGAAAACGGCGTAACCCCCCATTCAAACAAACAAAACTTAATATAACTAGTATTGATATGAATGAAATAATGTTAATTAGGTGTTGTAAGAAACCTTTTCCAATTTCTACCATATCATTCTTTGATTTTAATTAATGCAAGAAAAAGAGAGGGACAATTATGAAAATTTCAAAATTACCAAAAATGATTCACTTAGAGAACCTAAAGAACAATTTGGGTTAAACGTTATTAGAATGCAATCTAGGACACATAATTTAGTATCGTTTTAAAGCTTCAATTGGTTAAATTTAAGACATATTATTACGAAGATAAGACAAGTTTGTACAACCGAAAACTTAAAATTTTTAAAGTCTCTGAAAAAATTTCTATGAAATTTGATTGTAATGTAGCTGTGGTAGCCCCCTTTAAGGTTATCAAATGTCAAGGGTTCCAATGTCGTATCTTACTTTTGCAAAGCCTCTTTTAAAGTTTTAGGTAAGGTGATCTAAGAATTTTAAAAGTTTCTATGTGTCATTGTTATACTGAATTAAAAAAGAAATGTAGCTTTAGGTTTGTGACATATATACCTTCATTTTGAATTGTTTGGATTAAAGTTTCAGAAAATTGTTCTTAGACAGACAGATCACAGGCAATTTCATTATCCAGTTTTTTTTGTCAAATACACAAATGTGCGTTATCATATAAGATAAGGTGTCAAACTAGTCCCGTACCTCATCAACTCTCACCATTTCTGGCATATTTTACACAATCTGGTAACAATGAAAGGAAAAATTAAAAAAAAAAAATAAAAAAACTGATGACAATGTTGTCAAAATAATTATTAGACTAAGGAATCATCAAAATATAAATTCAGTGACTACTGAATGAGTTTACATGATCAGATGTTGGATACATGGTCTTTTGTCATGAAACAATTGCCTGTGGGACAGGTAGACATACAAAAAGATCAATCCAATAAAACAATATTTTTTTAACTTGTTGATAAGGGTGTATATGAAAATGTTTCAATACCAGAACCTGTTTATCTATCCATTCTAATGTTAAATCAAGTGGGTGGGGTAAGATTAATTTGAATTTGTCTTTTTATGTTTAAAATGCCATACATTACACTCAACCATTAATAAAAGTTGTGGTTAAATTTCTAGGGGTAATTCAAAGGATATTTGATAAGTTTTGCTTGCACAAATCAATTTTTTTTCCAGGTATATTACAAAATATTCTCGTCAAATTGGTTGTACTAAAGGCATTACTAGTGGGTATCAAAATGTATTGAAAAATCAAAATACGTATCTTCCGATTTTGTCCTACTTTTAGTATGTCATCAAGGGAGGGTCAAGCTACTCAAAAAACTCAAGAACGTTTTTGTTGCAATTTGTTTGGGGTCGAGGCCATATTTCGCTATTTTGACTGGACTACATGTGTATGCTGGACACAATCGGGAACCCTCGGCGATTCTACGGAATAGACCTCGGAAATAATACGGACGCAGCCATGAAAGCGCGTCATTTCGCACGTAGGTGTATATGACGTCACAAACATCAACGATCCCGCTAAAGATGACGTTGCATAAAATAAAATCAACGAAAGAATAAAATGGGGCATATTATAATTTGATAACAAAATGCAGTGGTTTACTGCGTTTTATCATCAAATTATAGTACATGTAAACCCAAAAGATCTCCAAAGATGATCTGAGCGAATTAATAAAATGTCATTTTCTACAAGCGTATTAACCGAAGTACCACCAGAAGCCGAATTACCTAAAAAAATGACCCAAAATTACTACACTTACGTCCGAGGTACAGTTTACTGAAAATCCCGAGCGATGTTCCGAATGCGCTGGACATATGATTTATAGTCGGGGAATTTGGACGTCTCCTTACCCCCCCCCCCCCCCCCCTGTCCAGTTTGTCCCACAAATGTTACAACAAATCTGGACTGAATGCTGGCCAATCGAGTGGTTGTATGTTACTGTTGGTAAGAAATTGATGGCATACTCTGGCGAAATGGGCGCGGGCATTGTCTTGCTGCAAACATCAGGTTCCGTGCTTGCACGCATGGGACAGCATTTGAGTTGAGGATTTCGTCTCTATACCTGCCACGTTTAAATTACCGCCAATCACGATCAATGGTAAGTTAAACCCATAGGAGATGCCCCCTAACACATACCGAACCACCCCCAAACCTATCCCGTTCAACGTCGGTGTAACGTTCGCTGTGATGTTGGCCACGACGTCAGTCGTCCTACCGGTAGAGAAATGAACCTGGATTCGTCGGTGAAGAATACCCGTCTCCATTGCTTCACAGGAAAATTTCGTGGTGAGTGTGCTTGTAACCAAGCCAAACAGCGTTTGGGACGCACAGGAGTTAGCGGCAGACCGATAAAGGGACGTCGATCTCTTAGGCCATTGTCGTGTAAGCGGTTTCGAACCGTATCGGGATGAATATGGCGATTATGACTGCCTATAGTGTCATTTGCAGTTTACCTAGCTGTGAGATGGCGATTGTGTAAGTGAGAAAGTGTCATAAACCGATCCTGACGAGGCATCGTGATGCACAGACATGGCGTAGTTTAATTAATTCTAGAAAGATATTAAAATGTCAAATTTGTTATTGGAAGACCCCTCAACTGAGAGCAAATGACTTATATTTTAGGCTCATTTTATAGCAAAAATGTTAAAACTACGGAGAGAGTCAAAAGTTGACTTTTATGTGTTCGTGATCAGAGTGTCCTAACTCGCTATAGTAATACAGGCGATTTACGACCTTCTTATCACAAACTCTAAAACAGCAAAATTCCTGGAAATGTTCTGGATTGTTCACCGAGGTGATCTAGACCCATGAAGTTCTGCATTAGTGAGAGATCTTCCTAAAATCCGAGTATGTAAATGCGGGCTACCAGTTCAGCCACCTAGTTTTTATCCCCCTTACACTACGGGAAAATCCAATAGGCGTATCACCGCCTTGTCTATAAAGGACGGGTGTATTTTACGGCCCTATTTACGGCCCTACTATTACTTAACGGCCCCACTCCAATATCGAGGAAAAATCCACAAAGCACTGTAAAAAATTATTGGAAAAATAAATCTAGAATTCTTCTGGTCATTTTCATCACAAAAAATCCTTTATTTTTCAATAATTAAAAAATAGGTCTAAAAATTTGTAATACAGCGACGACTCATTTCGGGTAGATATTGATTCAATTCATTAGATGATTACAGTACTCAAACACACTGTTTTATTTCAACATGATTACATCTTTCGCATTGAAAATGTAAGATTTAATGCGCAGTGAAAATTAAAGGACTTAATTACAGTTTACCAGAAATTAAAAAAGAGCTTAAACATGCAAATATCTTTTATTTTCATAATTTGCATATTTTCATTTTTTTTAAAATACTTTTTTTATTTTGTGCGTCTGAGCATTTTTTTCTTTAGCCATAGGAAATAAAAGATGGTTGAATTGATTAAAGAAAATAGAAATTGACCATCTTCCCAATGGATATTAGCATAAAGGGGTCGTACAAAACGATTTTCAAGAGATGATCAAATCAATTTTAAGGAGGAGGTGGGAATGTTTTTAAATCAATTTATTTTGTTTAAAAAATGCTAATAAAAAAACATTTTTCTGTGTCACATTAGAAACCAAAGTCTAAACTTGATTTTACTCGGCATCCAATGCAATTTAAAGCACTCGTGTAATTTAAAAGAATATTATAGTGGGGGCCGTAAGTTTCAAATAGGGCCGTAAAGGGCCGTAGAGGGGCCGTTAAAATACACTTGTCCTCTATAAATAGCATTATTGTGCGAAATCGCGTGGTCTATGATTGGCAGATGATTTCGCATTTAATATATGTCTTTGATTAATATTCTAATTGTATAGAATTTTTTAATAGTGCCATTTTCAAAATGCACAGTTGTCGAACGGAGGTAAGTCTTGTAAAAAGAAAATTGAACCAAAGCCAGTAATACTTTTTTGAAAAGCTATTTAACAACTGACAGGATTGTTCTCAAGTAAATCACTAACACTGGGTGACGTAAAAACGTCCCCCAAAAATGGCAGCTGGAGTGGTAATGGTGATTAACAACCACATTTTTTTTCTTTACATTTCATTAAATATTGTACAATCAATTGAATCATGCAGTTTATTGTCTCGACAAGACTCTTGTCATCTCATTCTGGAACTTAAATCATGAAGAAAAAACAACCAGTCTAATTTTACACCGACGAAAACCCAGTCTAGAGCACCGACCGGAGAGAAAATATTCCAAACGATCGGGAACCGTTTTTGATCGTAAATACCTAGCTGCTTTGTTATTCTATTTTTTTTCTTTATGATTTCTATTACCAATTATCCATTTATCATTATGATTAGAGTCATTAAAAAACCAAACTTTTGCAATCCTTTTGCGTTTCCGTAACAACAATGTAAACAAAGATGGCCGTCAGTGTACCGGTGTTCGGACGAGACAATAAACAAATGGTCTAAGAACAATGAAGATGTTAAATTGTATGACTGTTCAATTATTTCCATCACCTAGGTATATTTCATTTATTCTAAACGATAAATAACGATATTCCTGTAATTCTGCATTTGATGTTATTCTCCTTTTCTTTTTTCATTGAAATTGAAAGAATCGGAATCAATCTGCTTTGAGTCATTCTGATTGGGGAACTTAACTTGGCACATACCCTCACTATATTAAGTTGGAAATGTCTCAAAAATTTATAACATGATTTTATTTTATTTTTGATATTTGAATATTTTAACAAGAAAATAATTATGTCCTATTTCAGAAAAATGTTTCATCAATCTACATGTGACTAGACAGATTTTGCTTTGAAATGGCTTGAAGCTGAAACATATTGATAATGGTTCAAACAAACAATGCTCCACCATTCGACCTGCAGGCCTATGAGCCTCCAATATCATTGTGGAGGTTAGTGGAACAACATGCACCAGATCATGAAAGGGAAGAGATTAAAAATATGCTGGGAGAATCCCTCATTGATCAGAGTCTGGAATTACACATAGAGGTTAGTAAAATGATGGTGCCCTGTCAACTCTGACTTTTCAAAACTTGGCCAGTGTAAAACTCGGCCTATATATAGATAATATTGTGTATAGTAATGACGATAGTTCATCAAAGAGTTAAATGTACTTAGAGGAGGTGCGAAGTTAACAATCAATGGTTAAAAACATATGATTTTTATATATCATTAACATTAATTGTCATCTTCTTTGTGCAAGAAAAAAAGTATTTGAAAAATTTAATTTAAAGTAAAGTTGAAGAAACGATTTGATAATATCTAATTTCATCTCATATTTACACAAATACTAATATTGAAATGTGATATAAGTCATGAAATCATATTTTCCTAATAAGTTCATTATAAACAAATAAAACTTTAACACACAAGTACTGATCTAAAAGTGAAAAAAAAGGTACACAGGCTTAAAAATGTATTCATATAGCATCTTTATACTAGTACTTAATATATATACAGAGTGAGTTGATGGGACAACAATTTGACAGATAATCGCAGAGAAAGAGATAGATTTTAAATAAGAGGTTAAATTAGATCCAGCAAGAAAGTCAAAGCAATTTTCATAATTACTACAATTTGGTTCCAATTCTAGATATGAAACACATCTAACTTCTCCAGAGTATTTACAAGGGATCAGCGCAATACTATTGTACGTGCCAATATATTTATAGGCACTTACAATAGTAAGGGGTCAAAGAAAACAATCTAACTTCTCCAGAGTATAATATACCCTGGAGAAGTTAGATTGTTTTCTTTGAGGGGTGATTCGAGGGGTAAGCGCAATACTATTGTAAGTGCCTATAAATATATTTGCACTTACAATAGTATTGCGCTTACCCCTCGAATTATCACCCCTCAAAGAAAACAATCTAACTTCTCCAGAGTATATTATACTCTGGAGAAGTTAGATTGTTTTCTTTGACCCATTAGTTATTTTGTACTCAGTCTTTTAATAGATTGATCTGACCATGTGTCCTGCATGCTTATTTAAATTCTTATTTGTTGTATTGTTACTTTGTATCAAGCAATTTTGCCTTTATACACAGTTTTTTCTACCACAAATGAAGGGTTCTATATAAGTTGCTCCCCGGCTGTTCATTGTTGTCTAGTTTTAAATTCTTTCAATCTAGACTAGTCTCAATTTTTGAAAAGCAACAACATGAAAGGGTTAAGAAAAATATAAACTTTCTAATTCAGATTGAAACCTTGCTTGATATCTGGAGAGATTACAGAGAAGAGACAACCCATTGTAAGACTTTGACTCTACCTGAACCACCAGGGGTACGACAGCGACTAATACAAGAAATACAGTTCTTTGTAGACAATGTGAAAGACAAAGCAAAGACACAAGGAGTGTAAGTGTTTACTCCCACTGTTGTCAAACTTCAAAACAATGAATTTGATATAACCATTTAATCTTTCATTTTTAGCTCCACTGGCCGAAGGCCAGCGAGCTATTGTCATGGCGGTGTGTCCGTTGTGCGTGTGTCCGTGCGTAAACTTTTTCTTTAAACATCTTCTCCTCCAAAACCTATGGGTGGATTTTGATGAAACTTGGTAGAAATGTTCCTTGGGTGACCCTCTCCTAAAATTGTTAAAGAAATTTTGATTGACCCCCAAATATGGGCGTGGCATTTTTTCACTTTGAAATCTTTAAAAATCTTCTCCTCCCAAACCGTTGGGCCAATTTCAATGAAACTTGGCATGGATGTTCCTTGGGTGACCCTTTACCTAGATTGTTCAAGAAATTTTGATTGACCCCCAAATATGGGCGTGGCAGGGCGGGGCTTATTTTGAGCCCAAAATCTTTGAATGACATCTTCTCCTGAACCACTGGGCCGATTTCAACCAAACTTTACCAAAATGTTCCTGGGATGACCCTTTACCTAAATTGTTCAAGAAATTTTGATTGACCCCCAAATATGGGCGGGCAGGGCGGGGCTTATTTTGAGCCCGAAATCTTTGAATGACATCTCCTCCTGAACCACTGGGCCGATTTCAACCAAACTTTACCAGAATGTTCCTTGGGTAACCCTTTTCAAAAATTGTTCCTGAAATTTTGATTGGCCCCCAAATATGGGGGTGGCAGGGCGTGGGCTTATCTGAGCCCGAAATCTTTGAACGACATTTCCTCCTGAACCATTGAGCCGATTTCAATGAAACTTTACCAGAATGTTCCTTGGGAGACCCTTTCCAGAAGGTGCTCTCAAAATTTTTATTGGCCCATAAATATGGGTGTGGCAGGGTGGGGCTTATTTTGAGCCCGAATTCTTTGAAGGACATCTCCTCCTGAATCACTGGGCTGATTTCAATGAAATTTTACCAGAATGTTCCTTCTGTGACCCTTTTCAAAAATTGTATGCGAAATATTAATTAGCCCTTAAATATTGGCATGCCAGGTTGTGGCTTATTTTGAGCCCGAAATCTTTGAACTACATCTCCTGATGAAGGTTGGGCCAATTTCAATGAAACTTGAGAATTTTGGTGCAATGTGAGCCATACCCAGTTAATTAATATAAAATAGGTCTTACGAGATTTCAAAGTGTTGTTTTCATTCAAAGAAAGATTCATTTAATGCAAGTCTAATGATGTTAAAGCCAGTGGAGCGATACAGGCCCTCTTGGGTGTCTTGTTTATTTATAGATACATGCAAAAATGAAAAATTGAAAGGTCTTAATTGCAGTTTGATTCTGAAAGGATTTTTATTTTTTTGGCATAATTTTAATTTTATTTCCATTGAAGAAGTTCAAGAACTGATTAAACGTACAATCCTATTAATGATTGCATTACTGATTTTTGTTACAATTGATTTTAAGAGCAAATACATACTCTTGAAAGTTCATTTACTTTTAGAAACTCTATTCCAATATGACTATGTCAGGGTTCCCCCA
Organism: Fragum whitleyi; assembly: GCA_948146395.1. Taxonomy (NCBI): domain Eukaryota; kingdom Metazoa; phylum Mollusca; class Bivalvia; order Cardiida; family Cardiidae; genus Fragum; species Fragum whitleyi. The sequence continues at coordinate 47,263,947 of OX411548.1, forward strand.
AAAACAAACATGGAGGTGATTTATCTCCAAATTGTAACCATTTTTTCCCCAGCAGCCTTCTTTATCCCATATAGAGGGCGTACAGGCTTTCTACAAAATAACCGTTTTTACTCCCTGAATGAAGCAGCAGTGGAAACACTGTAAGTTCATGAATTAGAAAAATAAGCAAAGAGGATATCAAAATTATCTTTAGAATTTTAGCATACCATTTAGTTCTAGAAAAAAAATGTATGTAAGATTTCTTGATTTCAAATTGATGTTTTCTCCCTTCAGAAATCCTGACAAGATTCTTTCTAAACACAACGCTGATATCCTGGACTATGCCCTGGATGGGGGAAGTAAGTACTTTTCAAAATCATGTAGAAATCTACATAGTATAGTATATCTATTAATTACTTTAAGTTGAAAAAGTCAACTCTCTTTGAAGATTTTTTTAACTTCAATGGGCCGACTTATTTCTGACTTTTAAATCTTAGCAAGCCAAGGGTTCTAGCTCTACTCTGTTCCTTACGTTTGTCAGGAACATGGTGGAGCTAGATCCCTTTGTAACGAACATAGTGGAGCTAGATCTATGGCTTGAATAGATGTGGGCGGGTAACTTGCCCGCTTTATCAGAATATCTCTTAGACAGCAGGCAACCAGCTATAGAATGGTCCGACTATCGACTTTTAGAATAGCCTAGAATAGGCTATTCTGATAGTTGAAAGTAGGACAAGTCTACACCCAGGTAGGCTTTGGGTCAGAAATAAGTTGGCCCACTATCAGCTGATAAAAGAATTATCTCCCTTGAACTTATATTTTTAATTGGGGATATTAGCTCAATCTTAAGCAGGAATAATGTTGATTTAGTATGACAAGGGTTTATTCAACAACAGCACTAAATTCAATTGTAGGACCAGATAGTGCAAGATCTTCCTCAAGAATGTTGACAGCCAGAAGTAATGATGGGAGAGAGACACCAATGATTACTAGTCCAACAGGGAGTGATAGGTCAGTATTTTGGCCTTTGTTTATTTATTTATTTATTTTTTTTTCATGAAGGTCACAAAGGCATGAATTTGAGTGTGTGGGAATTGGTTTAACCCTCTCCTGTTTTACAAAATTTTAGACCTGTCCAAATTCAAAGGATTTGCAGACGAAAATTTAAAGTGGATTTAATTTGAAAAATAACTATTCAGTAGGGTAGAAAATAGCATGGAAAAAGAAGAAATTGCTTGTCAGAAGCAATTTCTTCTTTTTTCACAATGTTTTCTCAATTATAAAATCACAGGCACGTAAAAAGCAGGGATTAAACAGCAAATGGTTAAAATAGTTTTCACTCAACTGCTCGTCAAACTTTTCCTTAAATATCCGAGCATTTGCATCCTCAGAAATCATATTTACAGAAAAACACTGTTTATCCTTTTATAAATGCTATTGTTTGTTATTTTGAAATCTATAGGATGTCGGGGTCAATGAAGGATGTCTTAATTTCAGGATTTCTGCAGCCTCGTCTATCAGTGAGGAGGTGGAGTCTATGAATGATAAACTTACAGTATTAAAGTTCGATGAAGTTGTCAACCATTTAAGGTAAAAGTTTTTTCCTCAGACTTTTATTTACAAGCCTGCTTACAGTGAGCAATAATATATGCCAAAACTAAACTTTCTTGAAGGTGTTAATGCTTATGCCAGTTTGCCCATTGCTCCTACTACAGTCATTCTTGCTTGAGGGACCATGTCTATTAAGCAACCATTTTCCTTAAGTGGATATTTTTAAATTCTGTTCTTTAAATAAAAATATCTCAAAAAATAGATATTGTTGGTCTATAAATTATTGAAAATGAATCCTGTGTTGTTAAAACTCATAATATTCGTCTTAATGAGATGGTTCTATTTAGTTTTAACAACATAGGATTAAGTAAAAACAGTGCCAATTACTTCAAGCCTATTCAAGAGACAATATTCATATTTAAGATGATGATAAATCTTAATGACATGTATCTGCTTTCAATTCCCACAACCAAGTTAGATATATTTTCATATAATACACTAAGTATGTATTATATTTATCTTATAACATCTATTTGCCTTGTTTTCGTCAATGTTTCTAACGGAAACACAAGTTTCTAAAAATAACCACATTATGTCATTGTTCTAAAAATATTCATATGATATCATAAAGAATATCATATGGGATGTTATCACACAGATATTATGTGTATAGTTATAAGTTAAATCACCATATTTGGCACATAAGTTAGGCCCTATGTAACCATGACATCAATACATTGTCTATAATTACTTGGGAAATGATGCAATTTAAGTTGATTTATCCTAAAAACTTTATATTTTTTAACATTTAAGCCTTAAAGAAATAGAATAATCTTTTTTTTTCATGAAAGAGCAATAGATTTTCTACTCTCTTACAAAAAGGCAAGATTTCAACTGATATCTTAAAATTTCATGAAAAAATAGCTTCTGTTGTTCACTCAATAGTAAATGAATTGTCCGTACACTTACACAACAATTAACCTGTATGACTTCCTCCAGATCCACACTTGAGGAAGAAGTTGAGACATTAATGAAGGACATCAACTTTCTACAAAACTGTCTTGATGATGAGGCAACATTTAGGGCGGAGTCTCAAGGAATGATCTCTAGAGAGCCAACATTGGCAGGTAAGTCTTAAACCTTATCCTGCTAAAATTAAATCTAAATTCAAACGAATTGGCTGCCAATTTTTAGCTCACCTGAGCACAAAGTGCTCAAGAGAGCTATTGTGATCTATCATTGTCTGGCGTCCATCTGTCCGTCATTGCATCAACAATTTCTTTAAACAACATCTCCTCCTAAACTTCTGAGTCAAAATCTACCCAACTTGGCAGAAAAATTCCTTGGGTGGTCCCTTGTATAAATTGCTAAAATGGAAAAGATATGTGCCAAATCATGGGAAAAGAGGCCTTAATGCCAATTTTCTTGTTTACACTCTAGAAGCCACTAATATGGTCCAATCGTCATGAAACTGAGTCAAATCTACCCAACTTGGCAGAAAAATTCCTTGGGTGGTCCCTTGTATAAATTGCTAAAATGGAAAAGATAAGTGCCAAATCATGGGAAAAGAGGCCTTAATGCCAATTTTTGTGTTTACACTCTAGAAGCCACTAATATGGACCAATCGTCATGAAACTTTGTTAGAATGTTTGTTAGGTCATCAGAATGAACTCTGGGCCTTAATGGCATTTTTCTTGTTTACACTCTAGTGGCCACTAATATTGTCCAATCTTCACGAAACTTTGTCAGAATGTTTGTCAGGTCTCAAGAATGAACCCTATTGAAAATGGAAAGGATCTGTGCCATATCACAGGAAAAGGGGCCTTAATGACAATTTTTATCTCACCTGAGCACAACGTGCTCAAGGTGAGCTTTTGTGATCACCGTTTGTCTGCCGGAATCTTTGACTGACATCTCCTGAACCACAGGGCTGATTTCAATGAAACTTTACAAAATTGTTCATTGGGTGACCCTTTTCAAAATTGATCGCAAAATTTTGATCAATTGCAAAGTATGAGCTTGGCAGGGAGGGCCTTATTTTGAGCCCTAAAACATTGTCAGAAAATTTCTTGGGTGAGATTTACAGGACAAATGAAATTAAGCTGAGCGGTTAAGGGCCATTTTGGCCCTCTTGTTTTGTTTACACTCTAGAAGCCACCAATATGGTCCAATCATCATGAAATTTGGTCAGATTGTTTGTTGGGTCATGAGGATGAAGTCTTTTGAAAATGGGAAGGATCTGTGCTATATCACGGGAAAAGGGGCCTTAATGACAATTTTCTTGTAAGAGCTCCAGACACCAAAAATATTGGTCCAATCTTCATGAAACTTGGTCAAAATGTTTGCCAGGTCACAAGAATGAACTCAGTTGAAAATGGGATGGATTCATGCCATATCACAGGAAAATGAGTCTTAATGATAATTTACTTGAAATGACTCTAATGGCCACAAATATGGCCCAAACTTTGTGAAACTTGGTTTTATGTAGAAATTATCTTCTTTATGAAATCTGCCTTTTTATTTGATGTGATGTCCCAGTGATCAAAAAGACTCAGGTGAGCGATCTAGGACCATCATGGTCCTCTTGTTGAGGTATTTCATCTAGTCTAGTTAAATTTTTTTCCATATATTAAAAATATTAACCTGGAAGTGTAGGCCAGGATCAGACTGCATGTCAATGCAAACTGATGTTAGTCTACTCTATACTGACTGCCAAAGCTTTGTGTACAGAACATATAGAAATATGTTGTAAACAGCAGGATCAGGGTTAACTTTCTGTTCATAGACATACCTTATATGTATCTTGGGCAATTGGTTTCAAATCACAATTGATTATTGTTTTTAGCTCACCTGAGCACGAAGTGCTCAAGGTGAGCTTTTGTGGTCGAGTGATGTCCGTCGTCTGTCGTGCATCGTGTGTCGTCAACATTTACCTTGTAGACACTCTAGAGGCCACATTTTTTGCCCAATCAAGCTGAAATTTGGTCAGAATGATTGTCTTGATGAAATCTCTGACATGTTCGAAATTTTGGTCAAGTGGGGTCAAAAATGAGGTCACAGGGTCAAATATTAATAACCTTGTAGACACTCTAGAAACCTTATTTTTTGCCTGATCAACCTGAAATTTTGTCAGAATGATTTTCTTGATAAAATCTTTGACAAGTTCAAAATTGGGTCAAGTGGGGTCAAAAATGAGGTCATGGGGTCAAATCTAAGAATAACCTGGTAGACACTCTAGAAGCTATATTTTTTGTCCGATCAACCTGAAATTTAATCAGAATGATTGTCTTAATGAAATCTCGGACAAGTTCGAAATTGGGTCAAGTAGGGTAAAAAATGAGGTCACGGGTCAAATCTTAGAAAAAACTTGTACACACTGTCAAACCCGTATTTTTTGCTCAATCAACCTGAAAATTAGTCTGAATGATATTCTTAAAAAAATCTAGGTCAAGTTAGAAATCGGGTCCAGTGGAGTCAAAAACAAGGTTACTAGGTCAAATCATAGAAAAACCTTGTAGACACTCTGAAAGCCATTTTTTTTGCTCAATTAATCTGAAAATTGGTCAGAATGATTTTCTTGATGAAATCTAGGTCAAGTTTGAAATTGGGTCAAGTGGGGTCAAAAACTAGGTTATGGGATCAAATCTTAGAAAAACCTTGCAAGCAGTGTAGAGGCATCGTTTTTTGCCCAATCAACCTGAAATTTGGTCAGAATTCTTCATCCTTTCTACGTCTACTTTGAACAATTTTTGACAGTTCACTCAGGTGAGCGATTTAGGGCCACTATGGCCCTCTTGTTTAGTTGGAAGAGTAAATTAACTAATGATGGATTGTACAATCGTTTTCTTAGAAACAAATAAAGCACTCCCAGTATCATCCTTTGATGAACAGAATGCGACAGTGTATTTAAAACCTATGATCTAAAGACTCTTTCTGAATACTTTTCTACCATCTTCTTGGCCCAGCATGAAACAGTTACAACTGTTTCAAGCTGAGCCATCAAATTGATGTTTTTTTCAAAATCAATATATAATGGCTTTCATTTTTGTGTTAGGAACTGATTGATTGATTATCAAATTTCTTAGTCAATTATCACAATTAAGCCCAAACCAACTGATCATCGAATATAATTGATAAATCTACCCATCACTACTTATATGGAAGGTGGGCAACTTAAAGGAAGTGTTATTGATATGTTAAACAAGTGACCTTTAAACATTATCCAATAAGGTAACAGTATTCATCCCAGACAATAAATATATTTATTTTATTTGGTCTTTATTACTATGTGGAATAGCGCCTGGAGGCTAGGAAAGGATCTAATGGTGATGCTGGCGTGACAAATACCAGGAATCCATTGTTAGGTGCTCCAGCCACCGTGATATAACTGAAAAATTGTTGAAAGCCGTGCTAAACCCCATTCAATTCAATTCTTTATTACTTTGTTTTCTTTGATACTTAAGTTATTACAGTACACATATTTTTTTTGTAAAGACTCAACCTTTTCTGAAGAATGTGAATTCTGGGAAAAATGGATAACTAGCTTCCTAAAAAAAGGTGATGTATTTATGTTGTTAAAAAGACAAATTGACCATAAACTAAAGGATCAGAACTAAATTGTTATAAGTGTATACATATTTACAGGTACTTACAATAGTCTAGTGCTGACACATGGAAATGAGCCTTGATCTTTTCACTTCATGAAATTATTGTTTTCAAATATGAATATTCACGTTTAGTTACTTAAATTTCTTATTCTTTGTAGAACTTAAAGAAGAGAGAAGTACCTTAGAAAAGGATTTATTCTCTGATATGAAAGGACAGTCCTCGCCACCGTTAAAACCAACATTCAATCAACCAGCCATCATAAAGTAAGTAGAGTCAGCGCAAAACTATTGTAGGTGCCTATATATATAATACATACTTAGTGTATTGTATGAAAAAATATCTATCAAGTTTGGGAGAATTGATAATTGTCGATGCCCTGCCAATACAATGTTCTATTCCCACAATTGAGTTGGATATTTTTTCATACAAAACACTAAGTAATGTATTATATTTATCTTATAACCTCCATTTGCCTGTTTTTTGTCTATGTTTCTTTCAGAAATGCAAGTTTCTAAATGTTACTGCATTATATCATTGTTCTGAAAGTATCCATGTGATTTCATTAAAAATATCATATGGGATGTTATCACACGGATATTTGTATAGTTATAAGATGAATGAGTATAGGCACCTACAACAGTTTTGCACTGCCTAAATATGAAGTACATCATAAATTAAGGGAGTCTATCAATTTCATATGAAAGAAAATATTTGTAAAATTTATCCGAAGTTTTAAAATAATAATTTTAGTCTGTCCTTACATTTCCAACAATTTCATGCGTGAAAGGAACAAACATTTAGCTGCCTTAAAAAACAAACATTTGCCTTGATATGAAAGAATAGGAATTATGTTTTACATTATTAATGTATGTATTTGTCCCAAATTTTATAAATTAATATGAGCCTGTTAATGTCATTTCCAACAATGACAATTTCACCTATTTCACCTATGGGAGCCTATGGGAAATTTTGGGCAGCCTATACGACCACCAAACAAAACAAATATATTTAATTTTTGCTGACTGGTTAAAGAGGGGTTAAAACCTTATCTATACCTACCCTATAATGAAGACTCTTGTCAGACTTTGTAGATGCACATGCCCATGTCATATATGCTTTAACTATTTCAAAGCAAGTAATCATATGTAATCATCATATATTTATTACAACTTTTGCCAAAATAATGGATTGTAGCTGATTTTATGAAACAAATTAGATTGAACAAATTTCTCTAAGTAATTTATAAAAAATGGACTGAGTCTTTGCTTTGCACAGATGTGAAACTGTTGGAAATGTCTAGCACATGCGCATTTTGAAACAATCATGTAGGACGAGCAGATAAGTAGACCTATATTGCTTCAAGATATATTGTATCATGTATTGTAGTGGTTTGATTTTCTTTTTCAGGCCTATTGGGCCATCAGTAACCAACTCAGCAAAGTTGAAATCTCCCGGACAGCCCTCAGAAATCTCAAAGCGTTCAGGACCAGTCAAAGCATTTACTAGTGCGGACAATCAGAATAGTGTTCACCCAGCTCATATCCCTTCAGCTCCAAACAAGCCTAAAACCAGAGACACTTCAAGTTCAGAAACATCGGTGGTGCGGCGACCAACTCTTGGTCATAGACATATAAATGCTGATAAGCCTAAAATGGTGCTCCCTTATTCGCCATCTTTAAATGGTGGTGAAAATTACAATAGACTCCGTATGGATAAAAAAGAAAAGTTGACAAGTGAGCATTTAGGGCTTGTTCAACCAACTTCTGTTGAGGCTGCTAGAGGTCCGTTAAAAAGTGCTGGATCCTCTGGCGAGTCGGAAACTACACTCACACCGTCTCCACCGCCATCTAGTAAACCTACGACGCCTCGACCCAGTTCTGCTTCAAGATTTCGTAAAATGGTCATGGATTGTAGAGATTAAATTTATGAGCATTTAGTTCATATTAGTGGTAGGAAACTTTCAACGTTAATCCCTGTCTTGCTGTTCATGGCATATTTCTGCTTTACACATATCTTAAGCAAATAGTAAAGTCTTAGATCAGCCTGCACAGATGTGCAGTTTGATCTTAGCCTACACTGCCAGTTTTCCTCCAAATTGCTGCTGGAAAAAGATAGAGGCCAACCACTTGATATGTCTCAATATTGACGATTTCTTTAAAACAAAATTTGAATTTAGTAAGGTAAAGGTTAAAAGAAAGAAATCAAGGGGTTCATACATAGAATTTGTAAAAAGTGTTTATTGACATCTACTTTAGTGGTAAATGCACTTGACCCATGACCTGGAGGTTCAAGCCCCACTGTCGCCGGGGTGTGTTTATGGGCAAAACACTTAAAAGCCAGCCCCAGTTCATCCAGCTGTAAAATTGGGTAGCAGTGGGTTTAAGCCACTGCCTCTCTCTCAGGGACATGAAAACATCAGGATTGAGTGTTTGAGAGTGATTCTATAAGCTTAAGCTTTCGTTGCAATAAATAAACATCTGCTCTGTGTTTAGGATGACAAAACGGTGAAAAATGTTTGCCAATTTTACCCTGCTTTGCGCACAAGGGCAAGTGCAAAGCTGGATAAAATTGGGAAACAGTTTTGGCATCCTGAATGTGGGGCTGGTCACCAAAACAGTTTTGCACTAAGCCGCTGAAATGGAAACTGATAAAAAGAGTCTTGTTTTAACAGACACAATATAGATGATAAAGCAGACAGGGTTCTTTTACAGTTGAAAATAGTTCAAAAGAAATTTTGATACAGAAATACAATTTCTTTAATGCTTCTCGGTGGTTTATCGAGAAATAATGGTAGATTATCACTTGATAATCTCACCACAAAAGCAGTGAAATTATCAAAAACTTATACCCTGCTTTTGTGCATTTCACCCTTTCTGGTGTCATCTATGCGGGGCGAAATAAGTGACGTCACACTGAACGTTGCATAGCGATCACATGCAAAATGACGCGCTTTACAAAAATATGTCCTAGAAAATTCACATTTTGTCTCATTTTTGCAATAAAGAAATAGAATTAATCGTTTGTTTTTCGAGTAAGATCGATTTATATTTCATTGAGTGAACAACAAAAGCGATAAATCGATCTTACACTGAAACAATTGATTATCCTCTATATATTTACTAAAATACTCTTCCCTTGCTGAAGGTAATAATAAGGGTAAAAATTTTATAATAACACCCAACAACAGGGATCTCTATTCTTCAGCAATGCTTAAATAAGTTTACAGGATTAAAATTGCTTGTGTATTTATGTGATGTGTACATTGATGTTCTGTTACTGCCATTTTATCACAAGCACATTCCAATTATCTGTGATAGTCATAAGTATTATTTTGTGAGATTTATTTTACTACACTCTCTCAATTTGACTTTGTTTGAAACCATGAAATGTAAGTATCATTGTTGACATTCTGTATATATACAAATATAGAGTCACTATATCATGAGGTGTCAGTGCAATACTTTAGTAAGTGCCTATAAATATATAGGCACTTACAATAGTGTTACACTGAACCTACAATCTGTCCATTACTGCAGCCATCACTTGGTAAGACAAAGTTATCCAATTAATAATTTGAATTTCATAACAAATGCATTGATTTGCTGAGGTATATATTTCCTCCAATCAATGCTCTTGTTATGAAAAATAGAATGATAAGAAAAAAACACACACACAATTATTTTTTTCAGAACTATCTGTGTTTCAAGCTGGCAAAGTTTTGTCTTGTTTACCTCAATTACCAGAGAGCAAAATTTGTGTCTGGTTCTTATTGAAAGTAGTTAAAGACAATGCTTAAAATTGTGTTAGAGTTGAAAAAACATCTCAGTATAGTGTTAGCACTGTATACAATCAGTATTGAGACATTTGATAAAGTAACAATTAGTTAAGGTAAAAACTTTCTTCATGGGCAATGCCTGCTTATTTCATTGATAGTGGCTGACTAAAGATTTCGCTGTACAATTTTGCTTATATTTCTTCCAAAATTTTCTCTCTTAATAAATTCATAGAATTTCTAGTCGAATTATTTGGAAACTTCTATCAGCTTTGGCACGCATTGGTTTCATGGTTTTGAGGCAGAATTTAAAGTATGAATTACAGACCAATATAGTATTTCATGTTTTAATTTTTCTTCAAAAATAGATTTATGAACATTTTTTGTTTGCATGATGGTTGTTATTTATTTTGAAAAAAAAAAAAAATGTGTTATGGAAATTTATACTTTTCTCTTCTTTATTAGCTTATTGTTAAACAAGCATGTGTGTGACATTTCCAATAAGTCTACATGTGTGCAAAATGCAGACTCAGTCATCATTCGGAACACCAATCGGCCAATCTCACAATCAACCTCGGATGTGCATAGACAGACTATTTTTAAAAATTACGGGAAAACATTGGAAAAACTCGATGACATCAGTTAAAATGGCGTTAGCCCTTGAAACTGTGAGTGTAAACATTCAACGTCACCAACACTACTTGTTTAAGTCACTGACGTGAAACCATTATATCCTAATATAAATATCTTTAGATTCTTAAATAACGGCTGAAAAAATCTTAATTTTTGAGAATGATTCGTCATTCTCAAAAATTAAGATTTTTCAGCCGTTATTTACTCTAATAGATATAAATCTACAGAGCTATTTTTTCTTACACTGTTTCCGCCTAACAAAATGCAGGATTTTGTTACATACCCATCCGCCCTACATGCATCCACGGTCTGTTGCAGTTTACGGAAATGGCTGAGTGATGTTCCGAATGACTGTCATGTGAACATCAGATCAGAGTCTTCACTAAGCTAAAGACATAATCTGTTTGTTCTTAATTGGCAAAATTTGATGCCTCAGTGGGAAGCAGTTGTAACTGCCTATAAACATATAGGTAATTACAACTGTTTTGCGCTGAGCCATCAGAATGATTTAAACTCACTGTGTGGTTGTCCAAGCTTTTCAAAGTCTGTCCTTCATGCAAACCGTAAACTGTCGTTTCCTATAGACTTAAAATAACATAGGAAGATATCAGTGCAAATCTATTGTTAGTGCCTATAAATATTTAGGCTAAATATATATGCATTTACAATCCAACAGTATGTCTTCCTTATATTGCTGTAGAATTTGGAATGGTTCATATAACAACATACATGTACATATATGTTAAGAGAAATAACTACAATTCTTAGATACACCATGATTTATTTTCTCGAAAATACTTTTACACAAGTATTGTGGAGACGTCTATGTTATTACACAATTTGACAAATGTAGCCACTCATAGTTTGACCACACTCTGTTGTTTTCCATCTGTATTTGTCCAGATTATTCATGTACACACAGTTTTCAGGAGGGGGCGTGGCCACTGTATACCAGTTGGTATATGTAAATGGGGCCCCTGTTGATTGCCAAAAGAACTTGCCATTATTGTGGGTGTCATATCCACCAATCCAGTAGTCTGTAGCATTAGCTGTTCAAAGAGAAAGTTTTTTATTCAATCAGTTTCAAACTGCCAATTTGGTATCATATTAGTAAAATTACTAATACATACAAATCAAATTTGATGAAAAAACTAGGCATTTGAATGATGTTGGAAACATTCAAGAGAATTTTTATTTTCAACTAAAGACATCAAGGGCTTAACCCATTTACTCTCAATTCATACATGCAGTACTGCTTTTTACATTGAAACTATAGCAATTTATTCATCATTTAAAAAACGTCCTCCTAACTATATATCAAAGTTGTCTTTTGGATATATACTTAGCTTACACCCTTGGACATCAGGAGCTTAACAGTTACAGCTAATTCAAAGCTAGATTACCTTTATTGCTGAAGATCCACTGCAGAATGAAGTTGTTTTTTGTTTGACTGTCTATCACAGCCAGATGGCTTCCTTCAGAGACACACTTCTGTTCACTGTCATGTTGGTTTATGCCAGATGGCGCTTGGTGCAGTTTTATACACATGCCTGCATATGCATCATAGAAATAGCCGTCAAACAGGTGGCGCCTACATGTGTCAACTGAAATGTAATGTAACCTGTTATACTTCATGAGAATACAGGGAAATTTTGTTAGATAAAGTTTAATAGCAGCCATTGCCTTCTACTAGAAATAGCCATCTCAAGTATCCTAGTCATATGCAATTTGTAGGGCTATGCTTTAGGTTATGACTTCTATATCCAAGTAAATGGAGCAAAAGGCAGAAAGACCATAGAATTTAGTAAGAAAGCAAGAAAATGATAAAAGAACAAAATACAATCAATCCACAGCTACAAGTGTATCAAGGGGTCAGCCCAATACTATTGTAAGTGCCTATAGATATATAGGCACTTACAATAGTTGTATTGTAAGTGCCTATAAATATATAGGCACTTACAATAGTATTGGGCTGATCCCTCGATATGAATACATGTAGTTTGATAGATTCATTAAATCATTCATATCCTTCACTATTTTCTCTGATATTCTCGCTTTCAGGAATACAGTCAAGGTATGAATCTGTAATTACCTAAAGCAGTTTGATTTTGTTCAAACAGTTGACATATAAATCCAGTCTTTTTGGTGCCACAATGTTCATCAAACCAGTAATAGTTATTTATATAATCCATGTAAACACAATTCTGATTGGTCACTCCGTAATGTTCATCTGGTTGTCCATGTGAGATGGGTGGGGTAACGGGTCCTCCCCAGTGAGTATAGTTCATTGAGTCTCCATTGGGCCAATAAAATACGCTGTTATTGTGAACATCCTCTGCTCCTATCCAGAAATCTGTCATATTTTCTGTAGGAAAATATTCAAGTTAGTCTAATTTCTCAGGATTAAATTGTACAAATTTATGGGGTTAGATTTCTAGTCCTTTGCAACTTGTTTTTCCAAAGAATTCTATTGCATCTACTTTAAATCCATATTTTAATCTAGAATAGTACTTTGAGATACATGTATGCAATTGTATCAAAGGTAAGTTAGCTTGAAATAGCTTCCATTACCATAAATACCTTAAGATTATTGAACACCTGAAATCCAGATAATTATTATCCTTAAATTCGTAAAGTGGAATTGAAACATATAAAACTTAGCTAAAATAAAACAGAAAATCCTGAAAAACTGTCCCTTCAGGAGAAATGAGCCTGTGTGTGAGATTTCCAACAATTTCAAAAATGCGCAAAGCAAAGACTCTTTCCAGAGTCTTCACTGTGCATTTTGTAGATAGATAAGGTCTCAAAGTAAAATTATCTTGAACTAACTGTATAATTCAAATTCTATGTGACCATACCATGGTTACCACAAATCCACCTGAGTAGAAAGTCTATCTTTTAAATTATCTTGAATTAACCGTATAATTCAAATACTATGTGGCCATACCATGGTTAGCAAAAATCCATCTGAGTAAGAAGTCCATCTTGTCCGGCGTATCTATGATGGCAAGTGTAGCTCCATTTTGTGTACAGGCATTTTTGGCTTGTTGATGTGTGTATATTGGTGTCTTGGTTTGATGGAATTGTACACACAGGTCCGTGGTCTGGTCGTAGAAGAATCCATTGAAAAGTAATTTCCTGCAGGCATGGACTGAAATAGGAAATTTATTTTTTAGCCTTAAGCACATTGTAGAAATCCTTAGTACATTCTTGCGCTAAACCATAGAATAAATTTTGTATTCTAGAACAATCACATTCTACACCATCGATTATTTAACAAAATCACGCACGGAACCGGGGGCCCGTTTGACTAAACTTCTTGCGAAAAAATCAATCGTAATCATATGTCAAGTATAGTACAAATCTTACCTGCTGTATTCATCAATTGTTAGAGTCTGCCTTGCAATATTTCATCGGAATTGTCTTTAGAAGACGATTCCAATGAAATGATGCATGGCATAAATCCATATTTAGTTTCTTTTCAAGAGGCAACTATACTTTTTTACTTGCACAAAAAATAATCGTAAGATGTTTAGTAAAACAGGCCCGTCGCGCACGCTAATGCTTAACATTTTGTAACGTCGATTTTGTCATTTAGACGTTATTATATTATATTTTTCTGAAGCGCTCCTTGTTTATTCGGGTAGATTTTGTCATGCGTATCTTATTTTTAAAATTGCTATTTAAGTTTTATTCAGAATAAGAAAGAATAAACTTTTTTCTGCTGGAAGCATTTTTACTATGAATCGGTTTTAATCATTTTTTTCTTGGATCGCTGAAAAAGCACAGCGCGCCATGTAAAAATGTAAGACGTTAAAAATGATACGTTTTTGAAAAGTATGTCCACACAGCCAAATCTAAATATTTTTGATATTTTTCAACGTATCTGTACGAAACTTTTCCTGTGATTGTTCGATAAAATAATGTTTCAAAAATGTAGAATGATTGATGATAATCATTTTGATTATGAAATGTGGCAGCGAAGCATTTTGAAAACCGGCTGTAAAATTCGCGTCATATAAATCATTTATTATTTATAAAGATATTGAGAAAACTTTACCATTTTTTTACGCCGATTTTTCGTTAAAACTTGACGTTTTACAACTTTTGAATTGTAAAATAATTCTCTATCAATTGTTTGTTATTTTACTGATGGTCACTTTAGTTCGCCTACCAACATGATGTCACCTCTCGCGCAAATCGTAAAATTCTCAACATTTTTCATGAGCTATTAAATGCGTTTCAGGGATTTTAAAGAAATATACCCACACATAATTTGTTACATTTTACAGACGTAAATTACGAGCTTTGGTAACAAAGAAACTTAATTAACCGGGAATTTTATTTTCCTCAATTCACCTAACAAATACACTTTAAAAGTATGCTTTCTTGTGGTTCATTTGGTATAAAGAACATAGAAATTGACCGACAGGTTTGGAAAATATGGCAGATGGAGACGTACAATTTCAAATGTTAAGCATTACCGTGCGCGACGTCTGAACATACTATGATCAATTTTTGCGTAAGTCAAAAATTAATTGACATCCTTTAGGAGATTGAGTTTAGGAGATTGAGTAAATTCCCTTTATTAATTAATAGCATTATGCATTAGTGTTTAGATTTGTTCATTTTCTTTGAAAAGGCAATTTTTGCCGAAATATTGAAAAACCAGGTGTTTTTATTACATGTGAATATATTTATTCTATTCCCTTCTAAATAATTTTGAGATATTGTCAAAAAAATGTTGCATCTACAGTACTAGCTTAATATGGAATTCCGAAATCCATCATCTCTTTTGAATCATCTTCTAAAGACGACCCCAATGAGATATCACAAGGCAGAATCTAACAATGAATAAAAAAGCAGGTACGATTTTTAATTTTGACTTACGATTATTTTTTCGTGATATGTTTAGTAAAACGGGACCAATGAAATCAGGATATAAAAAAAAACAACGTTTGGTCATTTGGGCGAGCGAAATATAACTACAGATCTAAATGTCCACTCGGGAGTATTATGAAAAGAAATCGGTTGGACTCCCGAGAAGAAAATCTGGATTTTGGAGAAAATAGTCTTTGTACTTATCCATAAGGACTTGATTTAGATTCTAAGAAACAAAACTTCAAGTTGCCTTTCTAAGTCCGTATATACAATTTAAACAATATAAACTCTTTTACAGAATTACCTTTGCAAGTTACAATTAAGCGAAACAGTTTTAACATACCTTTATCTGAGCCGCTTGGAATGTTCCAGAGCTCACAGATATATCCTGTCTTTTTGCTGTCACATAGGTCATCATGCCAGAAGTAACGGTCCTTGTCATTTAGATATACACAGTTCTCGTTCTTAGTTCGCCGATCATCTGGCTGTCCCATCAAATAATTTCCCCAGTTGCTGTAGGTAACCGGAGAACCATCACTCCAAAAGTAGCTTTGGGAACCGTGCACTTGCGTTCGAGCACCGATCCAAAAATCTGTCTGGTTGACTATTTTTTTTCAAAAAGAAATGTTATTTATCACGTGATGAACCAAATTAGAAAACGTGACTACAGCGGAATCCAATGGTTAACTTTTATGCGGTGTGCCCAAAATCTGTAGCAGGAATTCAGCGAGCAGAACCCAGCCTTGTTTCCAGGATAATAACAACACGTGGCAAACTGTTTTCTAGTTATACCCCGCTTAGCCCACAGGTATGCCTGCAAAGCGGAGTGTATGTGGCAAACAGTTTGCACAGTTTGGTCATCCTGTACGCAGGGAAGGTTCTTTGATTTTATGATACTAGCGCATGGATATGATGAGATTATCCACAAAGTGGTCATATCATTTTAACAACAATTACCCCCTAATTTTTGCGGTAAGCAAATCGGCATCCCTTTGATAGAAGGTCGTAATTCGTATTGACGATGATAACCGCATAAGCATCCTTTTATCTTGTTATATGAATTTTCGAGAAAATACAGAGAATCAATTTTAATCACAATGCAATTTAAAGCGACAGAGACAAGAAAAACGTTGTTGACGTACAGTTCAGAACATCGTGAAATTGATAAGATATTTAATTTTGGATTGAAATCGACTGAGTGCGTGGAGCGAGTTTTGAGTGAAATGAAAGGAAGGTAATCCAATATCGCTAATTTTGTTCAAGATGAACAAAATAAGCGATATTTATCACCCCACCCCTTTTAGAAAAATAAACGTACTTTTCTTTTTGTGTGTCTTCGTGGACCAGAGACTTTAAAATCCACACCAGTCTATAAGGTCGTAAAATAGTTTGATCATTTTGCATGAAATATTGATCGTCATGTGCGATTTCGAAATGTTTTCAAATGATTATGGATCTTTTTCATCGATTCGAGTAAATGTTTAGAATGATTGAATTAAGTGAGTGATTTAGAAAGATTTTGATCGGAATGAGTTTCAATTCCGCGATGTTTTTTAGCTGTAGATAACGTATTGTTCCCACACTTACAAGAATGAGAAAATATCCAATACAAGAGGAAGTCTTCCACGTCCCTGTTTTTAACGGACACGAGCTCTGCTCCATGTCTCGTGCACGTGTCGCTCGCTTGTTTCTGGGTCACCTGGTGTCGCTGCACCATAACGCTGACGCAGATATCGGAAAACGAGTCGTAGAAGAAACCGTCATTTATCTGATTTAGGCATTTCTCTCCTAGAAATGAAAATTGTAAGTACATATACATTGTATTAGATTCAAAATGAAAAGTTGTATTTTGCAATCAAAATTGTATACATTGCCTTCTGTCGGACATCGTACTTATTGGAAAGCGGTCTTATACTGAATTCGCGAACCTGCCAACGACATGGCATCTTCGTTGACACTCAAATATTGCAGGGATAATTCTGACTCAAAATTTCACGCGCAAAATCATCTCAATTAACCATATCTTATGAGAAATTAAGACTTTTTATTGAAAAATTACACCAAATTTTCACCAAATTACATTTTCATTAGGGGTTTTCTCTTATTAAGCCAGTTTAAATGAGATTTCTGAGAGAAAAATGAGAAAATCTCTCAATATCTCACCCAAAAATGATTCTGACTATTTGGACATTTTTATTAAATTTAAAAGGATTTTATTAACATCATTTTATACCCTGAGAGCTGGCTTTTTTGTCGTCATCTAAGGTTGTAAATTTTCAAACAATTTCTGTATTAACAAAGTACACGTATTGTGTGACTATTTTGTTTATAAATCGAATGGCTTTGATTCTCACATTTTGGAAGATTTAAGGTAGTGGGACCACAATAGACCCGCAACATTTTGGTCCACACATTTCACAATGTTTGCCAAGGTTTCCTAATGACAATCATTAGGAAACCTCGGTTAACATTGTTAAAGTTCGTGATTTCTGAAACGCTGCGGAACTATAACAGGTCCACTACCTTAAAATTATAAACATCATTTTCTAGACCACGAAAGCTAAATGCGGTAGATGATTTGGTCGCCAACCAAGGTTGCAAAATTTCAAACCTTTTTTGTGAAAACGAATTACCGTTTGACTATAGTAGTTAATTGGCCTATAGATATCTTATTCAACAGCTTTGATTTTTTCAATTGATAGGCCTACATGACGTACTTTTTGTCAAAGTTGTTATAGTTGTTGGTTTACTGGTAGTCGTAGGTAATGTGGTGGTCATTACGGGTTCGGGTGAGGTAGGAAGTGTTGACCAAGATAGGTTGGCTGTCATTGGCACGCATTTCTCGTTACAATAGTCTGCTTCACAGCAAGTTTTCTCGGTGCCGAAACAGAACGGAGTCTGTAGCAGCATATAACAAGACTGAAAAAGAAAATAATTAGAACATTTGACAGTACATGTACTTTAACAAAACATCTTTTCATAAAGTTAATGCGGGACTGGGTTAGGATTTATTACCGATTGTAGAATGGCGATATAAACGAACCATACATGATTGAAATTATTGACATTAACCCTTGTCATGCTGAATAAAAACATTGGCAAAATTATATATAAATCAAAGTACTGAAAGCTCTGTATTTCCTAATTGTGAGTCATCATTTGTTTTTGAAAATATAATTTCTTAAACTTTTCTGGTTTGAAAAGGAAAATCAGGTTGTATGGACTAAGATCAGACTGCACATATGTGCAGGCTGATGTATGTCCATACCTTCTTCCAAAGCAAGAATATTCCGGGATCAGCATGACAAGGGTTAATAAATGATCCAGTGCGAGACATTTCCAACGTTTTCATAAATGAAGATGTACAAATTCAAGTGAAATATCTAAGGTCTCATTTTGTCTATTCCATTATAAACTTGAACATTTATACGCGAGTCACAAGCATTTGACAAGGTAGATAAGGGCAAAATGAATGTTTACTGAACGCCTGAAGATGGTTTTATTCCTTATATTTCTATAGAACGCATTGGAGAGACTTGCAAGCATGTGTACCAGGATTTGCTTTGTGCACGTACAAACTTTTTGAAAATGTCACACACAGACTCAAATACATATATTATTATGTATCATTGACAAACTGAGATTGTATAAATACAGGTTGTAGTATCACGGGGCTTATAAGAAAATGCTTGATATGGTGACGTCAGTTAGGTATCATATGTACTTGTTTGAAAATACAAATTTTGAAATTTTAGTCGTAAATATGTGATTAGATTACTTATTAACCAACAAACTCTCATTAATCCATGTGCGTAGCGTTATGGTACAAAGCACGAAGTTTTAATCTAAACCTCTCACGAACCAGGCCTGATAATCTGTTTCGATCAGAATATGATGTATACTTTCTTTTAAACTTAAAAAGGACAGAGGAAAAGTGGAAAACTGCTCACGTTTTTAGGAATACATCCCATTATATCTCTATTGCTGTTGTGAGGGTCAGCT
This sequence comes from Fragum whitleyi, assembly GCA_948146395.1. NCBI lineage: Eukaryota > Metazoa > Mollusca > Bivalvia > Cardiida > Cardiidae > Fragum > Fragum whitleyi. The sequence goes on from OX411548.1 coordinate 47,283,373, forward strand.
CGAACGTAACACGCCTGCAATGGAGAAAACAAGAAACTCAAATTTGGATTACATGTTTTTAGCTCCACTGGACGAAAACCATCGAGCTATTCTTATGGTGTCAAAGTGTTGTTTTCATTAAAAGTAAGCTTTATTTAAGGAAAGTCTAAAGATGTTTTAAAGCTAGTAGAGCGATACAGGTTTTTTGTGCCTCTTTTTTTTTGGTTAGACCTATTAATTATTTTTATTTAATATCGTCTTTGAGCCATCAAATGTTCGTGTTTACGAAATTTGGGATATGCAATGGCGATATTATACGATATGTATGATCACTTTTAAAATGTGCCTTGATAGAATTTTAACTGCTATCGTTAGTCATTTAGTTAAAAATCACACTGCCAAATGTAAATTGTATGCGTTTTGGTGAAAGCCTAGAATGAACGCAAGAGTAACAGCGAGGTCCAGATGTGCTTTCTAAAGAATCATCTGCTGACTATATGGACCATCTTATTTCAGACCCGAATCCTATCCGGGTGTAGACTGGTTCCACTTTCAGCTATCAGAATAGCATATTATTGGCTATGCTAATAGTCGATATGTGGACCAGTCTAAAGCTGGTAGTCCGCTGTCTGAGAGATACTCTGATATAGCGGGCACCAATACCCGCCCGGGGTCAGAAATAAGTTGGCCAAATGTCTACTCACCACGTCCATGCCGCAGGGACCATCACGTGATTACATTCGGAAGAATGGCTACCATGACAGGAGTAACAGCGAGGTATCCATCGACTTTTTTGGATATCATCTATGGACTTCAGAGAATCCTTACTCACCTCGTTCAATATACTTTTAACGACGTTGTTACATTCAGAAGAATGACCACACGTGTAAAAGGAAGGTCCCAATGGACTTTCTGATGTCCATACTACAGGTTACCACGTAATTACATTCTGAGTAATGTTCACAATGACTAAAGGAGTAAAAGTTCAGCGAGGTCTCAATAGACTCTTTGGGGTATCATTTACGGTTAACGGAAAAATTATACTCACCTTGTCCATGCTACAGGTTAACACGTGATTACACTCTGAGTAATGTTCACAATGACTAAAGGAGTAAAAGTTCAGCGAGGTCCAAATAAACTTTTTATGGTATCATCTACGGATAACGGAAAATTTGTATTCACCTCGTCCATGCACAGGTGACCACGTGATTACATTCTGAGTAATGTTCACAATGACTAAAGGAGTAAAAGTTCAGCGAGGTCCAAATAAACTTTTTATGGTATCATCTACGGATAACGGAAAATTTGTACTCACCTCGTCCATGCTACAGGTTAACACGTGATTACATTCTGAGTAATGTTCACAATGACTAAATGAGTAAAAGTTCAGCGAGGTCCAAATAAACTTTTTATGGTATCATCTACGGATAACGGAAAATTTGTACTCACCTCGTCCATGCTACAGGTGACCACGTGATTACACTCTGAGTAATGTTCACAATGACTAAAGGAGTAAAAGTAAAGCGAGGTCCAAATAAACTTTTTATGGTATCATTTTCGGATAATGGAAAATTTGTACTCACCTCGTCCATGCTACAGGTTAACACGTGATTACATTCTGAGTAATATTCACAATAACTAAAGGAGTAAAAGTTCAGCGAGGTCCAAATAAACTTTTTATGGTATCATCTACGGATAACGGAAAATTTGTACTCACCTCGTCCATGCTACAGGTCACCACGTGATTACATTCTGCGGAATGTCTACCGTGTCCACATTGGTAACAATGAGGTCCGCGCGAACTTCTAGGGATATCTGAAGATATAAATAAACAAGTTTGAGTGAGCAATCAAAGGTCAATTTTGTCTATACATTGTATAGACAAAATTGACCTCTGATCACTCGCTTAAATATCTGGATTTTTTAACAGTTATATGTTCACGAGTGTTGTTGTTGACTTTCAACTTTGACCTTAAACCCAATCAAACAATTGATCCTAAATAGAGTGAAAATTCTTCAATTTTGTTTTCCAATCGAATATATACGAGTACTCATGATGGAGAATCCGTGTGCCATTTTTAATTCCTACGATGAATGTCGAAGTTACAAGCAGACTGGCATTGGCATTTTAGAGCTGTGTCTGTTTTTTTTTTTTAAATGGCACATCTTCTGTTGATGGAAAGCTTAGGTCGACCACAAATGACAGGCTTATTGTTTTTTGTCTCCGACTATGGGTGTCATTTAATATTATAGGGAAAAACCCTGTCGGAGTTGAACGAACGCGAGCGACCATAATTTCATAAGTATGACCTAAAAAGCGCAAAAGGGACCACATTGGACGTGCAAAAAAAAAATCTACTGTGGTTAGACTGCGCCGGCTGGCCAAAATCAAAACTTTTTGATCTTATTTGATTATCATATTCTAAGATGTTGATTCTACGTAACCTCACATTTATCTTTGAGACGCGGTTTATTTTTTTGCGTCTGTGGGGGATCCAATCTCTTGATTAAATATTCGATTTTCGGAGTTTCTATTCCGAGTGACTGGTCACAGAACTTGAAAATTTCGGCATATGACTAACCTTGTATGCCGAACAGCTCGTTGTTGCAATAATCCGTGTCACAGCATTGCTTATAGTGTTCGTATACACTTCTTCGACCAATAATAGATCCCGTACTAACACAGTCCTAAAATAGATTTAAGTCAGAGGGCCAACTTATTTCACACCCGGGCGGGGCCCGTTTTTCAGCTTGAATCCAGCCCTGCGTTCTGGATGACAAACCGGTTCAAGTCGTGTCCCGCTTTACACGTATACTTGCGTGTAAAGCGGGGTATAATTTAAAAACGGTATGCAATATTTTTTTCAGTCTGAACGCAGGGCTGGATTCAAGCTGAAAAACGGGCCCCGCCCGGGTGTGAAATAAGTTGGCCCAGAGAATCATCCATGTGAGCTGTTTTCTTATCCCTTATCCTGTTGATTTTCAGCTTAGTTAACAATATTTCAGTATACACTGACTATTTTAGTAAATTTCCGACAAGTCTGGCTTAAGTTATTCACATCATAATTCAGGAGAAAGCAGTAGAATGCAGACAGTTTGGACTAAGATCAGACTGCGCATCTTTGCAGTTTGATCTTAGTCTAAACTTTCTGCAAAAGCTTCAATAACAACAAGAACGTGTAGTGAAGCTTGAGAATATTTGATAAAATATTTTGTAAAAAAAACTAGAAAAGAAAGAAAGAAAAAAAAGTAAAAGACACGGGGAAGTGCCATATTTTCTATAGCGGACATTTGAAAATTTGAAAGATCCTGTACTAGAGTAATCCTTAGTTGATGACCATTAACGAAATAAGGTGTTCGTCTTGGGTTGTATACTAGTGAGGAACATTATTTATAAAAAAATGAAAAGTTTATTAATCGTAGAGAGATATATAAACATCAATTTACCATTTTATTACTAATATGCTCTGTCCCAATCCACGTGTTCTAATTTCAAACTAAACATTGAAATGGGCCGTCTGATAATGTCATTATAATGTCATTATAATGTTAACCGAGAGGGCAGAACATTTATTCCAAAAAAGATTCGTATCTTTTAGAGGATGAGTATCATGTATTCTTCATCCGTGAGAAATTGTAGGAAATAAGACAGATCTACTTACAAAATATATACTGGTTTAACTGGTACTGCTAGCACTGATTTTTTTCTCCATTTTCAAAACTGGTAATATTGTTGTTCTAAGGAGATTGGCAGTATATGTGTTTAAAAAGAATCAAATAATCTCAAAAAAAAAAAGACAGCGCATAACAAAGAACATTGATATTGTTGTATACTGATGTCTTGTGGGCCAGAGGCCTTATATTTAGAAATGAAATATATTGGATTTCAATATGAAATAACGTTTGTAATAAAATCTTACTTTTCGTTTTTTACTCGCATTGTTATGTTCTAGAGCGCTACTTGTATTGCATGTGTTCGTTAATGACATATTCTGGGAAATGGCGAAAGAAACATACCTTTTTTGGCAAACAACCCGATGTAAAACCAGTAAAACCGAGAATAGACGTCCTCTCTCCGTAACATGTCTGAAAGAAGTTGAAAAATTGAGACCAAACTACTGATAGCAATCTGAGATGGCGAAATACGGATTTGATAACGTAATCTTGTTCGAAATGGTGGACTTACACAGATGATCAAGATTTTGCGTAGTATCATAAAAATAGAGGATATTGAATTAGTGTTCATGAATATACTTTTTTTTTTTATACTTTTTCTACTGGTTTAATAATGACATTATCAAATGATGATCCACGGCTTTTTCTAGATTAACCACTGAAAAGCATTAAATAGAAAAAGAATTAATTTTTTTGTGTGTCAATGAAATACCAAATTTATTAAACAAGTCATCTATAAAAAGATAAAAACTATGCTTTGTCGAGTTTTTATCTGTTTTAGATGACGAGTTTAATGAATTTTATATTTCATTAACACAAAACTTAAAATATTTTTTCTTAAATAACGCGCTTTAAGAAAATTTGTCCCAAAACGTTTCATACTCAGCATAATTTTTGCCTTAAAGAAATCGAATTATCGTTGGGTTTTTTTTTCGAGTAAGATCGATTATGGCTTCACCACTCGTGAAAAGATAATGTTTGTTGTTCACCGAATAAAATAAAAATCTATCTTGTACTGGAAAAACGCTTGTAGCATAGATGCTCTTTATAATATTGCCTTTTTCTGTGAAAAATAATAAACAAAAAATTCGTAACTTGAAATTTTCCGCAAAGAAATATATTACGCCGTAGATAAAATGCTGTAATCAAAATCATTATGATGTCATTTTTACGACAACAAAATAACGATGCTTTACGCACTGAGCTCATTTGCATAGTTATAACACTAGTGAAATACCAAATGATTAAAAATATATCATGCTATCTCTTTTTTGATCGGTTAAAAGGTTTGAATAAAGTGGAAGGGTCAATCCATAAATCTCTTTTACGAACTCTTTTTTTGTGCGACTGGATGGACTAAGAATCATATGTGACCCGTCACGCAAAAAAGACCATCTGTGTTGTGCGTAAAGTTCCGACCCTAGCCAGACTGCGCGAATTGCACAGGCTGACTAGGGACGAAGCTTTTTGAGCTTTGCTCATTTCTTGAATGTAGAATGGTCAATCCTCCTTCATGTGAAAGAATTTTTGAAGTGCGATATTTGGTTGACATGTAATAGAACCAATCACTGTTGTCAAATATTTTTAATGTGGAATTCCCATATGGTCCCTTTTGCGTGACGGGGTACGTTATCATTATTTCCTGCGGCATATAAAACGGAGGGTTTACCAAACAGAGAAACTTGAACTTACTCCTCCAGGCATGCACGTCTGCACATTCTGACATTGAAGAGGTAGGTTGTTTGAGCATCGGTAACATTTAATGGCGTCTGAAACAATAATATTTATCCATATCCGGACGACTCTGCTGTATACTGCCCTGTGTTCAGGATGTAAAAGCATTTCTCGAGCGCTTTGAAATGATACCCCGCTTTGCACGTGCACATACGTGCAAAGCGAGGTATCATTTCGAAAGCGCTTCGCTAACGTTTTCATCCAGGTACGCAGGGCTGTTTTGAATATGAAATTATGTAGATGGAATTTCTACGTTTAAACGGGGTGAAATGTTTCATAATTAGGGTAGAAATTGTTATTTGAAAGTTCAAATTTTCATGATGCGTAAACATTTATTAGCACATCAATTTCTCTAATCTGGAAAATAATTGACTTTTTTTAATAGCACCAGAAAACACCAAAATTTGATCTACAACGATTTAAGCTACAACGTTCAATCGTTACTTAAACAAAACAAATGCACCAACTACGGGTGCAACGCTCAGCTGCAGGTGCTAGATAATGCAAAAAATCTTAGTCGAAAAAGGGTCATAACTCTTACAAAATTGCTTCCAGAGTTATCCCACTTGATGGTCTGGACCTTGTAAAGGTTACCACACATGCCAAATTTCACGAACATATCTTTAATAACAACAGAGATATGAAAAAAAAAAGGTTTAAGTAAGTTACACCAACACCAACGACGCCAAGGTGATCACAATACACCGGGTTTTCTAAACAAAACAACCGAGCTTTTAAGATGGAATGGAGCAAAGAGGATTCGTATTGACTTCTACTTCAAAAACTTACTTGTAAATGACGGTAAAGATACAATAATGCAAACTACGGTACATATAAATTCCCTGAATGACATTTTGTTTTAGTATAACTTGATCACTTTGCTCACAAGTCTTGTTAATGAGAAATGTCTTTAAACTGGGATTTGTTCCAAATATATCCTTTTAAGGACGAACCCAGAATAGATAAGAACATTGTTTTCTACGTATCTAATTTATCTTGATTGACATTAAATTGTCACGTAGAATCAACAAAAGATAGAGAAACCATACGTAAGCCGTTAGAGTATATTTTTCAAAGAAATATTTTGATTTTTTTTCTCTTTTATCAATAATACCAATTACGCGATATCAAATTTAAATGTAACGTTGTTTAATATTAGCATTTAAGGTAGTGGACCCGTAATAGTTCCACAACGTCTTGGAAGTATTGAACTTTAACAGTGTTAACCGAGGTTTCCTAATAATTTCTATTAGGAAACCTCGGTTAACATTGTGAAAGAATATGGGCTCTAAAATGCTGTGGAACTATTATGGATCCACTACCTTAATTCGTTACCAAAACTACTACTTCTTTAATGCTTTTCGGTGGTTTAACGAGCAATAACGGTAGATTATCATTTATATCAACCTATCGCCTAACAAGTGCAATTATCAAAAACTAATACCATGCTTTCTTTAAAGCTTTTCGGTGGTTTATCGAGAAATAACGGTAGATTATCACTTGATAATCTCACCGCAAAAAGCAGTGAAATTATCAAAAACTTATACCCTGCTTTTGTGCATTTCATCCTATCTGATGCATCTATGCGGGGCGAAATAAGTGACGTCATAATGAACGTTGCATGGCAATCACGTGCAAAATGACGCACTTTACAAAAATATGTCCTAGAAATTTCACATTTTGTCTCATTTTTGCATTAAAGAAATAGAATAATCGTTTGTTTTTCGAGTAAGATCGAATAATATTTCATTTCGTGAAAAACAAAAGCTATATTTTCACTCGTGGCTCTGCCACTCGTGAAAATATAGCTTTTGTTGTTCACTCAATGAAAAATAAATCGATCTTACACTTAAACAAACGATTATCCTCTATTTAGTTCATTTCACCCTATCTGACGTCATCTAAGCGGAGTCAAATAAATGACGTCATTATAAACGTTACATAGCAATCTATTACAAAATGACGCGCTTCAAGACAAATTGTCCGTAAATTTCAAATTTTGTCTCATTTATGCATTTAAAAAATAGAATAATCGTCTGATTTTCGATTAAGATCGATTGATATTTCATTTTGTGAACAACAAAAGCTACATTTTCACTCACGGTTTCGCTTCACTTGTAGCTTTTGTTATTAACTCAATAGAAAAGAAATCGATATTAGCCTACATTGAAACATACGACCATCCTCTATTTAATGGATCTAATCTGATTATTTCTAATAGTTTTGAATGAATGATAACAAATTTACAGAAACCGAAACAATTTTATTTGATAAAACGCATTCAAAAAAAAAAAAAAAAAAAAAAAGATTAACGCTCCAGTATTTCAAACATGGACGTATTTCAAATGAATGCATACCAAAGCAACGTCCCAAAGCGGCCCAAGACATCAAAATGTGCAACGATTTTACATCGGAAAATGTCAACAATTCTTTAAGATAGAGGAACCGTAATAGTTCCGGAACATTTCGGCACTCATGAACTGTTAATATGTTGACCGAGGTTTCCTAATGAAATCATTTGGAAACCTCAGTTACTGAACTCAGTTAAAGTTCATTACTTTCGAATAGTTACGGAACTATAACGGGTCCACTACCTTAAGTTTATGGATCATGTTTTCAGACAATAAGGTGAAAAATTATCTACAAGTTCTGTTATATGAGGTTATAATCTAGATTTTTAACAATCAAAGACTCTGCTTTTGGAATGCTGAAAAAATAGTACGATTTACCTTTCAAACGAACATTTTTTTCAATAGTAGAAAAAACTATTCGCGCCATCACTGAAACAATTCTTCTTTGAATTTATGAAAAACAATCATCTTTTAGGTGCAGCCAAATAATAAATACATATGACCCATCAGACGAAAAGTGGGCATCGAGGTAGTGCGTAAAGTGTCGACCCCAGTCAGACTATGTAGACTGAATGGGAGTTTCGCACTTAGATGATCTCTGAATCTAAAATGATCATTCTGTCTTCTTGTATGAACAAATCGAAATGGCGTCTGCTTGAGCTCTACCGTAACTCATATCTTTTCCAAAAATAAGTTTACAGAGTTATCAGACGGTATCTTTTTGCTTGACGGATCTCAAAAACAGACATGAAAAACGTGATTACCCAATATTCATTGCTGCTATTTCATTTCAATTGTTGGTAGTCGTATAGCCGTTTTATGTTTTGTCCAGTATACGATCTACCATTGCGCTAGAGGACCCGTAATAGTTTCGCAACATTTCAGAACGCATGCTCTTTCACAGTGTAAATCGAGGTCTCCTAATGAAAACCATTGGGAAGCCAAGATTAACACTGTTAAAGTTCGTTTCTTTCGAAAATTTGTGGGTCAGCTACCTTAAGTAGAGTGATAGGACATAGTTATTGTATGTTATCTTATCACAGCTTCCCGTATGATAACAGCAATACAATGGCAATTGAACTACAACAGTATCGTAACTACACTCAAATATAGCTGCAGTTAAATTATTTTCATGGTCCAACGATGATATGCGATACAATTATATCACACATATTTTAAAGGTGTATATTCTAAAAATATTTCGAATAACGATTTGGAAAAAATCGACATACTTGTGAATATTAATTCTGGTTGATTGTCGCATATATAAACTCTGTCGAAGAAAAAAAAAACACTTGATAATTCAATTTCTAAATTAAGTCTTGCACCCCCCCCCCCCCCCAAGAAGAAATAATAATAATAATAATAAAAAAATGTTCTGATTGGCTATAAAATCATCAATATATCCTATCATATCATTTCCATGTTTATGAAAAAATTGGACCAACTGCTATCTTGACTATTATCCGAAAAGCAATCTTTTTTACCTCCATGAAAACGAACAAATTATATTTTCATAACAATATCTTATACCCCGTATTTCGGATTTATCTTCATTCTTCAAACAAGGTGGCAAATTGTCACAAGATACGCCCGTTGCACTGCTGGAAGTCCAGGTATGTGAACAACAAAGGGGAAAAAAACTAAAAAGAAAATATGCTAGGTAGAGTAACAGTTCTTGTGTACTGCACTCCATAATCATGAGAGGAACATAACTGACAAGTTTCAAGTCAATCGGACATAAGGGGACAGAGTTATGCTCCCGACAAAGAAGTGGACGCTGCCGCCCGCCTGCCGGACGACACGGGTGATCCCATATTTAGCGGGCATATTAACACTTTCCTGTTTTACAAAATTTTGGACATGTCCAAATTCAAAGGTTTTGCAGACGAAATTTTAAAGTGGATTTAATTTGACAAAAAGACCAATCAGTAGGGTAGAAAATAGTGTGGAAAAGAAGAAATTGCTTGTCAGAAGCAATTTCTTCTTTTTTCACAATGTTTTCTCAATCATAAAATCACTGGCACGTAAAAAGCAGGGATTTAACAGCAAAGGGTTAAAAGGAATAAAGAATATACATGTTTAAAATCGTGGGCGTTTCTCTAAGCGGTAAGTATACTGAACCTGGAATAAGTACAGCCTCTATAAGAGACGACAACTTTAAGCTGTCATGTGAAACGGGATTATTTATAAATATGGATAATTAATTGTACATTTAGTGGGGAAAAAATATATTTTTTTTTTAAACTTGTTTTCAATGGCTTTAAGACGGCATACGGATCAGGTAATAAGCGATACTCCAATTTTATGACAGAAAGTGCAAAGCGAATTCAGTCAAATGAAGCAATCACCAAGTTTAAAGCATTTTACAGACTGGTCAAAATTCAAAGCATGTAGGTTGAAAAAAGGCTTCAACGATAATTATAGACCGAAAAATAAGCAATTCAGAAATGAGAAGAAAGGAGAGAATTGCAAGTAAATGAAAACTTTTTACTCGCCATTATAATTCTTTGTTGAACGAATTGGTCATTTATGTATTATTTCCATGTACTACACGATTCGATTCTCAAGTACAAGTACGATTATGGGCATAGTAATGACTATGATCAGTCGGCGTGGAAATGCAGGCTGATCTTATTTTTTGTTCTACTTACTCGCTAGGGTTGATATAATTACGATTCGGCGTTTTAGACGACGTCATTCATATTACCTTATATAACTATACACATATCCGTGTAATAAAATCCTATATGATATTTTTTATGATATCACATAGTTATTTTTAGAACAATGATATGATGCGGTTATTTTTAGAAACTTGCATTTCAGTGAGAAACATCGACGAAAAGGTTATAAGTTAAACATACTACGTACTTAGAGTTTTGTATGAAAGAAATATCTAACGAGGTTGTGAAAATTGATAATTGTCTCGGCAGAGCCTCGACAATTTTCGATTCTCCCAACCTCGTTAGATATTTTTTTCATACAATACACTAGGTAGGTATTATATGTGACCCGTCACGCAAAAAGGGACCATCTGGGCAGTGCGTAAAGTGTCGACCCTATTCAGACTTCGCAAACAGCGCAGACTGACTAGTGTCCACTAGTTTAAATGTTTTTACAGGAGGACAAGCAGCCACTAGTTATCATCGAGAATGAGTCATTAGACCAAACCCCTGTTCTGCCACTATGGAGGAAGCTATGTTTTGCTGTGGGTGGGTCACCCTATCAGACCACAAATACTGTCATCAACTTCTTTATATCTATATTTCTGCTAGAAGTTGCCGAGGTAACTTGATTTGTTTCTTAGAATTATTGAATGGTCGACTTATTTTGGATAAATCGAGAATTCAGCGCAAAATAATTGTAAGTGTAGGTCTAATGTTTTGCAATGATCCTAAGAAATAGCCTTTTATCTGCGAAATAAGCACAAACAGCTAAAACAAGTTGTTAGAACCTTATGTCGATTTCTCATTCTACACATATTTGTGACCCGTCACGCGAAAAGGGGCCATCTGGGAACTCTGTACAATGAATACTTGAAAAAGAGATTGGGTTCAGCATGGATCAACCAGAGGTCGCATTTCAAAAATTCTTTCTCTGGAAGGTAGATTATTCATTCTAGATTCAGATAATAAGCAATGTGTGAAAAGTTTCGATCCTAGTCAGTCTGCGCAATCCGTGCAGTCTGACTAGGATCGACATTTTATACACTACCCAGATGGTCATTTTTCCCGTGACGGGTCACATTTATAAATAGGCCTACATACATTGAAAATAGTTTGCAATAAAATATATCTAAACTATATATTTGTCACTAAAAATGCTAATAAAAGATTTATATCTACCACTTCCATTAGTCCTGTCTTAATATGTATTAATTTATAATTTGAACTATACAAAACACATTCAATGAATGAAATTTCCCAGTACTCACGATAATTAAAAGAATTATAAATCAGAGCCCTAGACTATATTTTTTCGTGATTAACTGAGCATTTACTCATTAAAGCTTTAAGACTGATGTAATACTATTCATGAACATAAAAAGATAATTTTAATAAGTTGTTGCAAATTAAAACTGATCAATATTATCTTTTATGTTCATACATTTTTAGACTCTAAGTTTGGTAATATTCTCAGTTGAGTACGAAAAGAGTTTTAAAATGTTAGTCCCCAATATTGTTTTTGCGCTTTTTAGTATTTGATTTGTAACAATGAAGGAATCAGAAAACGTGACTAAATATTCTTTCATTCAGATACCGCCGTCCTATGTGTCGATTATTCTGTTTGTGGGTAAAGTCTGGGACGCCATAACAGACCCGACTTGTGGATATTGGGTACACAAGTGTGAAACTAGATGGGGAAAGTTTCGACCATGGTGAGTAATACAGCACACGGCTTGTGTATATTGGGTACACAAGTGTGAAACTAGATGGGGAAAGTTTCGACCATGGTGAGTAATACAGCACACGGCTTGTGTATATTGGGTACACAAGTGTGAAACTAGATGGGAAAAGTTTCGACCATGGTGAGTAATACAGCATACGACTTTTAGCTCACCTGGGCACAGTGTGCGCAAAGTGAGCTTTTCTTAGTATCCTGTGTCAGTCGTGCATCGTTAAACATCGACAATTTTTTTTTAAGATTGTGGAACCCTAATAGTTCCGCAACATTTTATCCGTAAATCATAACTTTCATAATGTTGACCGATGATTCCTAATGAAAATAATTAAAACAAAAACTCAGTCAACATTGTTAAAGTTCATTACTTCCAGAACGTTGCGTCTATTACGGTTCCACTACCTTTCAGAATTGTTGACGTTTTCCGACATTTTTACTTTGAAATCTTTGACAGCATTTTCCCTCCTAAAATTATTTGGCCAATTCCAACCATACTTGGCAAAAAGTTCCTTAGGTAACCTTATCCTTAATATTTTGATTTTTTTCTTCTCAATCATCTTATATCAATTAGGTGAGCCATTTACCACAACTCTGGTCCTTTTGTTCCAAATCTTGGTAACAACAACAGTAACCCTATGAGGCCCAAGAGGACTAGTATCGTTCCACTGAGACTTAATACCTAGCTGATTTATGAATTTTATCCTTAAACATATCACTATCCATCATTATAAAGTTTAATCTTTTTCAGGATTCTGTTTTCCGCCCCACTTGCCTGTGGCGCCTACTTTTGTCTATGGTATGTGCCACACTTTTCGGAAGTTGGAAAATTTCTGTGGTATTTCTGTTTTTACTGCTCATTCCAAATGCTTTTATCGGTAAGATTTCAGACCTGACTGTTACTTTTAAATTCGCATAATATTTCATATTTAAAAGTAGTAGAAATGAAGCCACTCGTAATTATAAAATATATGAAAATAACGTGTGCAATAACGTTATACACAAGCAGTGACCTTACGCGTTTAAATATTTTATTTTAACAAATTTTCTGCTCTCTTCTATTCATTTAGGTATTCGTAGTGTGCAGATCGTTTTTCTTTTTTTTTGTTATCACAAAAGTCTCATTTTATGTGCAAAATTATTTCCTTTAGAAGAAATTTTCAAATACAGTTTTTTTTTCTTAGATTCTTCCTCCCCCCTTATGATATTAGCTATATACATTGATGTATCGTAGCTATCATGGAAACCCCTAGGTATTCGATGTTGTTGTAAGAAAATTGTTAGTTTCTCCTGTAAACTTTATTCCGCAACTGTTTCAGGGTCTACATGTACCGTACACGTCAATGACAATGGCTATAACACCCAGTCAAAAAGAGAGGGACTCGGTTACAGCTTATAGTAAGTTTAGCATTTTATTCTTATTGGTTCTTTGATTCAAGAAACGGTTAAATATCGAAAATATCTTTAAAATGGAAAGAAGATAATTCGGGAATAAACATGTGATAGAATTCAAAGGGCGCCATTTATAAAATTCTATGTGAAATTGTAAAAGGATTTCCAGGGTTTGACGTGCCAAATGTGATAACATAATAGGAACTGCTGTGGCAGGATCTTACATGTAGCTTAGAAATAAAGCTACGTATGTAGCAAAATTTTACATGTGAAATAGCGAAAGCATTAAGTTTGTAGTCTGGATCAATAGTAGAATTTTATGCGTGAAATGGCGATAGCTTTGTCTGTAGCTGTTGACAGGATTTATGCCTGAATTCGAGAAAAATAATGTCTACACCGATAGAAGTATTTCTTATGTTTAAATTACAATAAAAATTAGCCTGATCCAGCGATATTGGGCATAAGGTGACAGTGTTCTGCTCCGGACAAAAAAGTGGACGCCGCCACCCGTCGGCTGCCAATTCACCATGGGCGATCGCATAATACGTCCCGTCTTTCGACGGGCGTATATAAATAGCCATCAATTTATCCTCTACCTCCAAACTTCTACAATCTAAAATATTCAACAGGATTTGGATTTTTCTGATATTTTTCATGGACATGCACACAAGACAGTAAATTTATATATTTCGCCCAGGAATGGTTGCGGAAGCAGTTGGTGTATTATTGGCAGTAGTGGTTCAGGGACAGTTGGTCAGTAAATATAGAAAGACTGGAGATTGTGGGGAAGACAAAGAACTGACTGATGATGATCTCAAAAAAGAGGTGACCTAGAAGCAAAATGGTTGCAAATGTTTTGAAATGATAATCCCGCTTTGCACGTTTGTACACGTGCAAAGCGGGGCATCTTTTCTAAAACGTTTTCATCCTGAACACAGAGCTGATTACTTTATAGACGTAGCGCACGTTATTGGGTACGTTAAGAATTTTGAGGCTTCTCTACATTTATTCCGTTTCTATGTTAGTCCATATGACTTATTTTTACAAGTGTTATATATCAAAATATTCTTAATCAAATTCTGTATAATCGAGTTCCATTTTCAAATTCGAAAGAACAACATTATAAAAATTTAAGCGAGGAAAAATTGCGACGTTCAGCTTAAATTTGTATGTAAGATGTAACACGGCTTTTCTCTCTATATAGATAATACAGTAGATTTTTTTTAATCCTGGAGACGTATTCCGTTGAAAATTATCTCTTGCTATTGTAGAAGTGAATTGTATTAATGATTCAACGACAAATCGAAAGAAATTTAAAGAACAAAGTCATAATCAGCTTTGTCAACTTGGCAATGAAGATGTAAGATTGCGAAAAAAAGAAGCGTAACGCACTTTACTTAGATGATTAGTGATATGTAATATCTTAATTTTTCATTACAAACTTAAAATATTTAATTTTGTAGATATTAGTTTTGTATAGTTTGCGAAGATGTAATTTGAAAGAAATATATTCAGTAGTTTTTATTTTATTTCCAGAAAACGATGTGGAGAAAAAATGTTACGCTTGCAAAACTTTGCGTTATTTGTAAATTTCGACTATTTGTACTGTCAAGTAAAAACAAACAGGGGTACTCGATTATATAATTATTGCATATATAAAATATTGTTTTTTTCATAGATTTTGTAGTTTAATTTTGATATCTTTTCTTATAATATTAAATCTGTAACAATCATGTTTGCGTGTGGAGGTCGAATGTCACGCTACTGATTTATGACTTTAAATATGATTTGAAGTAACGGATAACCCGCGTCTATAGGAGATTGTGATAGAATATGATAAAAATATTGTGATAAAAAGATAATTTAGTTTGTTAGATTTTCATACATCATAATTGAGTATTTATTAGAGCTGTAAGTTGAGGGGGAAATCAACGAGTTACCTAATAATAAGAATTTTAGCATACAATATTCCATAATTGTTTGTCGATAAAGTACATTTCTTTTTATGGAACATTAAAATAAAAATAAAACAGACTTTGATATTTGTACAAATAAACTGACAAAATTTGCAATAATTCACCATCGTAAAAATTCTGTAATAATGAACACTAACGCAGCGGCAAACGTCGTGGAAAGTTTTACGCAGTTTTGACGTTACACAAACGTTCTCAACAGCGTGCGCTGAGTCATAGCTATACTGTAATCCCCTCTTTGGTTTATAAATTATTCACTTAATATTGTGTCTTTGATTTTCTATTCACAGTAAGGATGTAGAACTGAGCAAGAACTATTTCAAGAAGAAATAATAGAATTTTAAGTTTTAACAGCATATAAGATAGTTAGGAAAAAACCTTAAATATCACACCAAAAATTAGCAATAGACTCTTGTTGAATGGGAACAAACACCCATCTACCAAATAATTAATGTACGTTGCTTTAATGGTCATGAGGCATATAAGAAATGTCACATGGTACATTAAATTTGAGTAGACAAGCAGAGATTGGTAAATACACTGATAGACAATCTTAAAATGAGAAGACATCTATTTGACAATGAGGCTCAAAGACATCTTAGACAATGTTAAAATAAGAAGACATCTATTTGACAATGAGGCTCAAAGGGCATCTTTGGAAAAGTGAACATTACCTATAACTTTTCAATCTAGTCTAAAGAATTCACAGACTGTTAGTACTACAGCTTACATTCATATTTTTTTTTTTTTACAGAAATGGTCCTATGAACTAGGAGCCATCATTGTGATAGCTGCTTATATGATATGTGCAGTAACAGTTTTCTTTGGCACCAAAGAGAGACTAAGTAAGTTTTTTAAACACACATTTACATGCACACCTTACGTAATAATTTGATTTTAGCTCTGTCTATCAATAGTAGTGTGTTCTGCTTGGCTGAAAAGTTGGCTTTATTCCCAAATAAAAATAATTTTGAGTACACAGCTGTTTTGTAGGCTTCCGCAAAAAGGAGTCCATAAGAAATCAGTTTCGTTTTTGACAAATCTTTACATTTTTGCCTCCTGATATCAAATTATAAGATATGAAGAGAATATTTGTTGACTTCATGGAGGAATGAAACTAAAGACCTAAAATCATAGTTGTAGGAACCCATTTTGCGTATTCATACAGTGTGATTATGTTTTTAGTTTCATACCTCAAAGAAATCAATAAATACTCTCTTCATCTCTGAAATGCTCAAATTGCTCTTTAATAGATAAGGACGTATGTTTACCCTGGTCACGCTGAATAAAAACCTTTGCAAAATTACATCAAAATCTAAGTGCCAAGAGCACTAGATGTGCTAATTGTGAATCAGTTTTTATTTTGATTTTTTTCAACTCTTATGCTTTAAAAGAAAAATCAGGTGGGATATACTTTTATCAGACTGCACATTTGTGCAGACTGATCTTTACTATACCTCCTGCCAAAGCAGGAATATTCCGGGTTCAGCATGACAGGGGTTAACTTAATGCTGGTAACGATGAAACAGTGGAATTCTATTCTTTAGTAAGGTAGGCCAAAGTTTGAAATATGCTAAATAAACTAGATTAGGAAAATATAATTTGAATCATAAATATTCTGCCAAGCATTCAGGATGAAAAAAGTTGCAAAATGTTTTGGAAATGGTACTCCATTTGCACATATACATGCAAAGTGGAGTATTCAGGTAAGACAATCCCAATTTTTTTTTTTTGGCAAAATGATGCTTAAAATCTTGTTTTCAGGTATAACTACAGGAGATTCAAGTGGTTTCTTCAGTGGAGTAAAGGGAGTTCTGACATTTAAACCATACATCATATTATGTACAGCATTTCTGTTCCTCTCTCTTGCCTTAGCTGTAGGTAACATCCTTTTTCTATCACTTGTATTCAAATAATTTATATCCCTTTTTTGCAAAGAAGAAAAAAAAAATCTTATAAAAGTGACATTCTAAACAACACTATCCATGTGCAGTTTATGCCTTATAGTGCCAATCCATGAGCCAAAGATTTTTCCACTGTTTATGTATTTACATATATGTTACAGCTAAGGACATTGTGAAAATGACAAGGTGAACGATTGTGGAAAGATTTTGTAACAAAATGGAATGAGTGAGAGGAGCTAGTTTTAAATGTTTTTCAAGGGGATAAACCTAATCGACAAGAGCTTCGCAGAGCAGCGCATATACCTTGGCTTGTCAGTAACATGAGCTTGAATGATAGCTAAAAATATTTCAAATAGACAGACAAACAACTGGTGCCATAAGATAGTATGACCTTTTGAGTGTAAATTGAAAATGATTTTATGCACAACTATATGCCAAACAGTTATTTTGCAAGTTTCAGTTCATTCCAATTGAAAGTGTGACGAGTTGCTAAGAAAAGAAATATAGTAAATATCAATCAATTCAAGGGCAGATAATACAAGAAAGGCCCAAGCTTTTTGAATTTCTGAAGTCTGACGCTTAACCAAATATCAGGGTTACATTATGACAAGATTAATTTCAATGCAATAAAAATTGTAGGAGTTGTGCACACACCCGCACAAAAAAAATCTGTAAATTTAAACTATTTTGTGAAGTAAAGGGCAGATAAATCAGGAACTACTTTAAAAATGAAAATATATTTCGTCCTAAGCACAAATAGACAACCTACAGAGTCATTATGGCAAGTTTCCTTTCATTCCCATCCAAAATGTAGGAGAAAATGAGCTGACAAGAAATTTTGTTTTTTAACTCAAGGGCAGATAATCCAAGATAACTCAAGAATGACTGGAGCATTTTGAATTAAAAAGTCTTATGCAAAACTAGACATCAAAAAGAGTAATTGTGTCTAGTATCAGCTCATTTCAGTTGATAGTTAAGGAGGAGTTGCACATAAAATACAGTGATTTTCGTTAAATTCAAGGGAAGATAATTCAAGACTTCTCAGGAATGACTAGAGCGATTTGAATTTAAAAGGTCTTATGCACAACTAGACACCATAGAGTGTAATTGTGTGTAGTTTCAGCTCATTCCCATTGATAGTTTAGGAGGAGTTGCGCACACAAAAAATAGTGATTTTGGTTATATTCAAGGGCAGATAATTTAAGATTTCTCAGGAATGAGTTAAGCGATTTGAATTTCAAAGGTCTTATGCACAACAAGACATCATAGGGAGTAATTTTGCCAAGGTTCAGCTCATTCCCATTGATAGTTTAGGAGGAGTTGCGCACACAAAAAATTGCTAACGGATGGACAGTCGGACGGACAGACGACCGAGGCCATAACATAATACGACCCTTCGGCGTATAATAATTCCATCCAACTGGAGGAAATAGGTAATGATTTTTACCTCCCTAAAATAAAATTTTCGTTCTTTTCTGACTCTGTGTCTTCACTGACAAGTCAGATGCTCAAAATTCAACACCAGTAATTAAAATTATGCTATTATTTGAAAGATTAGATTGAAATGCTGATCATTTGAATGATTTCAAAGAGTTTTTTCTTGATTGGAATGAGTATTTAGAAAGAAAAATTGGAGTGCTGAACAAGTGATTTTTAGTTGTTTTGATCAGGACGTGTGTCAATTTCAGGATGTAATTAACTGTACACATTTCAAACTGAGCACTCATGTTGTTTTGGTATGCACTAAATGCAGTAATGATTTTTTTTCAGATAGTACAAGGGAATCTAGCACTATATTGTACTCATGCAGTAGGCCTAGGAGACCATTTTGCTAATTTCATTCTTGTTTTACTTGTAAGTATAACTATATAACTTAGGAATAGCAAAGTTTATCAGACATTCAAATTTCATTTGCCATGAACATTAACTGCTATTTGGCATAGAGCTTTCATTATTAAATTGGTTTTGGACTGTTATGATAAAGCTGGGCGACCAAAATATCATATTTCTACAGTTTTTCTTATACATTTGTGATATTTACTGGCAAATGACGAATTCTCATTCGTGAGAATGATTACAAGTGTTGTAAATTTGGATTTTTGCCTCATGAAGGAAAGGGCAACATACATTCCAGGATAGGGTTAGAGAGAAAGATCAAGGTCTATAAGTTCCTTTGATGCCTACCCCCTACTGGGTTGTCACCAAGACTGGTCCCATTGGGAGGAGGTATTACATAATCTTGTCTGGATGTCTGCAAGGAATTGCATAATAGTCTCAGAGATTTGGCCTTGCAGGTGCCAGGTGTCAGGTGGCTTTATTTGTAGAGTGTCTGTGGAATTTGTCTTTTGTTTCAATATTATGCAATTTAGAGAATTAGTCAATGTTTTTCAGACAGTTCTGTTATGTAATAATTTTAGTGCTTATACTTTAAACTAAAGTCAGGTTAATTATGGTATATGTCTTTTCTGAGTTTTGATGTATATCAAATATTCAAAATTGACACAATGACATAATAACAAAACATCTTTTTTAATTATGTTTCGCTGAGGCAGGTAAAACTGATCATTCTGCTTAATATCTAATGATTTTGAGCAAACTGTTTAGGTTTACACTGTAGAAATTTATTGATTAAGAATAGTGTGAAGGTAAATGAATCATTATGGAAAAAGAAGCATATAATTAGTCTGAGGGATTTTTGCTTATTGCAAAAAATGCATAATTGATCCTGATCAAGCTGCACAACCATTCTAGACTTAGCCTGTCTGTAAGTTTCATAGTGTATTTGGTTCAATTGTGTATTCCCTGGGTATTTACAGTAGCTGTATATGCTATGATTGATTATTGGTAATTGCTTATCAGTTAGGAGGCACCTTGTAATGTCCAGAGTCTACAATGGGGCAATACACCTTTACCTTTAAGTGACTGGTCAATTGCACAAATCAGAAAAGGTGTGAAGTGATCATTTCACTAATGCAACACTTAAAGATTAAAGTAACTTGTCAGTTATATATCAGATTGATATGGGTGAGAGAATGTTGATGCATTATTTGCTGCATGCACGAGGATAGGATGTTGCTAGGTTCATATTGTTTCAATTGAAGAGTTTGAAACAATGTGGGAAAAATAACATTATTTTCCAGCCTGCTAAAATGCTATTGATTGCCAGTCAACTTGTTTCATTCTTCTCTTTTTCATATTTCAATCTGTATATAACACGATACACTATAGCTAAATTGTGTTTTGTCTATTTGGTTGACTGCACTCAGTGACCTTTCCTATTGCAGTTAATTAATGTCACAAAATACAAATTCCTTAATATTGTGAGTAAAGTTGTCATATTTAGACTTATTTTATTGGAATTTTTATGTAGATTTTGAATATTGATCCAGATTGAGGATTGGAATTGTGCTTTTGATGATTATGACTTTGTCAATTTCTTGGATTGTGTGTATTGGAATTGAGGTGACCAAGTGCAAAGTAGGCGGAGCTTACCAGCTACAGAGTGTGTCAATTGAAATATTGCGTAATTAGACATGGTCATCTTGAGACTGATTATCCAATCAAATTAGATTCTGGACTGCTACTGAAACTGGTTGAAGTGCTGGCCAGCCAATCAAGTTTCATGGAACATTCCAGAATCCTGATCAGACAGCAATAAAAAGAGCTGCATTTCCTCAAATCTTCACTCTGGAAGCAGGATTATTGGACTCTTACAACTTTAACTCTGTGCTAATTATTTTCTTATTTTCAACTTAGATATTTTTGTGAATTAAAGTAAATTCTAACTTAGGAAATATTTTCTTGCTTGCAGAGTCATTTGCAAAATATGCAAGTTCTTTAATTATTTGTTAACCAAAGAGTTAAAGACTTTCATATTTTACATCTTAATGTAAATAGTTTTATTTTTCTTTGTAGTAGTTTGTAGTTTTTGTCACTTTGCTTAGTAACTTGTGAAATCAAACCTTTATTTTCTAGACAAATCATGTAGTAAACTGATTGAAATTATTATCCTAACCTTGAATATTCTAAAATCTAGCTTTTGGTACTTTTGAAACTTTGAATTTGATAACTTTGTTCAATTGTTTACTGGTATTTCCGTGTTTCACTAGATTACAGTTTAGTTCATTTAAATTGTGTTTCTTTATTGATTTTTATCCTTTAAGGTTCTGGCTGCCTTTTCAGTAATAAATAGCCAGTGGTGTCATCCTGATGTTTATATTTTGACTTTTGATCCAGACTGCGCATTTTCATTGCATTTTTCGTATTAAGAACTCGCGTCCAGTAAATCTTGTACCTTTGGCAGTGTGCCGGGACCCAGGTTTACGACAAATTGGTGACAGAAGTGGGGATCTGTGTTGTCATTGTAATTAATTTTCAAGGCAACAGCAGATGAAGAGTCTAAAATTATTTCAAAGTTTGGATCATTTAATTTTTTTTGCTATTTGAATCTAAGAGTTTTAAGAGATTTTCTCAATACTAGGATATTTGATATTTTCTATTGGTAGAAACTGTCAGATTTCATATTTCAAAATTCCATTTGTTGCAAAAATTGTTAGAACAGATAATTTCAGAGAGCCCGGCAAATTAGGGGCACTGGGATTATTCTAATGCAGAGGCATTTTTCAGCAGACATGGAGACCAGAATGTTTCCATCTGATTTCTGTGTTTGCAACCTGTCTAGACCTTTGGAAATATTATTTGATCATTGTAGACTGTTGTCTTTATTAAAGAATCTGACAATTTCGATTTTGTTTTAGATTTCTCAGGTTAATTTTTACAAGTACACTTTTTCATGTTTTAATTATGTTTTTGCTAGATTAATAAGCTTGACTCTGCAAAATGATTGCATTGTAACTTTTACACTTTTCTTATTTCAATTTTTGAAAGATAAGCACTTTGCTTTTTAGAGAATCGTTGTAACTACTGTTTTTGCACAGATAACAAATTAATTCAAATTGTTGCCTGCTTCCTAACAATATTTGAAAGTGGCTTTGTAAATTAAAGAAGAACCGAGGTTGCCAAAGTGAATCAGAGATACTTGAGTTTGAAGTATTGTGGAAAATGGTGTTGACATATGGGGGAAACTAAAGAACAGAGACATTGACCCTTGAATTTTGCTATAAACGTGTCTGACTGATAATTTTGGTGTCAGACAATTCCTGAATATTGACCATTGCAAAAAGTTCAGTTACATCATATATTTTGACTATAACTAGTCCTATGCTACATTTATTCACTGCTACATAACCAACATTTTATGAAGCCTAAACAAAGAGCTCAAGGACAAACTAGCCATCCTATGTATGTCAAAATTCACAACGCTGTAAATGGATGAGGCCATGTTCACTGATGTTTCCCAAAGAAATCAACTTAGACGAAACCCCCTTTCGATGATGTTACATAAGCTAAGGGCGTTCACCAACGTTTCATGAAGAGTGAACCCGAGTGTGTCAGTAAAGTATTAGTGTGATCACAAAATCAAATATTCTATGAAAGTGATATGTAAAAAGATATGAATATCAAAGTTTCAGAAGAAGTAATTATTCAAATATGATAGTGTTTGAAATCTACAAGTCAATCTTGTGTGTTGTAGTTTTGATGTTTCAAAAGAAGTGTTTTTATCGAGAACATTGAGATAACAGTAACCATTCTGATGTTGTTTGGAGAAAGAAGTGCAACTTCGGTGACCTGACTTTTCCATGCAACGTCACGCGAGAGAGTTTTGATTGGTAGGTCTGATGTGTCATTTCCAGCCTGCCACTGTGATGATAGGACTGATGTGTTATTTCCAGTCTTTCACAGGAGAGAGTATGACTGATAATGACTGATGTGTTATTTCCCGCTTATCACTGTGAGTTAGGGAGCTGATGTGTTATTTCCAGCTTTTCACAGGAGTGTTTGAACTGACGAGTCTGATGTGTTATTTCCGGATAGTCTTGAGAGATAGTGTAATAGGTCGATGTTTTTACCGATAATTACGTGTGAGAGAGTGTTTTTTATTAATTTTATTTTGTATTTGTAAGACTGAACTACATTCATAGTATATTGAAGAAGTTATATACTGTGTAGCGCATTATTACATTTGCATTATACCCAAAAAATGGTTACAGATTGAGTCAATGAGTTATTGCATTTTTGTCTTGTTCCAATAACATTTAAATTGATCGGTCGAACACTTACCTTTCTCTATGTTGTTGGAAGTTTTAAGACAAATTGGTGATTCTCTGTTTTGATCGGATAATCTACATGAATTTCAAAACAGCATAATTGTAATACATGAGTGACACTGGTTGATTAGAGACGTTAAGAAATTGTTTAAAATTTTGAGAGTAATAATTTGTTAAGATATTTGTTTGTGAAGCAAAGTGAATGATTTCTTAACTTATGTGTGAGTTAAAATTTGCACCATACCGAGCAATGCAGTCTAATTCGATAGGTCTGATGTTTTTTCCGGATAATCGTATTAGTGATATTGGGAATGATAGGTCTGATGATTTTTCCGGATAATCATTCTACAATATCTAATACTGTCAATTGTATATATAGATTGAGCACTTATCTGTATCCGATAGTATTATATTGCATTATCTCAATGGAGGCCTAGTGTCTCTGCACTGCATTGATAACGCATAGTTACATTCATAGCATATTGAAGAAGTTATATGCTGTGTAGCAATGCATTATCCTATCAGTGATTTGGTTGAGTGAACCAGAGAGTCCTGAGCTATGCACGAACTGAAGTCGGCATTTTTTAGGAAGGGAGATATTTTGAGAGTCAGTCAATTTGAATTATGTACATTTATTGATACAGATTTATTATTCGCTATAAGTCATATAAGCTTATTTAAGTATTTAAGTTCATATTTCCTAGAGGTATCAAATTTATTTTTGAACAAAGATCGCATTGATACAACGGTCACATTCTGTTCAATACTCATGTATTATGGTGTGTATATTGATATGATAAAGATTTTTATTATTTTCTAAGGAAACTTTACATTCTGTTCAGTTCCTGAATTTCTCAAGAGAAATTTTGCTTTTGAAATTCCGGGGCGGAATTGAATGTCTCTTGTGGAAGATCCATTCTTTTCCATGAGGGGAGCAGTGTTGTAAATTTGGATTTTTGCCTCATGAAGGAAAGGGCAACATACATTCCAGGATAGGGTTAGAGAGAAAGATCAAGGTCTATAAGTTCCTTTGATGCCTACCCCCTACTGGGTTGTCACCAAGACTGGTCCCATTGGGAGGAGGTATTACATAATCTTGTCTGGATGTCTGCAAGGAATTGCATAATAGTCTCAGAGATTTGGCCTTGCAGGTGCCAGGTGTCAGGTGGCTTTATTTGTAGAGTGTCTGTGGAATTTGTCTTTTGTTTCAATATTATGCAATTTAGAGAATTAGTCAATGTTTTTCAGACAGTTCTGTTATGTAATAATTTTAGTGCTTATACTTTAAACTAAAGTCAGGTTAATTATGGTATATGTCTTTTCTGAGTTTTGATGTATATCAAATATTCAAAATTGACACAATGACATAATAACAAAACATCTTTTTTAATTATGTTTCGCTGAGGCAGGTAAAACTGATCATTCTGCTTAATATCTAATGATTTTGAGCAAACTGTTTAGGTTTACACTGTAGAAATTTATTGATTAAGAATAGTGTGAAGGTAATTGAATCATTATGGAAAAAGAAGCATATAATTAGTCTGAGGGATTTTTGCTTATTGCAAAAAATGCATAATTGATCCTGATCAAGCTGCACAACCATTCTAGACTTAGCCTGTCTGTAAGTTTCATAGTGTATTTGGTTCAATTGTGTATTCCCTGGGTATTTACAGTAGCTGTATATGCTATGATTGATTATTGGTAATTGCTTATCAGTTAGGAGGCACCTTGTAATGTCCAGAGTCTACAATGGGGCAATACACCTTTACCTTTAAGTGACTGGTCAATTGCACAAATCAGAAAAGGTGTGAAGTGATCATTTCACTAATGCAACACTTAAAGATTAAAGTAACTTGTCAGTTATATATCAGATTGATATGGGTGAGAGAATGTTGATGCATTATTTGCTGCATGCACGAGGATAGGATGTTGCTAGGTTCATATTGTTTCAATTGAAGAGTTTGAAACAATGTGGGAAAAATAACATTATTTTCCAGCCTGCTAAAATGCTATTGATTGCCAGTCAACTTGTTTCATTCTTCTCTTTTTCATATTTCAATCTATATATAACACGATACACTATAGCTAAATTGTGTTTTGTCTATTTGGTTGACTGCACTCAGTGACCTTTCCTATTGCAGTTAATTAATGTCACAAAATACAAATTCCTTAATATTGTGAGTAAAGTTGTCATATTTAGACTTATTTTATTGGAATTTTTATGTAGATTTTGAATATTGATCCAGATTGAGGATTGGAATTGTGCTTTTGATGATTATGACTTTGTCAATTTCTTGGATTGTGTGTATTGGAATTGAGGTGACCAAGTGCAAAGTAGGCGGAGCTTACCAGCTACAGAGTGTGTCAATTGAAATATTGCGTAATTAGACATGGTCATCTTGAGACTGATTATCCAATCAAATTAGATTCTGGACTGCTACTGAAACTGGTTGAAGTGCTGGCCAGCCAATCAAGTTTCATGGAACATTCCAGAATCCTGATCAGACAGCAATAAAAAGAGCTGCATTTCCTCAAATCTTCACTCTGGAAGCAGGATTATTGGACTCTTACAACTTTAACTCTGTGCTAATTATTTTCTTATTTTCAACTTAGATATTTTTGTGAATTAAAGTAAATTCTAACTTAGGAAATATTTTCTTGCTTGCAGAGTCATTTGCAAAATATGCAAGTTCTTTAATTATTTGTTAACCAAAGAGTTAAAGACTTTCATATTTTACATCTTAATGTAAATAGTTTTATTTTTCTTTGTAGTAGTTTGTAGTTTT
The DNA here is from genome assembly GCA_948146395.1 of Fragum whitleyi. NCBI lineage: Eukaryota > Metazoa > Mollusca > Bivalvia > Cardiida > Cardiidae > Fragum > Fragum whitleyi. Next base: position 47,309,735 of record OX411548.1, read on the forward strand.
TGTCACTTTGCTTAGTAACTTGTGAAATCAAACCTTTATTTTCTAGACAAATCATGTAGTAAACTGATTGAAATTATTATCCTAACCTTGAATATTCTAAAATCTAGCTTTTGGTACTTTTGAAACTTTGAATTTGATAACTTTGTTCAATTGTTTACTGGTATTTCCGTGTTTCACTAGATTACAGTTTAGTTCATTTAAATTGTGTTTCTTTATTGATTTTTATCCTTTAAGGTTCTGGCTGCCTTTTCAGTAATAAATAGCCAGTGGTGTCATCCTGATGTTTATATTTTGACTTTTGATCCAGACTGCGCATTTTCATTGCATTTTTCGTATTAAGAACTCGCGTCCAGTAAATCTTGTACCTTTGGCAGTGTGCCGGGACCCAGGTTTACGACACATTCAAAAGTAATTTCTGATTGCTATATGTAAACAGAATGTACTTTTTCATATCAATTGGACAAAACTAGAAATATGAGCAATTAAAGACCCTTAGGTATGACTTAGGTATTCTCTAGGAAATGGTTTTATTACTTTATCTGCATGGCTTTTAACTTTTTCCATTTTTTTTTTAATTTTATTTTGATGACTCAAAAATATTCGTGATAAGTATATAACAGAAAATTACCATCATAAAAGTTTGCTATATATGTTTTTCTGTATATTTATATGCCTTTAATTATACAGAAATAAAACAAAAAAGGTTAATTTAAAATGCCTTCCACCCTATTATTTTGTGGTTATAGAAAATTCCTTTATACCTGTAATCAATGTAATAATGTTTTCCAGTATTTGAAAACAGATTCCCTTCTCTTTTCAGCTTTGTGCAATATTTGTAATGCCCATTTGGCAGTTATGTATTGGTAAATTTGGTAAGAAGACCACATTTGCTGCTGGTATGGTGGTGAGTTTGTAGCATTTCCTTGTCCTGCTGAACATGTTTTTTGTTTCAAACAAAATGCTTATTTTTTGACATTTCAAACAGATTCCCACTATAATTAAGTAGAAAGTAGGCAGTGTTGGCTTAGGTCAGACTACACAACTGTGCATGCTGATGTTAGTCTACACTGTCTTAAAAAGCTTTGTGTACAGTAGGAAAACATGAAAAGCAGAAAGCTTAAAACTCTTGTTGTTGGTTATGGTATTTTAACAATCAACATTTGAAAATATCTAGGAAATAGTTAAATTGAGAATATCATGTTCACTAAAAATAGGTATTGATTTCCTTTTGGCCTTGATGACTCAAAACTAACCAAGTCACAACATTATATATTATTACAATATTACATGAGCAAACCATTCTAAGTGACCATTTTTCTAGATCCTTGAGTGACTGCTTAATTTCACTTTTATGGTAAACCCCTATTTCAGATTTTTGTGCCTTGTTTAATATCGGAGCTCTTCATACCAGATAATGTGTATGCCTACTACTGTGTATTTATCATCGCTGGATTTGCTGTCTCAGTTGCCTTATTATTACCATGGTAGGTTATACTTTCTTGCTTAATTAAATAACTAAATTGTGAATGTCACAATTAAATGGAGAAAATTGAAAGGCTTTCACATCCCCCTTCATAGCTGGGCCTAAATTTTTGGGCAGGTGTAAAACTATTGTAACTGCCTATATACATGCTAACAATAGTTCTGCACCGAATTCTTGTTATGGAGTTTCAGCATTGGAAATTCTCCCAAAGGGACTTAATAGTAGGGGATAAAACCAGGATTCCATGGCACTTTATAAACTAATTCAGCCCAATTGTGACATTTCCAACAATTTAATGTGTGAATGATGGATAGACATTTAGAAGTTGGAAATCACACAGCTCGTTAAAACTATTCTCTGTTTGTGAACAAAGACATCATGGATACGTATTTAGTGTTTTGTATGAAAAAAAATATCGAACGAGGTTGGGAGAATTGAAAATTGTCGAGGCTCTGCCGAGACAATTATCAATTCTCACAACTGAGTTTGATATTTTTTTCATACAATACACTAAGTACGTATTATATTGATCTTATAACCTATATTTGTCTTGTTTTCGTCGGTGTTTCTTACTGAAATTTAACTTTTTAAAAATAACCACATTATATCATGTTCTAAAAATAACTATGTGATATCATAAAAAAATCATACGGGATGTTATCATACGGATATTTGTATAGTTATGAGATAAAAAGAAGACTCCGACGAGACTGTGTAGCCGCACAGTCTTCACATTGTACTCATGTAAAATTGTTGGAAAAGTCAAGCAAAGGTTGAATGATCTCTTTGCCCAGACCAGGTCTCTTGCTAAGAAAAGAAAGCAAATCTTTAGTATCCATGTAATATGATTCTAAGATGCTTCTAGTAACCTAGACTGAATTAATTATGCTATAAATCATTGAGTTTGAAGCTTCTAAAACCTAAGCATTTAGCTCTTCATCTTGCCTACAATCAGATAAATCAACATAGCCATAGGTAGAGGGCTTGAAAAGGCAATGACATTTCAATATTTGAAAAATGCCGAAACCAACTCTATTTTGTTCTCTATCTATGAAATTGCCTCAGCCAAAAAATTTAAACAAGCACCTTCAAATGAATATCCATAGTATAGGGTACCATGAAAAAATCAAATGCCTTTCAACCTCTTATTATGACCTGCCAATCTGACAGCCTTGTTTATAGGGATGAGTGTATTTTTCACTGTGTTTATGGAGTATAAAGTGCAATTGCCTTAGCACATGGCAATGTAAAAGCCATGTGCTAAGGAAATTGCACTTTATACTCCAATATGTGCAGTGAAAAATACACTCTGCCCTTTTTATTGCAATTCTTAAAATCTACATACATGTAAGAAACAATATAATGCTCGGCAAAAGGATAAAGTCTGCAGATTTTATATTACAATTGTATTGTTTTTATTTTTATATATCTCGCTATCGTAAAACAGAAATAAAGTGCAACGGATTTCCTCATGTGATAAAAAATCTTGGTTATTGCCATTATATTCTATCTACAGGTCTATGTTACCGGATGTTATAGATGAGTACATGCTGAAGTACGGAACCAGACGAGAATCCATCTTTTATTCATTTTATGTTTTCTTCAATAAATTATCCATTGGAATAGGACTGGGAATTTCACAAGCAGTATTAGCGTAGGTATCAATTGTAATATTGATCAGAATCTATGTAATGTCTAACAAACTTTTAGTGATGCCAACCTATTAACATTTCTTTAACCTCTTTGATATTCATTTTTGAAATATTCAATCACCCGCAAATATTTGTGAAAGTAATAGTCCTGCTAAAAAAGGCTGAAATACAGTGCTCTTCTTTCCAAATCTGAATTTTCATACTTCTCAAATTATACTTGGGCTCTGGTTTTGTTTGACATGATTGGATTCTAAATAGTTTTAAATGTCATTTTTGGCTCAGTATTACACTAGTGAATTATCTATTATGTTGGAAGTATGATAGGTTACAGATTTTATTGCTATGATAATCAGAATTAAAATTTGCCAATAGATATAATAACGATCTTCATTCAGCAACCATTTTAACAATTTCCTCAAGTTTTCAGTGACATTTCAATATGACAATTATTGTAAAATTTGACACAATCTAATCTTAACAATTTCATGATCCTAGGTTAGGAGGTTATAAAACAGGAGAATGCCAACAGCCTGAATCTGTGGGCCTTTCATTACGGTTACTGGTGGTACCTGGACCAGTCCTGTTTACACTAATAGCTCTGATAGCCCTGTGGGTCTACCCAATAGATGAGAGAAGACGGAGAGAAATTAAAGAGGAAATTAGAGAATGGAGGTCTGAAGTATGCTTACTCTAAAGTCATTACATCAATTTAAGATTTTACAATGTTACTTCATATCAGGGCTTGTGTTTGACCCTTAAACCAGGGTTTTGATCCTCAAAATTCTGAAAATATCCTATTTTGACCCTTAGAAATTCCTCCCAAGGGGAAGAAAATTCTAAGGGTCAAAACTGAGTTTCATCACTAAAATTTTCAATGATGTATCTTGAATACTATAATTTAGAATTCTAATTCTTAATTTCTGACTTTATATTATTACAAAAAAGGTCAAAACACAATGAGACCTAGAAAGTCTAATCAAAAATTGCATTATCTGTTGTTTTGCCTCCTTTAGATGGGTTTTGACCCCCAGATTTTGAATTATATTCATAGGCTATAACATTAGATTTACCATGATCTCTCGACTTGTAAATAGACTGATTCAATATTTCACCTCAACCTGTGACCTTAACCATAAAGTCATCTACAAAATCTGTTTCTTATTTCAACTCCTCACATGATAGAGAATAAGCTTGTCAAGAGAATTTGAAATTCATCCACAAATTAAGGACCTATGCTACAGATAAGCTCAATGTAAACATTTGACCTTAGAGCTTCCAGAAACTGCTACCTACATATATTTTCACTCTCTTTCAGGAAACAAAAATCTGAAGCATCTCCAAAAAAGCAGAACCCACCAGATCTCGTGAAGTCAGTTAGCAGCGTGGCTAGCTATAAGAGTATAGAGATTAGCTCTGAAGTCTAGCTTTGTACAGTTGATACTGCTCCAGCAGCTACTTCTATTAAGTGTCCAATTTAAACCAGCAACCATTATAAAAAGTTCCTTAAATGTAATCGAAATATCTGAAAAAGTGGACATTTTAAAACAAAAAATGGTTTATTTTTTTAATCTTATTTTGTTGAAACCCATAAGAATCGTCTCACAAGACAATACTAATGGTTTGAACGTCAAAGGATTCAGTAAGACTTATGTGACAATCAATATACACTATCAAAATGACATGTCTTATTTATCATGAAATATTGTATTAACCCTTTCCTGTTTTACAAAATTTTAGACCTGTCAAAATTCAAAGATTTTGCAGACAAAAATTCAAAGTGGATTTAATTTGAAAAATAACCATTCAGTAGGGTAGAAAATAGTGCGGAAAAGAAGAAATTGCATGTCAGAAGCAATTTCTTATTTTTTCACAATGTTTTCTCAATCATAAAATGACAGGCACGTAAAAAGCAGGGATTAAAAAGCAAAGGGTTAAGTGACATGAGTGACCATCCACATGAGCAACTGCCTTTTGGTGGTTTACTAAGTGGTCTCTAAGCACAAGTTTTACTGTACTTGAAAAATACCTCAAAATGCTTTCACACATTATTAGTCAACCCAAATTTAGACTTTCCATAATCACAGGGTATAACGTGCCACGCCGACACCAGAAGGTTTGTGGACACCTGATCGATTTTTTCGATACGGAACTAACGGTGGAGCAACTTTTTGACAGATTTATAAACCGAAATAATCATTTTCAGTTCAATATTTAGTATCACTGTCGAGATAAATGGTTCTTCTTTTAGGAAATAAAAGGAGAGGGTAAAAACTAAGCCAAATGAGCGAGTTCTAGCCCTAGGAGTGAGTGACTTTGCTTGTTCTTTAGGTTTGTCATTAATTTTTTGTCAAACAACCTGACTATTCTTAATTGCTTGTGATTGTCTAAGAGCTTTTATTTGTCCTCTACACGCATACCAAATTTCTCGGCGAAAGATCCACATAAAGCAAAGATATTCGTACTTTTATTGGCCTGGGTAGCGGAAAATATGATAACAAGACACCCCCTGTCACAAATTCTGGTGTCGATTTCCAATCGAAAAAAATTCAGGGGGTGTCTAGTTATCATATTTTTCACTACCCAGGCCAATAAAAGTATGAATATCTTCGCTTTATGTGAATCTTTTGCCTAGAAATTTGGAATGTGTGTAGAGGATACATAAATGCCCTTAGACAAACACAAACAATGAAGAATAGTCAGGATGTTTGGCAAAAAATTAATGACAAACCTAAAAAACGAGCAAAGTCACTCACTCCTAGGGCTAGAACTCGCTCTTTTTGATTAATTGTTACCCTCCCCTTTTATTTCCTAAAAAAAGAACCATTTATCTCGACAGTGATACTAAAAATTGAAATGAAAATGATTATTTTGGTTTACAAATCAGTCAAAAACTTGCCCCACCGTTAGTTCCGTATCGAAAAAATCGATCAGGTGTCCATGAACCTTCTGGTGTCGGCGTGGCACGTTATACCCTGTGATAATTGAAAGAAGTCATAAATGGCATTTCCAAAGCCATAAAATTTTGCATATCTATTTTCTTTCTGGACAGCAACACGACTTAATGGCTCAGCGCAATATGGTTGTTACTCCTTACATATAGGGAGTTACAACTGTTTTACACTGACTCCTTAATATAAAATGCAGAAAAACACTTTTACAAGCTTTTTCTACTTTTCAATATTTTTTTCTTTACTGGGGGTGTTACAAATGCAGTCTTGTGTAGAAAAGTTTCAATTTTTTTTTACCATTTATCGATCAGTAGCTTACAAAACACATCTTTACGAATTGGGTTATTGCTGGTCTTTTCAGAGTTAATCATAGGGGTCAGCAGAAAACTATTGTAAGTGCCTATAAATATATAGGCACTTACAATAGTTTGGTGCTGATCTCTCAAAATATTTTCATACTTCCAAGATAGTCCCCCATTTTTGCATAACAGAGGTGAGTTTCTAAGAATTATTAATTTTAAGATTTTTAAAGATTCATAATTGCCTTGTCAAATTCATACTGAATCAGGCAAAATATCCATTTTGAAAATCTTGAAAATTCTCAAAAAAATGAGTGTCTTTTTCATTTCAATTATTCAAGTATCAGCTGAAATTCCCTGAGCATATGGCATAAAAAAAAAGAACTTGAAATTGTTTTTCTATTGCGATTTGCCCCTTGAAATGTATCAATCAGAGAGACAAGTGAAAAAGGTTTCTTTAAAAAATTTGTATTTCATTGTAAGACTTAAAAGAGATTATCACTATCATTCTGCCACCATCAAGAAATCACTTTAACATGAGGTAAATGTTTTAAAGAATTCCTGAATTCACCAATATTTGAAATAGCTGTCTTCTCTGATTGGTTGACATCATTCTGACACATGATTGGTTGGCTGGGGTCACTGAACACTGTCCCATTAGATCCAACAACCTGTAAAATATAACTAGATAGTTGTTCCAGGACAAATGCTGTTGTAACTGCAAGATTTTGACCACAGCTTCAGATAAATCGAATTCAAACACTTGACCTACAGCTGTGACCTTCACCTTGGTACCAGCAGAATATTTCTTTTAAATGGCACATCTACTCATGATTGAGAATAATTGTGCCTTGCTATAATGAGATCCTTCCATAAATGTAGGATCTTTGCACCGGACAAGGTCAATTTAACCGGACAAGGTCAATGGTATGACCTTGAATTTGGAGCAATCTGAAAATGTCATTAAAATAGCACATCTACTCATGATGTTGGTTTGACTGATGGACTTATTTTTCTTTGTATGAGGTTGAATGCAGCTTCCAACAGTATTTCAATATAACAGTAACTGAAGCACCTAACCACAGATTTGTGGTATTTTCAGCCAAACGCTACTATGACATCCTATGTGATCCTCAATCTACTCACCCCACTCATACCCCTATCATAATATGAATCTGATTCCTACAAGTCCATATATATCCAGAAATTTATGCTTTTGTGGCTGCATAATCTGTATTGTTTTACCCCCAGTATAACAACAGACAATTCCAAACAAACATTGTTGACCATGATCAAACTACTCTAAAAGGAGCAGTTTGATTATGGTCTACAATTTTTGCCTGTCTATAACCTTCATTTGGACACAATCGAATGTTTTTATTCAAATAACCACAAACTTTAAAATAAATTTGTCTTTTTGGTGTCAAAATCTCAGTGTCATTACAGTAATTCATGGAAAACTGGTTTACATCCAGTTTACTGATATTCAAGTTATCTTGATTCAAGAAATTCAAGACCAAAATTTTCAACTGACAGTAACTTTTACCACAAACCCCAGCATGCTGACAAACTGAATGAGAACCAGATTAGAACTCAAGATAACCTGCAACATGTCCACAAACCTATAAATTTCTAGATTCTTGTGGCTTTGGATTATGGTGTGATAGAGCATTAGGTAATTATAAGACTGGTTCAAGGGAAATGTCAAATGAAGGCAGGAATGTTGACCCTGGTAGAGGTTGAACTATCGACCCCATGATTGGCATTACATCATGATTTTTGTTTGTTTGAAAGGGATTTTTTCACTTCTTTCAACAACCTTCCAGTAATATCACAAAAGCTGGAGTGCATGACAATGGGTTCCTGGTATTTCTCACAACGGTACTGCCATCATATCTTTTCCTAACCTCCAGCTGCTATCCTACATAGGTCTATGATTGTCAAACCATCGGTGGGAGACAAATATCGTACTACCAGCTGCTCTTATACCTTATAGTATCATGGTTGAGCTTTTTCTTGGGGACAGAAAGGTTCTGCGTCTGAATCACAGAGGTGTTGCATTAAAATTTGTGTTGTAGGTTCCACATATATCTCTCAAACAAGCATACCTGTAAACTAAGTTTCTTCTGGTTGTCTCCTAAATATTCCTCTGTAAACCAGTCAACTAAAGACTTCTTGGTTAGAGATTTTAGCACCATAATCTGAAAGTAAATTGAGTTAGTACTTTCAATCAACAGTATGTATAGTCTAGACTTTGATCAGATTATACCTTTTTCCTTTAAGCTTTTCAGTGGTTTATCAAGGAATAACAGAGAATTATCTTTTTTATAAACTCACTGCCTTATCAGTGCAATTATCAAAAACTTATAACCCACTTTTGTTCATTTCACCCTTTCTAACATCATCTAAGCGGGGCCCAAAAGTGACGTCATCATGAACATTGCATTTGGGTCTATCTACAGGAAAAATGGTTATCTTTTACAATAATCACATTATTTCTCTAAATGTCTTAACCTTGGTATAATCTTTAAGTTACCTCTTTTTGATATCTATCAAACAGGTATGTTCTTTCATGTATTTCCCTCCAGTGTTTCGAAGCCTCCTGCTCTAGTTGTGTGTCTTCAACTTTCTTCTGTGTGATCACAGTTTCTATCTGTAATGTCATAAGATATGAGACTGTAGTTAACATTTCAAATATCTTTTATCATAATTTTGTTCAGAACTGATTGCACATGATGTGTCCTTACCTGGACAGTTGTGTAATTTATAGAGAAAATATGTCCTAAAATGGGCCTGTGCGTGATATTTCCGACAATTTGACACCTGTGTGAAGTACAAACATTAAGCAGCACAGACAATTACATGTTGTAATAAGAAGATTGCCTAACTGTCTACAGATACTTTGAGACCTTATTTATCTACAAATCACGTAGTGAAGACTTTGGTCAGACTTGGCGGATACACAGGCTGGCCAGAGTTTTTGCCTTGCACACATTTTAAATTGTTTGAATGTCAAATACAGGTCAAAATATCAATGTTGTTTTGTCAAAGTTGGGAGTAGACTGTTCCAACTCTTGAATTCAAAAAAGCTAACAGGTCACAAGGGATTGGCTTCTCCGCATTTGATAATGTACACACACCTAGCACTTAGGATTAGCTAATGAGTTGTTTGTAAACAATATGTTGGGAAGGGGCACCATTTTGCCTCCCACAAAAGATTGTTTTTAAGTTCAATTTCAAAATGAAATCATACATTAACTGATGATTTTTATTTCTCTGAAGTTGTTTCATCAGTATATACCTGGTAATCTTTTCACATTTAGATTCATAGATGAAATGCCATTATCACAGCTACTTTTATCATGAAGCGTGCTTTGTTTTTCAATTATAAACTTGATTTTAACAGGGACTTAGACTATGGACAAAACTTGGTGCTTGTTGGCTATATTGATAGCTGAAAGTGATACAAGTCAAGGAGAACTTATCTTGATGAGGCCTTTCCTTGTCATGATAAATTCTCACAACCAAGATCAGATAACATCAATATTTTAACACTTTCCTGTTTTACAAAATTTTGGACTTGTCCAAATTCAAAGGTTTTGCAGACGAAAAATTAAAAGTGGATTTAATTTGAAAAATAACCATTCAATAGAGTAGAAAATAGTGTGGAAAAAGAAGAAATTGCTTGTCAGAAGCAATTTATTCTTTTTTCATAATATTTTCTCAATCAAACAAGATGTGTTTGTGAAACACGAATGCCCCCGTAACAGCGATCTCTTGATAAGGCAAAGGTTAAGTTTTCAGGTAAAGTTTTCAGACAGACGGACGGACAGACAGACAGACAGACGGACCGACAGACAGACGGACATGAGTAAAACTCTCGATACGGGGGCATAAAAATCACAGGCACGTAAAAAGCAGGGATTAAACAGCAAAGGGTTAAGACACTAACGTATAATTCTATTTATCATGTAATAATTTTTCAGGGCTACACCTTTTATAAAATCTTAAAACTCAAAGAAATTCAGTTGAAAATCTTTTTGTTTAAGAACATGAGCATGAAAATAATTTCTTACAATATACCCCCTCATGACTGTTAATATTTCATTTTATCAGGCTGGTGCTATTGAGTCAATCATCAAATTTGAATTAAAAACTTTGATTTAATAAAAACAAATTGAAATACAATATATTTACCAAAGTTTCAAAATCTTCTTGGCTCATACTTTCTAGAATATCCTTCATTTCTAATAAGAAACTCTCAATCTGGTCATCTACATACTTCATACTGTAAGATAAAATAGATAAGCATCATCTAAGGGCTATAGTAGCATGCTCAAACAAGAGCCGTCAGAGACGGATTATGCTCCCCGAATAAGGCGTTGTCACAAAAAACAAGAGCCATGTTGGACATGGACATCCCCCGCCAAGAAAGCTTGATAGTAAACTGAAGCCTAATAGATAAAAGATTCTATGTACTGTAAAAGATTTGCCTCCTATAAAATCTAAGTAATAACAAGATGTGTTTGTGAAACACAAATGCCCCCGTAACGGCATTTTTATTCAAAGTTTGACCTTGACAGATGACCTTGACCTTGTCACATGACCTTGACTTTGGTACCAGCGGATGCGGATCATTGAGATCTATCATCATGCCAAATATTAGCTTTGTATCTTGAATAGGCTTGAAGATGTTGGCAAGGTTAAGTTTTCGGGTTAAGTTTTTTCAAAGTTGACCTTGACAGATGACCTTGACCTTGTCACATGACCTTGACTTTAGTACCAGCGGATGCGGATCATTGAGATCTATCATCATGCCAAATATTAGCTTTGTATCTTGAATAGGCTTGAAGATATTGGCAAGGTTAAGTTTTCAGACAGACGGACGGACAGACGGACGGACAGACAGACGGACATGAGTAAAACAATATGCCCCCGATCTCTCGATACCGGGGCATAAAAATAACAAAGGGCAATAACTCCAAAATTATGCAAGCAAGAGTTGTAGTTCAGGTGTATTGCACTTCTCCTCCATGAGATCTATCCACCCATAAAGATTCAAGTTGATAGCTATTATACTTTAGGAGATATGCTCCAGACAAAATCTAAGTATCAAAAATAACAAAGGGCAATAACTCCAAAATTATGCAAGCAAGAGTTGTAGTTCTTGTACACTGCACTTCTTCTCTATGAGATCTATCCAACCATAAAGATTCAAGTTGATAGCTATTATACTTTAGGAGATATGCTCCAGACAAAATCTAAGTATCAAAAATAACAAAGGGCAGAAACTCCAAAATTATGCAAGCAAGAGTTGTAGTTCTTGTGCAGTGCACTTCTCCTCCATAAGATCTATCCACCCATAAGGTTTCAAGTTGATAGCTATTATACTTTAGGAGATATGCTCTGTGGTCAGATTGCAAGGACTCAAATAAGGTGTTATCTTATACAGCAAACATAAAGGTAACAAACATTAAACCCCCTTTTTGCATGACATATTTTAAGACACAAATTTCAAATACTTTATGGTAAATGGATCTGATTTGCTACTGAAATTTGAAATTTCATCAAATTCTGAGGATGAGACTAGGAGAAATGAAAGAATAAATGTATTTTACGCTCTAGTGTAAAGGTAACAAACATTTAGCCCCATTTTTCCCTGATATATTTTTTTTTACGTTAATTTCAAATTGTTTTTAGTAAAGGGCATCTGATTTGCTACTCAAATATGAAATTTCACTAACTTCTGACTGTTAGACTAGGAGAAATTTGGGAAAAACTGTTTTTTACCCTAAGTCCCCTTTTCCTGTGACAAGGCCCCAAATCCAAAAACTGTCACAGATGCATCAACACTATATCATAGGAAGTTCACTCGGTAAGTTTCATTTGATTTGGCCCAAGGGTTATGGAGAAATAGGTGGGGACGGACGGACGGACAGAATTACTATTTTACATGCTAACGTAAGGTAACAAACATTTAGCCCCCTTTTTCCATGATATATTTTTTTTACGTTAATTTCAAATTAATTATAGTAAAGGGCATCTGATTTGCTACTCAAATATGAAATTTCACTAAATTCTGACTGTTAGACTAGGAGAAATTTGGAAAAAACTGTTTTTTTACCCTAAGTCCCCTTTTCCCGTGACGAGGCCTCAAATCCAAAAACCATCACAGATGCATCATCACTATATCATAGGGAGTTCACATGGTAAGTTTCATTTGATTTGGCCCAAGGGTTATGGAGAAATAGGTGGGGACGGACGGATGGACGGAATTACAGACAGACGAAGCGGCGGCTATATGCTCTCCCTTCGGGGAGCATAAAAATTCTCTTCTTCAATGCTAAAACTAACAGGAAAATCTTATTTTGTAAAATGTCATTTTAATCTGGAATTTTCTTGATACTCAGAACTATTAAGAAATTAACTAAATTTGTAAGCCTAATACTCTATATTGATATTGAGAACAATGGTTTCCACTGTCTTTAATAATGACTCATTCACCTGACAATATAGCCTAGATAGTTTATGGCTCTTAATCGTTCTATAAATAACTAACTTAATTTGTCAGCCTGGCACTTTATATGGATACTCAGAACTATTAAACACTCATCCGAATTTATCAGCCTGATTATCTACATTGAGACTCAAAACTATTGATAACTCACCTAAATTTATCAGCCTGATACTCTATATTGATACTCAGACCAATAATACCCTCTGTCTCATGGTTCATACACCAGACACTGTAACCTAATTGTTGTTTGGTTCTTAATCTGTCAAAGCATGGCTCCTTCATTCTAGTCTACAAATACATGCAGAAATGTCCTTGATATCTTTAACAATCATACATCTGAATGAAGCATTAAAAAGCCTGAACAGTCACACAGTGATTACAAAATATTGACTTGATATGTAGAAAGTTTTCTGATTACAAAAGAAAGATTGACTTGTTGTCCTATATCATCCAAGCAAACAATCAAATTATTAAATTTTATTTCAAGTTTGAATTTTATGAAAGAGTTTTACTTACTTATTTTACTATACAATAGGGATTCCACTCTATGTTTACATTCGGACTCGCTTAGATGCTTAAACTAAAAATAAAGCGTCTGCGTGATCCTGATCACCAACAAGGAAACACATGGTAATCAGTTTTGTATTTAAGTTGAAACGTTTCCCATCCAAGAAAATACAAGTAGGGGTGGTGGTGGGAAACAAGTAAAATAAGTAAGTAAAACTCTTTCATAAAATTCAAACTTGAAATAAAATTTAATAATTTTATTTCATTCGTTTTACTTACTTATTTTACTATACAATAGGGATAGATTTCAAAGCAATGCTTACCTTCTATCCTGGAGGAGATGCTTGTATATTTCTTGGCAGAGTAAAATACATCAACATCCCAACTGTACATTTCACCAATATATCACATTATATCCCTTCTGTACAGAACACTATATACAACATGTTAATATTACTACTTGTAATGAACAAAACACAAGTTTCAAATCGCGACTCGCTAAAGTCTAAAACAACACCCTTTTCAGAGCTTGCCTAGCTCTGAGAGGACATATCCCTCAAATAAAACTTTATGAATGTACTGTAAACGGGGTAATTTTGGCGGTGGTTTTATTTTGGCTATATTGGCGGTCGACCTAAGATGCGCCAAAATTAATCCACCGCCAATATTTGCCATTGTGAAATGAAAAATTCCTTTACTGTAAGGAAAATGTTAACTTGCGCGATGTACTTTTAATGTTATATTTATTAACTTTATTTCAAAGATATTCAGACCATTCTTATTATAATTGGAATAAGAAAATCGGCTGACCACGTACGTAAATGTCTAATAGAATTAATTCCAAAAATTGCAGATTCAAGTTGGTTTAAGTATTGTACCGAAAATCAAGGGGAAAATGTGTGAAAAACTGGTACACGAATTATTACTTAACGAGAGGTGTGAAAACAAACTATTATTTAGCTTGTAAAAAAAAAAATGACACAACTCTAGAAAATTGGCTTTAGTATACTTTCAAGGTTTTAAACGACGAAAAATGAAAAATAGATAAGACGTTTTATTTTGGCGGTGCATGTAAGATGCGCCAAAATTAATCACCGCCAATAAATCGAAACTGAAAAACCGCCAAATGTGGACACCGCCAATATAAAGCCGTTTACAGTAGATTCACGACTCCAATCTGCAGCAGCCATAATCGAACTTAAAGAAGCACCCTTGAAAAGTGCATAGGAGGATCCAATAGCTCTTGTACTGTGACCTTTAATTTTAATTGATTTGTCCTTAAGTGACATTTTTATAGTCTGTACAATCCAATTTGAAATAGTATGAGAACTAATAGGCTTATGAGGCTCATTTATACTAAGAAAAACACTTAGCTCCTCTGTTCCATCAGGTTTTTTCCTGAAACTTTCTGTTTTCTTCAAATAATAATACATGCTTCTTTTAGGATCAAGTCTTTTGTCCTCCTTGAAAGTAGGAATGAAGATGGAAGTACCATAATGACCTTCTCTGTCTTGTTTTGATAGACCATGTCTTACAAAAGTTAGTCCTTTTTGCTGCACATTCACTGAACCCTCGCCCAGCTGCAGAGACTGAATATCGCTGCATCTTCTGAAACAAGAAATAGCGACTAAGAATACTGTTTTATATGTAGTATCTTTTAATGATGCTTTTTTCATTGGTTCAAAAGGACTCTTTTGCAATGAAACCAAAACATCTTGTAAATTCCACTCTGGTACCAAACGTTTTTGTGGAGGTCTAGAATTGAAGACTCCCTTGATCAGTCTGATTAAGTCAGGATGTTGACCTACTTTAAAACCATCTATAGGTGGAAGAACATTTGATAACATTGACCTATATCCCGCAATTGTGCGGTATTGCAGACCTTCATTGAATAAATCTGTGAGAAAGTCTGAAATTACTGTCAAAGACACATTATTGGTATCAATTTCCCGTTGACAACACCAGCTACAGAACCTTCTATATTTGGCATTATAGTCTTTTTGTGTCCCTTTACGCCAGGAGGGTCTGAGAAGCTTTCTAGACTGTTCCGAAAAGCCTCTATCTTGGAAAAGTCTGTCGACAGTTTCCATGCCACTAACTGAAAAATCTGGGGATTTGGGTGATAGATCTGTGACCTTGGTTGAACCAACAGATCTGGAATAATTGGTAGTTTTATTGGTGTTGCAATGAGAAACTGAAGTAACTCCGTGTACCAATGTCTGCGTGGCCAACACGGGGCTATCAAAATTATCTCGCACTGAAACTGAGACATGTGATTCAGTATGATCTTCGGAATGAGACAAATTGGGGGAAAAGCGTACGCAAACATGTTCTCCCAGGAAATAGATAAAGCATCTGTTGCAAAAGCTAGATGAGAGTGAAACCATGTGCAAAATACTTCCGTCTGTTTGTTCTGTTCCGAAGCAAACAGATCCATCAGAGGGTGACCCCAACGTGCAAAAATATTCTGAACTATTTCCCTCTTCAGTGACCATTCCGTTGCCAAAATTTTCTGGCGACTGAGCTGGTCCGTGAGAATGTTCTGTTTTCCTTAAACATGGACTGCCCTTAAGGGCATTTGGTTTTGAATGGCAAGATTCCATATTTCCCAAGTTTTCATGCACAGTTTGCTCGACCGAGTGCCCCCTTGGCGATTGATATATTGGACACAAGTCATAATGTCCGTTTTGACCAAGACAGATTTCTGAGTTATCTGGGGCAGAAAATGTGTAATTGTCTGAAGAATAGCTTCCATTTCCAAGAGGTTTATATGCCAACTTTGTTGCTGTATACTCCATTTGCCCTGTACAATCTGGTTGTCCATATGACCCCCGTACATGATTTTGGAAGCATCCGTAGTGATTGTCACTTCTGACAGAGGTTTTTGAAAGGACCGACTCTTGAAAATGTTTGCTCTCTGTTCCCACCAAGACAGATGAGATCTGAGGTGGTGAGTGCAAGGAACCAACTTTTCCAGAGGGTCTTTGGAAGGTCTCCAGAAGTGCAGTAGGTGAAGCTGAATTGGTCTCATGTACAGACTTGCATTTGGGACCAGTTCTATACAGGACGCCATTAGACCCAATAGATGTAGATAGTCTCGGGCTTTGACAGACTGAAGACAAAATGGTTTCAGTGCTAATTGAATTTTCAAAAACCTTTCCTTTGTTGGAAAAATCAGCCCTCTGCTCAGGCTGAGAAGAGCACCCAGATAAACTAGGTTCTGACTTGGGTATAGGTTTGATTTTTCTAAATTGATCATGAAACCTAGGGAGACCAGAAGATTCAGACATAACCTGCGATCTTGCATCAAATTGTCTCTTGTTTGATTTAGACTTAACCAGTCGTCCAGATAGACTGCCAGTCTGACATTTTGAATCCTGAGATATGCTGCCACTACTGACACTAGCTTTGTAAAGACTCTGGGCGCTGATGTGGGACCGAAGCACATCACTTTCCACTGATAACACTAGCCTTTGAAACAAAATCTCAGGTATTTTCTGTGGCTGTGAAATATTGGAATGTGTAAGTAAGCATCTGAAAGATCTATTGTTATGGCCCAATCTTGTGGTCTCAATAGATTTATTACTTTTGATAAAGTATCCATCTTGAAATGTTTCTTTGCTAGATACTTGTTGAGGGTCTGAGATTGATAACTGGACGCATTTTCCCATTTTTCTTCGGAACTAGGAAAAATGTACTGTAAAAACCGTCCTGAGCATATTGTACAGGCACTTTTTCTATACAGTCTTTTTTTAGTAAAGTATTGACTTCTTCTGAAATTAATTCCTGATCTTTTACAGGTACAACCGTGGGACGAATCCCTGATGGTTGTGGAATGCTCAGAAATTCTAGTTTGTAGCCATGCTGTATGACTGACAGAACCCATTGATCTGAAGTTATCTTTTTCCAATTGTCCAGGAACAAACTCAGACGACCCCCAACAGGTACCTGAGGAAAAGTTGCCAGAATAGAGTTTTGAACATTTCTTACCATGAAGTCATTTTTTCTTTGGAATACGAAAAGGCGGAACTGTCTGTTCGGTTTTCTCCTTTCCGTAAGATTTGTCAGATTGAAAATTCGAAGTGCCCACCCTGTTGTAGCTAGGTTTCGAATTAGAGGTGACAGTGGCTGATGGCTTATTTCCAAAAGAAGTCTTTTGCCTCTTCGTATCTTGCTTATCATAACTGCCTGACCAGCTTCTTTTCTTGCTGTCGAACAATTCTGGCACAAGATCACTCAATTGATCCTTTTTCTCTTTCCTATCTTTGAGTTTTTCCTCTAGGCCTTGCCCAAAGACACCCTTGCTATTAAGTGGGAGATCAAGTACTTTGACGTGAATATCTTTCAAAGTGTCTAGACCTGTGTCTGCAACTGCAGCCTTCCGTCTAATAATATGATGGTATGCTCCTGATCTACCAACTTGATCCAAAGCTTTGGATGACATGTCAAATAAATCCCTGACAGTCTGTATAGATCGGTCAATGTTTGAATCTGGGCCACTTAATGAACTCATGAGTGAACCAAGCCCTTGTTGAAGGTAAGACAAGGCTAAGATACCAAAGCGACTAGCCATTTGTCCTTGATAGCCAAGTGACTCAATTGATTTTAAGGGCTGCGAAACTAATTGCTTGCCTTTGGTCCAAGTCTTAACCGCCTTAGAACCATGACGTTTTCTAAGCATGGGTTCCACCAAATCATCAAGCCCTGGGACTTGTAAAAAATCTGAAGACGATTCACTAATTGGAAAGTTAAGTCTATATTCGTCTCTGTAGGCACTCAATTTGCTTGGATTTTCAGATCTCCAAGATTTTTTTAGAATAGAAGTCTGTAAATTGTCTAAAACAATCCCTTTTTTCTCTTCTTCTTTTTCATTTGTATTGAAAATGCTAGCTAGGTTACACCCACTAGGCTGTTCAATGACATAAGAACTGACCAAGTCACGTTTCTTTTTATTTTCTCTTGAATTAGAAACGGAGCTCAAAACAGATGAACTATCATCATCTCTCTCCTCCTCTGAAAAAATATTTCCATATTCGGACATCCTCGGATGGATAGAAATTGCATCTATGTCCTGCGCAAAACTGACGACATTCAAATTGTCATCGGTTTTCGCGGAAGACCAACGAGCCCGAGTCTCGTCTTTGTCTTGCGAATTTGTTGATTGACCCTGCCCCGAAGGCCGGTCCTGCAACAATTTCATAATAGCATCAAATTTTGCATCCGTCCCCGACTGCATTTGACACATTCTAGCCTCTAACTCGCGAACTGTCGTGCGTTTCACCTTGTCAACAGGTTCCGAGCAAACCGACGAGGGAGAATTCGGCTGTTCCTCGCGTGAAGCCTTCACCGCTGCTTCAGCCATAATCCAAAAAATAAACTAAGTAGAAAAAACAATTAAAAAACACGTCCGAACGTTTCAACGCTAAAGTAAAAACTGATTACCATGTGTTTCCTTGTTGGTGATCAGGATCACGCAGACGCTTTATTTTTAGTTTAAGCGTCTAAGCGAGTCCGAATGTAAACATAGAGTGGAATCCCTATTGTATAGTAAAATAAGTAAGTAAAACGAATGAAATAAAATAAGTAAGGCTTAAAAGATATAGTTGCGTGTTATACCATATCATATGTGATGAGCCTGTGTGTGACATTTCCAACAATTTCTCATCTGGCAAGCCTTTGCATCCACACAGTCTGACCAGAGTCTTCACTATGTGGTGTGTAGATGGTTAAGGTGGGAACCCTTCTTCAGGCGATCAAGGAATATTCTAATGCACTGTATTGTTATCTAGGCTGCACAATGAATGTCCATCACACACACACATGACATTGTTGGAAATGTCACACAGAGACTCTAATAACTTACCAATAGAACTTGATTGAGACAAGATTTTTTCAGATTCCCTGGCTTACTGAGATAGTAATTCACAATACAGGATGTGGTATCATCCGGATTGTATCCATTGATCTGACAATATGTCTTTTGTCTCGGGAGTTCAAGAAGGTTGTTCTGAAATGATTATTTAAGGAAGTGGAACCGAAATAGTTCCGCAACATCTCAGAAGTAATAGTCTTTCACAATTTTGACTGAGGTTTCCTTATGAAAATCATTAGAAAACCTCAGTTAATACTGTTAAAGTTCATTACTTCGAAAACAGCGCGGAACTATTAAGGGTCCACTACCTCGAACAAGTAATGTGTAATGATAATATAGAGTACCCTCTTAAAACTCATCACGCTGAATGTAAATTTTTTTTCAAATGAATTGCAAATTTGTATGTACATATCAGCCAATCTGTCCCAAGTTAGCATGTCTATGCAGGCTAACCTTAGGCTACATTGTCTGCCAATGATTTATCTTTAACAAGAATATGTATTCACTATGGTGAGGGTGAAGTAAAATATTCATAGATTTCTTTCAAATGTCATAAACATATATAATCCAACAGCCATATAAATTTACTCTTAACAATGCCGCCGTCTTGGAGCAGTTGGTAGCATGTCGGTCTGTCAACCTAGAGGTCATGGGTCAATCCCCAACGACGGACTCATTTTTCCTAACTATTTGTCTCCCACCAATGGGTCGATACTCGTAGACCTGTGTGGGATATCAGCTCAAGGCTAAAGAAGAATGTAACCGTTGTAATGGTGTGAGAAATACCTGGAATCCATTGTTAGGTGCTCAAGCTGAAAGCGGCGTGAAACCCCATTCAAACAAACAAATTATTCTTAACAAATTTAAAAACAAGAGGGCCAAAATGGCCCTAAACTGTTCACCTGAATTTTATTGGGCCAGTGGAACCCATCCAAGTAACTTTCTGACAAAGTTTCATTTACATTTGCTGATGAGGAGGTGTTATTCCAAGAATTTGAAGTGAAAATAGACCCTGCCCACCAATTTTTTACTGAGGTCACTCAAAAGTTGCCCCCTACCATGCCCATATTTAGGGGCCAATCAAACTTTTGCATACTAATTTTGAAAAGGGTCATCAAAGAACATTTTGATTAAGTTTCATTGATATAAGCCGAGAGGTTCAAGAGAAGATGTTGTTCAAAAATTTTGGGCTCAAAATAAGCCCCACCCTGTCACGCCCATGTTTATGGGCCAATCAAAATTTAGCAAACAATTTTTAAAAGGGTCACCCAAGGAACATTCTGGTAAAGTTTCTTTGAAATCAGCCCAGTGGTTTAGGAGGAGATGTCGTTCAAAGATTTTCGGCTCAAAATAAGCCCCGCCCTGCAACACCCATATTTATGGGCCAATCAAAATTTTGCAAACAGAATTTGAGAAGGGTCACCCAAGAATTATGCTGGTTAAGTTTC
This sequence comes from Fragum whitleyi, assembly GCA_948146395.1. Classification (NCBI taxonomy): domain Eukaryota; kingdom Metazoa; phylum Mollusca; class Bivalvia; order Cardiida; family Cardiidae; genus Fragum; species Fragum whitleyi. The sequence goes on from OX411548.1 coordinate 47,330,461, forward strand.
ATTGAAATCGGCCCAGTGGTTCAGGAGAAGATATCGTTCAAAGATTTCGGGCTCAAAATAAGCCCCGCCCTGCCACACCCATATTTATGGGCCAATCAAAATTTCACAAACAATTTTTGAAAAGGGTCACCAAAGGAGCATGCTGGTAAAGTTTCATTGAAATCGGCCCAGTAGTTCAGGAGAAGATGTCATTCAAAGATTTTGGGCTCAAAATAAGCCCCGCCCTGCCACGCCCATATTTATGGGCCTTTCAAAATTTAACAAACAATTTTTGAAAAGTGTCACCCAAGGAACATTCTTGCAAAGTTTCATTGAAATCGGCCCAGTGGTTCAGGAGGAGATGTCGTTCAAGTGAAAAAATGCCAGGTCCAGTCACGCCCATATTTATGGACCCATCAGAATTTAGCAAACAATTTTCAAAGAGGGTTATCCAAGGAACATTCTGGCAAAGTTTCATTGAAATTGGCCCAGTGGTTCAGGAGAAGAAGAAGTTTTTAGGATTGTTGACGACGAACGACGGACTCAGCACCACCCTAAAAGCTCGCCTTGAGCACTTTGTGCTCAGGTTAGCTAACAAAGCACAAATAGGCATAATTCATACAAAGATGTACACATAGTTATATACCTTGATAGTTTGAATTGTCCTTTCTATAATGAACACATATTCTCATTTTCAAAAGAATAATCTTAAATCATAATATATATATGATTGATGTTAAAATATATAAAACTGCATACTTTACACAGTCAGCATCTGGAAAGTCAGAATACAACCCCTTTTTGTTCCAAAAGTCAGTAAAGCTAAGATTGTTAAATTGTCAGAGGATAGCAAGATGGACGAAAGGACAGAAAGACACTCCTGGTAAAACAATATATTTGCAATCTTAAAATACAGAGTCATTTAAGGCCAAGTCCAAGCAATGAACAATACTGCCATTAATCCACCCATTTACATAATAAAGACTTTGAAGAACATTGACTAAACCCTTGGCAGGCTGAATATCATTCTTTTCAAAATTGCATTAAATTCAAAGTGCTGAAAAGCACTGAATGCAATAATTGTTGGTTAGTATAAATTTTGAAAATATATATTTATTTTTTTACTCTTTCTGGTTTAAAAAGGAAATTTATGGGGTAAAGACTCAGATCAGACTGCAAATATGTGAAGACTGATCTTTGTCAAAACCTACTGCTAAAGCAGTAATATTTCTCGTACAGCATAACAAGGCATAACAAAGGTTACCTGGAGTAAACCATTTGTTGGCACTTTTTCAAAACTAAGTTTTTTCAACACTTCATTATTGATGGTGACTGCCTCCTGTAAAATATACAACATAGATATTAATAATCCAAATTCATTACAACCACATTGGGAACATGTTCTACAAAATGATGGCTCAGCATGAAACATTTGAAGCTGCCTACAAAACATATTGGCATAATATATACTTGACAATTCATACAAGAAATTCATTAAGAGAGTACCATCCACCTTAGTCAAGTTGTAACTTAAAGATAGGTCTGACAAACAGTCAAACCAGAAACTGAAAATGTGAAGTAAAACATTCATGGAAAATAGCTTCATATCTAATCTTAAGTAGAGATTATTGATAGGCACCAGAGAATGTATCTGTGAAATTTGAAAAAGGTGCCAGAAGGAGGGGGAAGATTAACCACATATTTATAAAGTGTGATAAGGTTTCTTTTTCATACCTCAATGAAAACAAAATAATAATCCCATCATCTCTTAAAAACACTATTAAAGTAGTACCTCTGGGGTGATATTGCCTATAACCAAACTTTGTACAAATCCTTCATGTAAAAGCTGTTTGGAAAACTGTTGTAGATCTGTTAGCTGTATTTCATCAATCATTCTATATTTGTCTATCAATGACCAGTATCTTTTGTATAGCAGAGAAAACCTCAAATACCTGGATAATTGATTATAAACAATGAGAGTTTATAACAATTTTTATTTCAAAGTTATAACAAGATTGCTGGTTAGAATAAAAGCTGCTATTGGATTATTTTTAACATATATGACCCGTCACACGTAAAGGGACCATCTAGGCAGTACATAAAGTGTTGACCCTAGTCAGACTGCTCGGCCTACGCAGACTTACTAGTGTCCAAACTTTTCGCACTTTGCTAATTTTCTATAATCAATTTACCTTCCCATGAAAGCATATTTGAAATGCAACCTCTGGTTGTCCTGTACTGAAATCAATCTCTTTGTCAAATATCCATTTAAAGACTTCCCAGATGATCCCTTTTTGCTTGACGTGATAATAATCCCCTTTTCCTATGATACAGCATAGTTTCACAAAATTGCAGCAATATGTACATGGTCTAAAATGATCAGAAACATTCTTTGACAGACAGATGGAAGGACCAAGACAATGATATAGAGGATATTTAATGAGTGGTCATGGAAAACTTAATTTATTAAAGGAGTCATCTATAAACCGATAAAAATGAAGTTTAACAAGTGCATGTCGTATTGCGATGCAATACAGGAGTCCCCCACCGGATAACAAAAAATCCTTTCTTATAATATATCTCCTACTAACTAGATCTATAACTGTATACAATATTTGAAGTTGCTAGCACATTAGGTTTTGAACAAAATGTCCCAAACAAAAATATAAGAGTAAAAACAACCAATGGCAAAAACTCCAAAAGTGGGCGGAGAAGAATGATTCTTGTACATGCCACTTGTCCTCAATGAGATCTATAAGTGTACCAAGTTTAAAGTTGCTAGCACTGATGGCTCAGGAGATATGGTCCGGACAAAAATGTCAGGATAAAATACAACAACGAACAATAACTAAAAAAGTGGATGTGGCAGAGTACAGTTCTTGTGCATTACACTTCTTCTCAATGAGATCTACCAGTGTACAAAGTTTGAAGTTGCTAGGGCTTATGGTTCAGGAGATAAGTACGGGACAAAAATGTAAGGATAGAAACAACAAAGGGCAATAACTCAAAAAGGAGACATGGCAGAGTGACAGTTCTTGTACATGACACTTGTCCTCAATGATATCTATAAGTGTAGCAAGTTTGAAGTTTCTAGTACTTATGGTTTAGAAGATATGTTCCGGACAAAAATGTAAAGGTAAAAACAACAAAGGGCAATAACTCAAAAAGTGGGCATGGCAGAGTAACTGTTCTTGTACATGACAATTGTCCTTAATGAGATCTATAAGTGTACAAAGTTTGAAGTTGCTAGCACACATAGTTTAGGAGATATGCTCCGGACAAGAATGTAAGGTAAAAACAACAAAGGGCAATAACTCAAAAAGTGGGCATGGCAGAGTAACGGTTCTTGAACATGACACTTCTCCTCAATGAGAACTATAAGTGCACCAAGTTTGAAGTTGCTAGCACACATAGTTTCGGAGATATGTTCCGGACAAGAATGTAAGGGTAAAAACAACAAAGGGCAATAACTCAAAAAGTGGGCGTGGCCGAGTAACGGTTCTTAAACATGACACTTCTCCTCAATGGGATCTATAAGTGTACCAAGTTTGAAGTTGCTAGCACACATAGTTTCGGAGATATGTTCCGGACAAGAATGTAAGGGTAAAAACAACAAAGGGCAATAACTCAAATAGTGGGCGTGGCAGAGTAACGGTTCTTGAACATGACACTTCTCCTCAATGAGATCTATAAGTGTACCAAGTTTGAAGTTGCTAGCACATATGGTTTAGAAGATATAGCCCGGACAAGAATGTAAGGGTAAAAACAACAAAGGGCAATAACTCAAAAAGTGGGCGTGGCAGAGTAACGGTTCTTGAACATGACACTTCTCCTCAATGAGATCTATAAGTGTACCAAGTTTGAAGTTGCTAGCACATATGGTTTAGAAGATATAGCCTGGACAAAAGCGTGACGGACAGACGGACGGACGGACGGACAGACAGACGGACGGACGGACGGACAGACGGACGGACAGACGGAATCAAGCAAACCTATAGTCCCCCAACCGGTAACCGGTGGGGGACTAATAAATTCTGTATTCTATTTATAATGTGACCCAAAATTTGCGAAAAAATTGTTAAAATTCTTGAAATTCAACATATCAATTTTCTGCGAAACTTATAACGCCGTTTATAACTGACGTCACACTATATAGATTATGACGTCATTTTCGCGGTTACAAAATAGCGTTGCCATTCGCTATGAGCTCATTTGCATAGTTATTCAACTGTGTAATAACACCCGTGTAATATAAAAAATATTCAACGAGGTAATTTCACTCCCGCGACGTAGGTCATATTATAAACCAAAATACGTCATCCTTCAGCAGCGTATCAAAATCTTAGTTTCACACTTTTCAACTCATTCCTGGGCCCCAGGTTTGAAAACTTTTCTCAGGCTTAACTGAGAATTTTCTCAAATTCTAAATTTAATTAAATGTGTGATGTGTGAAGATAAAAGATAACATTAATAGGTTGTTATTTATAGCAAGCTATTGATATTATCTTTTATGTAAATACATTAAAATGAGTATTTAAACAGAATTACAGCTTTAATATCAAATTGAAATTTGAGAAAATTTTGAATTGAGAATGAGAAAAGTTTTAAAACCTCGGGCCTTGACAACACAAATTTGTGGACTAATACATAGCTCTTAAATTTGTCATGATAAATAAGCCTATCTATCTGCACAGTCTGTTAATCCTTATCTTGCTGAACTTCAATTGTATGTCAAACCAATTGCCTGTTTTGTAAATTTCAACGAGTTTTTCCAGAAACATTAAGTAGGGAGCAAACAGTATAAGTTTGGATCAGACTGCACATCTGTGCTGGCTGAGCGTAGTCTATCCTGTCTGCTAAATCCTTTTTAACAGCAATTTCATGTACTGAACAACAAGAGAAGAATTACAATTCACCACTATATACTCTATAGATAAATCTTCACTGAAGGAGTCTTCAGACTATAAGTGTTTCAGACTTCTGAAAAGAATTCAGACCTAAGACTTAAAACATGATGGAAAAAGAAAACAAGATCACCACATACAGATGCAATGCCGGCTGCAGGTGCTGTATGGTACACAGAATTTAAGTCCAAAAAGGGGCATAACTCTTACTAAAATGCTTTCAAAGTTAACATCCTTGATAGTCTGGATCCCTCTTGTGATGGTGAACACACATGCCAAGTTTCATGAAGATACCTTCAATAACAACAGAGATATGACCAAGGTTAAAGTTTGTAACGCCAAGGTGAACACCAACACAAACGACGCCAAGGTGATCATAATACCTCGTTTTTTCTTCTGAAAACAGCCAAGCTTGTCACAAGCAATTTATCCATTTGCCTAGACAGTTTAACAAGTGATTTCTTCATTTCCGAAAAAGACAAATGTTATAAGATTTCATTAACTTTAAAATCTTTTCTTCAACTTCTCCCTGTAACAACAAGTATAACATTTGGAAAACTAGTGAAAAAGTTTGTGAACTATAGGAATTATTACTCAGGTGCTAAAAAAACTGTCATACATTTTTGAAAAACTTAAGTTTTTCCCACAGAATTCTCTTCCGTCGGAAAATAGTTTTTCCCACAGAATTCTCTTCCGTCGGAAAATACATCAATTATCAATTCAAACCACTGAACATTAATGCTAGCAATTTGATCACTCTTCACAATTTAATTCTATTGATTCCATCTATTTTTGTACAATTCTGTTGGCTGAAAAATTTGATTTATTTCTCAATGAAAACAATTTCGAGCACACATCTATTTTTGTAAGTTTCATAACAATGTACTGTCCCGTAAGAAATCTGTTTCATTATCGAAAATATCACTTTACACTTTTGCTTCATGAAATACAGTTATAAGATATTGAAAGAAATTTATTGACTTCAATTAGGTATGAAACTAAAAATCTAATCACACTTGTATGAATCTTCATACAGTGTGATCAGGTTTTCAGTTTCATACCTCCCTGAAATCAACAAATATTCTCTTTATCTCCAAAATGAGCCTGTGCAAGAGATTTCCAACAATTTCAAATATGCGCAAAGCAAAGAGTCTGACCAGCCTGTGCATCCGCACAGTCTGACCAAAGTCTTCACTGTGCCTTTAGCAGATAGATAAGGTCTCAAAGTATCTGTAGACCATCAGGTAACTTAATATTTTCAGTATGTGGCTGTCTAAGCTACTGAGTGTTTGCACCTCACGAACATTTCAAATTGTTGGAAATATTATGCACAGGCTCAAATATAGTTGTTTGCTAACAATATGAAACGTTCAATCTAACTTACTTGGCAGCTGAATATGGTTTGATCAAATCATTATAGAAGGATTTCTTCATCTGTGTTTTCATGGCAACAAAGAATTCTTCAGAACATTCGAAGTTGATGACCAAATCCATCACAAGATTCAATACCTCCTGTAAAAACAAAGATTTAAAGATTGAACAGAAATGTTACAAAACAGAAATATTTCTTTAAGTACCACCCATTTCTAGAATGTGTCAACGTTATATGAAGGGTCATTCCAAAACATCAAAGACAAAAACTGCTTATTTCACAACATTTGAAATAATCTTTCTATTAAAGTATCAACAAATACATGTACCTGTAATTTATGGTTAAATCCATCAACTTCTATGAGAATTCCATCTTGACTTGCGAGGGAGGCACAAAGAATTCTGAAAATAAAGACTGAAAATAAAGACAATCTCTTCAAAAATGAAATGTTGTTTATATCTTTGGTGAACATAATAAAATACAATGAGACCTAATCGCATTGATAGCATGAATTTTTTCTTTTGGTAGTGAACTAGTCAACATATATTGTAAAATGTTTCAAATAAAAACCATTATTAATACTAGAGATATAAAATAAATATCAAAGTCTTTCACTTTGACAACAACCACAATGGCAATGATGACATCAAGGATATATCAATACTTGGTTTGCTTTCTCTGAAAACAGCAGAGCTATTTAAGGTGGTATTTCCGTGTAATTCTTTGGTAAAAAGTGCGCATGGATGAATAAGTTCATACTGTTGCCCGAGCACATGACTGAAAGTTTAATAAACTATGAAACAATTCAAAATGGTTAATATACATTTAGAGAGAACAGGTAATAATATAATATATAGACAACTTACTCATATCCTGCTAGAACAGCTGGGTAAGTTGGCTCTGAGATGTTTTGGTTTAAAATCATCAGAAATAAATCTAACATGGTTGAGCTGAAATCAACAATTCTTAATCTAGATTAATCAATTCAACTCAAGTCATAATTTTATATTTAAATTCTGTTGGCAGTAAAGAATTTATGTAAAGAAAATTTATTAAGTCAGCACCCAATTACTACATATTGCCACAGAAATAGATATACCTTTGGAGGACATTTGGAGGAATAGAAGTATATAATCCCTTATCATGCTGAATTTAGATTGAATTTCAAACCAATTGCCTTTTTTTGAGAACAAAATATCCAGTATTGCTTTATGATTTCTCACAATAATTACTCAGAAAATGGGCAGTGTAGGTCTTGATCAGAGTGCATGTCTGTGCAGGCTGATTTAAATCTATACTGTCTGTCAAAGCTTTGCGAGCAGGAAAATGCCATTCACAGCTGGTGAAACGTTATCAAATAAACATAAATTTTTACCATGATTTTTTTGTTTAGCCCTCATAGCAAACACTTTAAAAAATTGGTACTCTAAATTCTTCTCTGTGTATTTCTTTTTTTAATATTCAAGCAACAATTTCTATATAAATCTAATTTTCAGATAAAAAAAATCATAATAAGGCACAATTTAGTACTTTGATGAACAGTAAATATTTATCTTATAACTATACAAATATCTGTGTGATAACATCTCATATGATATTTTTTATGTTATCATATTGATACTTTTAGAACAATGACATAATGCAGTTATTTTTAGAAACTTGCATTTCTGTTAGAAACATTGACAAAAACAAGGCAAAAAGAGGTTATAAAATAATATAATACATACTTAGTGTATTGTATGAAAAAAATATCTAACTCAGTTGTGTGAATTGATAATTGTCTGGGCAGAGACTCAACAATAATTAATTCCCCGAGCCGTGTTAATTTTTTTTTCGAACAAAACACATAGTATGAATCATTTATATATAAATATAATGTGAAATAATAAGAAATATAGACTTTTGAAGAAGAATAACATGCTATTTTTTGAAAATCGGCAGGGGTTTGTGGATAGGAAACTGAATCAGGTCGATCAATTTTCATTCCTTGTGAATCAAAAATGGTAACTATTAAGGCTAAAATTGTATTGAAAAAGGTTTCAGATCACTTTTAAAAATATCACTGGTACTTACCTTTTTAATGATTCACAAACAAGTGGACTCTGTACACTTACATACACAAATCCTGAAAGAAAATGTTATTTTTACATGTAATATGGCAGGGCTTGGAAATGAATTCAAGTTCCACTTGTCCTGCAAGACAAATAAGTTGGAAAAGTAATTTGTCCTTCCTATTTTCACTTGTCCTTAGAAAAAGTGAAAACTTTAATAGTACCAACATGAGACTGACAATTATTAGGAATTTTATACCTTTTGTGCAATCAAAATGCAATCACTGGGTCACATGTACAAAGAATTCTTAAGGTAAATTACTGTAAGTCTGTTTGTTTGTTCTTTTTTACAAAAGGGGTTTCACTTGAATTATCAGAGCTGTAATTTACTAATTGAAACACTTATTCTAATTGGTTAAATATGGAAAACAGAGTTGATTTGCCTGTTAAATTTGATGTCAGAAATTGATTCTGTCATGGCTTCGCTGACTTTTGCAGTCCCTATATAATGAAATAATTATGAAATACTTGTTTTTTGGCCGTTTTTGGGGAAAAGAAAAAAAGAGGTGAATTTTTTTTTTCTAATTCAGCAGGTTAACCTCATACTAACAAGTGCATGTCGTATTGCGATGCAATACAGGAGTCCCCCACCGGATAACAAAAAATCCTCTCTTATAATATATCTCCTACTTACTAGATCTATAACTGTAAAAGTTTGAAGTTGCTAGCACACATAGTTTAGGAGATATGATCCGGACAAGAATGTAAGACTAAAAACAACAAAGGGCAATAACTCAAAAAGTGGACATGGCAGAGTAACAGTTCTTGTACATGACACTTGTCAAACAGTGTACAGAAATTGAAGTTGCTAGCACTTATGGTTTAGGAGATATGATCCGGACAAAATTGTAAGGGTAAAAACAACAAAGGGCAATAACTCAAAAAGTGGGCGTGGCAGAATAACAGTTCTTGAACATGACACTTGTCCACAATAAGATCTATAAGTGTACAAAGTTTGAAGTTGCTAGCACTTATAGTTAAGGAGATATGTTCCGGACAAGAATGTAAGGGTAAAGACAACAAAGGGCAATTACTGAAAAAGTGGGTGTGGCTTAGTTACAGATCTTGATCATGACACTTCGCCTCAATGAGATCTATAAGTGTACGAAGTTTGAAGTTGCTAGCACACATAGTTTAGGAGATATGATCCGGACAAGAATGTAAGGGTAAAAACAACAAAGTGCAATAACTCAAAAAGTGGGCGTGGCAGAGTAACAGTTCTTGAACATGACACTTCTCCTCAATGAGATCTGTAAGTGTACAAAGTTTGAAGTTGCTAGCACTTATAATTTAGAAGATATGATCCAGACAAGAATGTTATGGTAAAAACAACAAAGGGCAATAACTCAAAAAGTGGATGTGGCAGAGTTATGGATCTTGAACATGACACTTCTCCTCAATGAGATCTATGAGTGTACAAAGTTTGAAGTTGCTAGCACACATAGTTTAGGAGATATGATCCGGACAAGAATGTAAGGGTAAAAACAACAAAGGGCAATAACTCAAAAAGTGGGTGTTGCAGAGTAATGGTTCTTGAACATGACACTTCTCCTCAATGAGATCTATAAGTGTACAAAGTTTGAAGTTGCTAGCACACATAGTTTAGGAGATGTGTTCCGGACAAGAATGTAATGGTAAAAACAACAAAGGGCAATAACTCAAAAAGAGGGCGTGGCAGAGTAACGGTTCTTGAACATGACACATCTCCTCAATGAGATCTATAAGTGTACATAGTTTGAAGTTGCTAGCACTTATGGTTTAGGAGGTATGTTCCGGACAAGAATGTAATGGTAAAAACAACAAAGGGCAATAACTCAAAAAGTGGGCGTGGCAGAGTAACGGTTCTTGAACATGACACTTGTCCTCAATGAGATCTATAAGTGTACCAAGTTTGAAGTTGCTAGCACATATGGTTTAGAAGATATAGCCCGGACAAAAGCGTGACGGACAGACGGACAGACGGACGGACAGACGGACGGACGGACGGACGGAATCGAGCAAACCTATAGTCCCCCAACCGGTAACCGGTGGGGGACTAATAATCATCATAAGTCCTTTACCAAAGCGAACTCGCCATGATGAGCAGACGAGAGAAAGTTTCAAGCCCTGAATGAGTTAAAATCAGTGATTGTAACTTTAAGTTCAGTGGCAACACATGGATTTACATGTACATGTCTAATACAAAATTCTGGCTCAGGAATACATATAATCTGAGAGAATTATGACTAGTTTTACCATTGTTAAAACATTTTACTATTTTTTAAAATTCAAACAATCAGTCATATTGTCTCAGCTACAAATATTGCAGCTTGACAAGTCCTTGGGTAAGTTTTATATTAGAACAAGTCAGTGAATAATTTCCCAAGTAAATCAGTATATTGATACTAAAATGTCATCATTGATAAACAATGATTCTACAGTACTGACTGTATATCCCACTCTTGTCATAGTTTTGCTGCTGTGCACAAAGGTTTTCCAGACAGCATAGTTTAAACCTTTGCTGTTTAATCCCTGCTTTTTACGTGCCTGTGATTTTATGATTGAGAAAACTTTGTGAAAAAAGAAGAAATTGCTTCTGACAAGCAATTTCTACTTTTTCCACACTATTTTCTTCCCTACTAAATGGTTATTTTTCAAATTAAATCAACTTTTAATTTTCGCCTGCAAAACCTTCGAATTTGGACAGGTCCAGAATTTTGTAAAACGGGAAAGGGTTAAAACAAGAGCCCGGCCTATAAATGCCAACCCACAGATGTTGAGTGCTGGATGCTGGATAAAAATGTAAGTCGAAAAAAGGCATAATTTGCACAAAATGCACATAGAGTTTTTCCTCTTGATAGAATTGGTTGCTTTTTTGATGGTGAACATGTGTGCCAAGTTCCAAGTGAATGCCTTCAGTAGAAAAAAACATCACAAAATGTCAAGTAATTCACATGGCGAGGATGAGAATGACGCCAAGGCTATAGTACTACCTTGGGTTTTCTCTGAAAACAGCCGAGCTTATAAGCCTGCAGAGACATGCAGTGACTGAACGAAGCATGCCCTGCTTGCTTTTTACTTGATTATTTTGGGAAAAACTTGAGCCAGAAATGGCAAAAATATTGTAAATTAAAAACAAAATTTAATAGCAGAATAAGGCTTCATCTAAGGCCGGTCTTACCTTTAGGTACCTTGAATTTGGTATCCTTTTTATAGTACAGCCTATGTTGATCAGATGATGATATCAACTTTGGAACAAAACTCAGATCTTTATTTTGAACATCTTTTAGGGTAAAGTCTGTAGCTGTAAGATGATATGTATATGTTACATACATACATTCAGGATAACAAAATTTACCGATCGCCCTATTTTTTCCTCCAATGAAAGGCCATATTTCGTTTGAAATTCAAAAAATATATCCCGTAATCTGACGATCTGCTCAAATAAGTGAGCTACCTAATACTTTGGTCATAGAGGGCAGGGACTACATTCAAAACCAGACAGTGACGTCATAACCTTGTCTGATAAAATGTCCCGAAAAACCCTTAACTTGTAATCGAGTATTTATAAAAAAAAAAGTTTTGTGAATGTTTTTTGAATTATGCTAATACACAATTACTCGATAAAAGGAGGAGAACATGTTTAAATAATTTGTCTGTATGTTTATCATGAGAAGATTTAGCTGAAAAATCAATGATTCTGAAAAATAAAATATTTATCTTCATGGTATACAGCAGTAAAAATGACATCGACGAGTTTGGTCGAACCAAACCTTTCTGAACTCTACATTTTCACATTGACGTAAAAAAAAAAAAAAAAAACCCGGCAGGGTTGAAATGACATAAAATCTCACTTCCTTTTTAAAATGAATAATCTGGATCTTTTGAACAACATTTTAATTTAGTAGTTCTCAAAGTCCCAATCTTAACGAAATGCAGTATAATGTTCCTATGAGAGGTACATGTATGCAAATTAATTGTAGAAAAAAATATATAATGCCTAAATCTACTTCAAGGATTCTGGGTATACAAATATTTACAGAAAGGAAAGTGAGTCAAAATATGTTAGGCCTATCATAGCTGCCCGATATAAAAAGACAACGTGACCCGTTTAAGTGTGACTAATTGGTGGGGAACCCAAACTTGGTAACTGCAGCTTTTCAATACACTATAAATGTTATTTACTTACGTCTTATTGCAAATATTATATTATTGATAATGAATATGCCGTGTTTTTGTGTGTTGTTTTATGGGGTTAAACACTGCTTATAACAATCTTTCAGTTATGTCAGTCTGTGGCTGGAGCACCCAACAATGAATTCCCGGTATTTCCTAAACCAGTACTACCATTCCGTTCCTAGCCTCCAGCTGCTATCCCACATAGGTCTACGATTATCGACCCATAAGTGGGAGACAACTTGTCGGAAAGGATGAGTGCCGCCGTCGGGAATCGAACCCGGGACCTTTTGAATGATAGTCCGACTCGCTGCCACTGTGTGGCTGAATATGCGATACAAAATCCCAAAAGGGGGCCATTATGTCCGCAAAAAACTAAAAAAAAAGAAAACAAAACCCACTAGCAGCAACAACGAGGTTGTGTTCACCAAACGTTATAAACTGATTTTGTCTCGCCAAATGACAAAATAATTATAGAAACCCTGTGGAAATTAAATTCGCTCCTCCCACTTTTTGTTTACCTCGATTTGATTGAATAATGTATGACGCAACGAAAATGACTGACATCATTGATTGACGCACAACTCATTTGACCTGGCGTTATTTGCTGAAAAAAATCCGCCTAGGTTATATCGTGTAATTTGTCAGAAATGAACTATAACTATTACGTAGCAAACTGTTTGCAAATTATACTCCACTCTGCATATGCACTTGCACACAAATTGATTGATTGAATTAAGTTTTACGCTGCTTTCAACATTATTTCAGTTACATCGCAGGGGCTGGAGCACCTAACAATGGATTCCCGATATATCTCTCACCAGTGCAACTAACACATCCTTTCCTAGGCTAGCCTCCAGCTGCTATCTCATATAGGTCTACGAATATTAACCCATTGGTGTGAGAAAGTTGGTTTGAAAGATTGAGTGCTGCTGTTTGGGAACAAACCAGGGACCTCTAGATTGACTTTCCGATGACTACTAAACTATGACACTTGTGTACAAAGTGGATTATAATTTGCAAACAGTTTTCAACATTTTTTTTTTATCCTGAATGCAGGGCTAAACCTTCTTAATCAATTTACAGATGAATCCACTTTTGTCAGAAGAAAAATTGCTATTAAGCGGTGGTTACTATTATTTGATATCTTGTTTAATTCAGTATCCCAAATTGTAATTTTAAAACAGAACTTTTAAGTTTTTTCTCCAATTTCCAACAGCTTCTGTTGTTGGCCATTGGTAAAGAAAAACACTCGGTCGGTAAGGGATGAGCCAAAATTAATTCAATAACCATTCAAAGATTATCTGTTTGATTTTTTTAAATCCATTATTTATGAGATTTAATAAGACTATTGAGTATACAACATGAGAGAAGAGTGTGCCAATTGGAAATCAGAGACTTCCAAATTAAATGGCAAAACTTGTTAATTTGAATATTTATATGTTATGTAGCTTCTTCATTGTTTCTAATAAAATAGGGTCCTGGTGAACAAAAATTGTTTCCATAATCCCAGAGTTTCTATTATCAGAATTCCGATTATCCAACAAATTTAACAAAGGCTAAAGAAGAAATGGTTTTGTTCTGGATGAAAAGTTGCTAAACCCGAAAAATCCTGAATATCTGAGTTGCTTATAAAGGGATTATTGTATTTACAAAAAACAAAATGTGTATGAGGAATATTAATGCACCTAAAACTGTATCTTTCCTAAGCTAGACATCAACAAAGGACTTTGACATTGATATTTCAACGCCATACTGTAATTTCTTGCAGAATTAACCATTCATATCATCGCTTTGACATTTTGGTAAGCTGTCTAGTAATTTTGGGCATTTAGGGGTGATTTGGCTTCTATCAACAGGCTCAAATTAATAAAATCTTAAGTGTTTTCACATGGTCTATAGAGATCTTTTGGGCATATTGTAATTTGGTTACATAATGTAAAACACAGTGTTTTGTTATTGAATTATAATATACTCTGCCTTTATCTTTTCTTTTATTTGTTCTACTTACTTTCATCTACCAGAAAATTGCTGCTTGTGACGTTATGTAACACATATGCAAAACGATGCCCCTTCATGTCTGCGCCAATATTTTTCCAAAGTTCTATTCTTTAAAAAGGCAGAGGGTTCCCCATTGAGAATGAACATCATAAAGATAATTTGAACTTTGGACACACATTATGTGAACCTGGTTTACTAATAAGGAAAAACACTATGATACTAATATGCTCCAAATCCTATCAATGGGGCATGATAAATCTATCAATCTTAAAACAGAAAATAAATTTCTTTTATGTGATTCGAGCCAAGATTGATTTACTTTTCCCTTTTGTCTTTTTTTCATAAAGCTTTAATTTCTGTACAATGTTCAATCTCTCACCTCCTTAATCATCATATTTTTTGGTGAATTAAGTGTATATCATAATTTAAGCATGATTCAATTTTTTTACCATTCATAATTTGTAGTTCAAAATTGATACAATAGTAAAGTACTGAAAATAAATCATTACTGCAAATGTTCTCATTAAAGTATTTATGAAATGCTTTCTTACCAATGAAGTTATTTGGCTTTGGTAAATGAAGACTCTCATTTTTCTGTACATCTTAAAAAGAAAGTTAGAAAAATGCATTAAAACATAATCTTGTCTTGTTTAAATCATTTTACATAATATAAAACAACTGCATCTTACATTTGAAACCTGGCCAGTATTAGTTTTAATAAGAGCTGTCGCAAAGCCGACTAACCTCCACCACCACCTTCCCCGCAGTGCTTTGTCTAAATATTAGTGCTTAAGTTAGAGTATGGAAACTGAAAGGTCTAACAAAAATTTACTGTGACCTTGAACTTTGACCTATTTGACCCAAAAAACAATGGGGCACTTTCTTTGGTCATAAGCAGCATTTGCATGAAGTTTCATGATTGTAGGTTGCTTGGTTGTCAAGTAAAAGTCCAGATATGAAAATTGAACAAAGACTGACTGTGACTTTGACGTTTGACCTATGTGACCCAATAGAGCACTTCCTTGGGTCATAAGCAGCACTTGTATAGAGTTTCATGATTCTAGGTCACTTGGTTCTCCAGTTAGAGTCTGGAAATGAAAAGGTCTACTGAAGGATGGATGGATAGACGAATAGACATGGTGAAACCATATACCCCCTCTACTTTGTTGTGGGGGGTATAATCATACAACAACATCATTAGAGACAGGAGGACCATGATGGTCCTATATCACTCACATTTGTCTCTTTGACCAAAAAGGCCAATTTTTCAGCAAAAGTCATTATTGTACTTAAAAGATAGTCTTATACATGTAAATCCCTGCATGGGGAAACTACAATTTTAAATAGGGTTCATCCTTGTGACTTGATTCTAACCAAATTTCATAGGGAATGTGTCATATTTGTAGCCTCTAGAGTGTAAATTCCCATTGTCAAAAGGGTTCATCCTTGTTGTGCTCAGATGGACTAAAAATTTATAAATGATTGTTGAAAAAAGTTTGCAACCAGTTCCAGAAAAAGGTTGCTAGGTTCAATAGTTACTGAAAGACAAATGTGAAGAGACAACTACATTTCCAAGGAGGTGCGAAATAGCTCAACTGAATTTTTCTAAATCAACAAAAAAATTGGAAACAAAGCTTGAAACGCATTGGATGATTGGGCACAAATTGAGTTTCCAAGAGTAAACAAAGAAAAAAGTGTGTGCTCTGCTCAAGTGAGCAAAATAAGCTAACATGAGGATAAGAAGCAAAGTTTTGAAAATATTATTTTATGAAATGCAAGAACAGAGAAGAGAAACGTTATTAGATATACGGTTTCTTACTGGGGTATATGACTATTTATAACCCGCAAGCGAGGGTTGACATAATTTTTACTGCCAGGAATAAATTGTCATATACCCAGGGAAGAAACCGTATTACAATTTTTTTAAAATGCAAAGTTTAAGGCCAGATATCTCGGTTTTGCATATTTAAGGCCTTGATATACGCTGAATTCTTTAAACAAGAGCAATGCCGGGTGTGGCATTATACGCCCAAAGCTCAGAAATAAATGGGTGATGCTTTGAACTTTTATTGATCCTTAGAAAGTATTTTCTAGCAAACACTATAGTATATTGTATTTATACATACATGTGAAGTTTCAACATCGTAGTCCTTGTATTTTGAAAGTTATGGACCAGACACAAATTTGCTAACTGAATCAAACAAAGGGCAATAACTCAAAAATTACAAATGGTAGAGTTGTGGTTCTTGCGCTCTGCACACCCTAGCTATGAGATCAATACACCTGTCAAGTTTCAAGACCATAGGCCTTATAGTTTCAAAGTTATGGACTGGACACAAATTTGCTAACTGAATCAAACAAAGGGCAACAACTCAAAAATTACAAATGGTAGAGTTGTGGTTCTTGCGCTCTGCACACCCTAGCTATGAGATCTATACACTTGTGAAGTTTCAAGACTATAAGCCTTATAGTCTTGAAACGTATGGACCGGACACAAATTTGCTAACTGAATCAAACAAAGGGCAATAACTCAAAAATTACAAATGGTAGAGTTATGGTTCTTGCCCTCTGCACACCCTAGCTATGAGATCTATACACCTGTGAAGTTTCAAGACCATAGGCCTTATAGTTTCAAAGTTATGGACCGGACACGGATTTGCAAACTGAAATAAACAAAGGGCAATAACTCAAAAATTACAAATGGTAGAGTTGTGGTTCTTGCGCTCTGCACACCCTAGCTATGAGATCTATACACCTGTGTAGTTTCAAGACCTTATGCCTTATTGTTTGAAAGTTATGGACCGGACACAAATTTGCTCACTGACAGACAGATGGACAGACAGAAGATGTAGACGATAACATAATACGACCCTTCGAGCGTATAAAAATACCAATAATCCCCACTGCGCCTCAAATGCAAAGTAAGTATGTAGTGACATCACAGGTAGTAGTAATGCCACTCTACTATATCCTGCGATGTCATGATATATGAAGGCAATTCTTGGCTTAACCTGCAAGAAAAATAGCACTTTAAATGGACAGTTTGGTGAAATTGAAAGGTATTTATTTGATCTTATATCATTTTTACTTGTCTGACTGATATGCTTTTAACTGTAGCATAATATATGTATACTCCAGTCATGTTAACAGTGTAGAGAGAGAATCATGGCTGCTATTACCGACCTTATTTTCTGTCTATGTTCCTGGCAAGGGTCTTAAGAAAATAATAGAAGTTCTACCAGAGTGGCCGTAGATATCAATGTTTGTCAGGCTAGCATTAGCCAATGAAAATGCTAGAATTTTTTTGCAGTATAAAAAAAGGGTTCTTACTAGTCCATGAGTTCAGCAGATCAGTACTTATTTCCTCCACACAATATGAGGCCCCAAACCAAGGTTCCTTCAGTGTACATATGTCTTCTGTATAGTTGTTAGAGGTTAGCATGATGTTACAGTTATCAGGCCTTAGACGGTCCATACATTCACTCAAAATCTGAAAGTAAAACAATGAGAGGATATAGAATGAGTGGCCAGTGTATACAGAATTTATTAAACGAGTCATCTGTAAACAGATAAAAACGAGGCTTTCATGTATGAATCAACTCTGCATATTTAAAGTGTGATTAGGTTTTTAGTTTAATACTACAATGAAGTTATAATATAATCTCTTCATCTCTTAAATAACTTACCTTATGGTCAAATTTAAACCAAAGTCTATGTCCAGTAAGGAAATGTTCTATTGGATACAGTTGCATATTATCACTTATCTTCTCAACATAGGATACTGGATCTCCCTATAGATTGGAAATAAAGATTCTATTAAGGTAGTGGACCCGTAATAGTTCCTCAACGTTTGGGAAGTATGGAACTCTTACAGTGTTGGCCAAGGTTTCCTAATGATTTTCATTAGGAAACCTTGGTCAACACTTTGTAAGTTCATGACTTCCGAAATGTTGCGGAACTATTACAGTTCTACTACCTTAACCATTGCCATGCTAAATAAAAACAGTAGTAAAATTACATTATAATCAAAATGATGAAAGCACTAGTGGTGCTTATTGTGAGTTAGATTTTTTTTTGAAAATTCAATCTTCAAACTTTTCTTGTTTAAAAAAAAAAAATTAAGTGGTATAGACTTAGGTCAGACTGCACATGACATGCACTTCTGCCAAAGAAGGAATATTCAGAATGACAAAGATTAAGAATCTTATATGTTTAAGTTTTGAGTGATGAAACAAGTTTTCATATACAATAATATCAAGTTTTCACAGGTAGGCCACTGAAATGATGAAGTTCTGGTTCCAAATTCATAATTCAGTTTGTTTTATTTAGTCCAAACTAGGCAAGACAATTTATATGAAAGACTATTTTGAAAATCATCAACAAGCAAAATGTCATGTGTGCTTGTAATATCCCAAATTCATGTCTTAATACGCCACCTTTTTAGATAAGAAGATAAGAATAATTGCTTGTTCCAATTTGACATCAATAAATGGTTGTTGTGAAATTCAACACGAAAAAATATGATACTAAACACTTAAAGCAATATAAAACCCTCAAGATCAACATATACTATTCTCTGACAAAAGCAAATTCAAGATAACTCATGCAGTTAGTAAACAAGAGGACCATGATGGTCCTAGATCGCTCACCTGAATCTATTTGACCCCTAGGGCATCACATCAATTAAATAGGCAGATTTCATTCAGTAGATAATTTCTACATAAAACCAACTTTCATGACATTTCTGCCAAAAATATGGCCCCTAGAGTTATAACAAGAAAATTATCATTAAGGCCCCTTTCATGTGATATGGCAGGGATCCTTCTCATCTTCGATAGGGTTAATCCTTGTGACCTGGAGACCATTCTGACCAAGTTTCATGAAGATTGGACCATATTTGTGGCTTCTAGAGTGTAAACAAGAAAATTGTCTTTAAGGCCCCTTTTCCCGTGATATGGCACGGATCCTTCCCATTTTCAATAGGGTTCATCCTTGTGACCTGGAGACCATTCTGACCAAGTTTCATGATGATTGGACTATATTTGTGGCCTCTAGAGACTTAACAAGAAAATTGTCTTTAAGGCCCCTTTTCCCGTGATATGGCACGGATCCTTCCCATTTTCAATAGGGTTAATCCTTGTGACCTGGAGACCATTCTGACCAAGTTTCATGATGATTGGACTATATTTGTGGCCTCTAGAGTGTAAACAAGAAAATTGTCTTTTAGGCCCCTTTTCCCGTGATATGGCACAGATCCTTCCCATTTTCGAAAGGTTTAATCCTTGTGACCTGAAGAACATTCTGACAAAGTTTCATGATGATTGGTCCATAATTGTAGCCTCTAGAGTGTAAACACTTAAATTGTTGACGTCTGACGATGGGCGACGGACGACGGACATCCAATGATCACAAAAGCTCACCTTGAGTGCGATGTGCTCAGGTGAGCTAAAAATCAATGTTTATTTGGTGAGGAATCTATAAACAATATTAGTTATATGGTTTCTTGCCTGGGTATATGATGATTTATCCCTGGCTGGAAAAAAATGATGTCACCTGAGCTGTAGGCGAGGGTTGACATAATTCTTTTCCAACTTTGAATAAACCAACATATACCAAGACAAGAAAACATGTTACAAATTTATCATACTTCAAAGTTTCAGACATTATATCTATCTTTTGCTTATTTAAGGCCTTGTTATACACCAAATTCATTGAAACAACCAACATCCCAAAATGCACCCAAAATGAAAAGTATCCATGTAATGATGTCACAGATAGTAGTGACATCACACTACTACATCCTGCAATGTTATATGAAAGCGGTTCTTGGCTGAACTTGAGAGAAAGTAAGCCCTTCAAATGGACAGATTTCTAGATTTAAAAAGTATTTCTAAGAATCTAAATATTTTTTTATTTGTATTTTATTAACTGACATGCTGCATAATGTGTATAGTGGGGTCCTATTATCAGCAAAGAGAGAGAGAATCATGACTGCCATTACTCCACCGAATTTTAGTCTATTTTCCCAGTGAGTCACATTACGGACTGTTAGAAGGTAAACAGGAGCAGTTATAGATATCAATGTTTGTCAGGTCAGCATTAACGGTTGAATTTTTTTTTGCAGTATAATAATATTTTATTACAAACCTTTTCTTTAAATCTGAACCTTGTATCCTCAATATTTTTGTTTTCCATATAGAACCACTCTAAAGGTCCTTCTTTCTTTAACAAGGCAATGTACTCATACACAGTCTGTATAATCTGAAATACAAGATATAAGAGCCTGTGCGTGACATTTCCAACAATTTGACATGTGACTGCATTGCAAACTTTGAGCAGCCTAAACAGCCAGAAATAGTGGTTATAAGCTTACCTGACTGTCTAAAGATACTTTGAGACCTCATTTATCTACAAAGCGCATTGTGAAGACACTGGTCAGAACCTTGCGGATGCCCAGGCTGACCAGAGTTTTCGCATTGCGCAAGTTCATAATGGCTGGAAATGTCACACACTGGCTCATATTTGTAAACTATCAGTCAACAAAAGTGACAGAATACGCTGCTACATGATTTTTTTAACAAAGGCTCCTTTTTTCTGTGTTACAGAATTGTATCACAAAACTGCAACAATATGAGTATGGTAATATAATAAAGAACATTTTGTGAAAGTTTCAAGTAAATATTTTTATAATTGAAGGCAGAGTTGAATTACTAAGAAATGGACGTAGAATTGGGAGAAGACGATACCAATATAAGTCTGTCATATAAAATTGCAACATATAAAAGGGACCAGCAAATCCCCACATTGAGATTTTAATCAATTTTGAATTTGACAGATGATTGGTAGAATATGTAAATCAGTAGTGAAACTTGTGTTAAATGTTTACATTTTCCACATATCTGACCTTAATATAATGAAATTGATCTTGACTGATAACCTTTATAAAGTGGTACCTTAAGAAGGGCTAGCACGAGGTCTTGCCACAAGCAATGCTCATGCAAAAATGAATACTCTATCCCTTACCAATCAAATGATACAGATAATGTTAAAGCTTTGGGGGACAAACATAAAAACAAAGTCAAAGACAAACAGGCAAGACAAAAACAATATGCCCTGATCTATGTCTTAAAGCATAAGCCATGTTTCATACATGAAACTCATGAATTAGGTGTTGTGGCTTGAGTACTACTAGAGCGAAATTGACACTAGACTTGCTGTTCTAAGTATATTAAAAGTATGAAATTCCTAAAAAGGCATCAATTTTGGGCTACAATTAAGGTGAATATTGATGTGTCTTGTTCAGTGTATAATTAATTACATACCATAATTACACTATGATTTTAAACATCCAAAAGACAGACAAATATAATTTAAGAATGTAGAGAATGAAATCAAAACATGTTAATGCCTCCAAATGAGGCTTAGTGCAGAAGTGCATATAAGAGGGGGTAAGTCCAGTCTGAATTCATTATTTCTAAATGAAACCCTACATTGCGGGTACTCATTGGAATTGTCTCGCTGAGACGATTCCAATGAGTACCCACAAGAAAAGGACTAGGGAAATATTTGCATTTGAAATCCAAAATATCCCCTCTATCTGTAGCTCTGTTTGTGAAAGGCAAACAATATAGGCTCTGATTAAACTGCTCCTTGTAGCGGAGCAGTTTAATCTTTGCCTTCAATGTTTGCTTTGACCCATCTTTCAAAATCTTTGCAGGCAATCGATGACATGATTTACCTTATTTATATTCTCAAGTCCTGAATCAGTTAGTGTTATACACAGATCTAGCCC
Source organism: Fragum whitleyi (assembly GCA_948146395.1). Taxonomy (NCBI): domain Eukaryota; kingdom Metazoa; phylum Mollusca; class Bivalvia; order Cardiida; family Cardiidae; genus Fragum; species Fragum whitleyi. The sequence continues at coordinate 47,352,775 of OX411548.1, forward strand.
AGACCATGTGGTGTTCATATCAAATCCATCCCCAGAATTACCTCCTTCTAATTCTACTGCCCAGGTCCTGCATTGTATTTAAAAAAGAACATTTAAGTCTGGAATTATGAAGTATTTTCATAGATCAGTATGAAAGAAATTTGCAAACATAAGATAAATTAACCATTTTTCCTTTTTTGAATAATCAACATACAGTTGATATTGCTAGAGTGACCATGTCTATTAAGCGACCAATTTTCTTAAGTGACCATCATAAAAAGTCCCTTCACTGTAAGCAATGTCTCTGAAAAAGTGGACATTCTTAACGAAAAATTGGGGACGTTGGAGCCCATTTGAATCGTGTCAATGAGACCATTCTGATGGAATCAAACATCATAGGATCCAGTATGACTCATCCAACAATCTATAAAAAAATTAATGCTATCAAAATGACCAGTCACATTTATCATAAAATAATGTATTAAGTGACCATTTCCATAAACGACAGGTTTTTTATGGTCCTTCTAAGTGGTCACTTAACACAATTAATATGGACTTAATATGTGTAAAGTGGCAACAAGTCAGCAGCTACAAATAAACATCTAGTATAACTATCATCTAAGGAACATTGGGAAATTCATTTACATCATTATCATATCAAATGGAAAGAGTTTTTTTTAAGAATCCCACCTTTTTTTGAGATATGATAATATGCTGCCCTCTCCTTCATGAGCAAGTAATGTGGAAATATATTCTAGAGGTTGCACCCTGAAATGGTGAAAAGAAAAAAAAAGAAAATAAAAACTGTAACAAATAAATAAACATTTAAACCAATTGCCAAGTTGGACACAGGCCCGTGGAAAACATGAGGAAAACAAACTCTACTTCAGTAGGGTAATATTGAATGTTATCTATAAAGGAAAATTTAGTTATATATATGCAAGTCTTCTGCTAATCGCTAATATATTCTTAATTCTGATTGGTGTTCTGATTTAAATGTTTATCTATAGAAACTAAAGCTCATGGCTTATCTTACTTGAACACAACTTGATCAAGGGTTAAGAGACCTATTTCTACACTATTCCTAACTCATATCCAGATGATACCATGCACAACATAGACTGCTAGGACTGTGCAGACTGACTAGGATTGAAAATTTCTGCACCATGCTAATTTGCTGTATCTATAATGATCAATCTACCTTCCTGTGAAAGAATTTTTGAAATTCAACCTCTAGTTGACCTGTACTAGAAACCAATCTCTTTTCAGAATATTTATTTTACAGAGTTCCAAGATGGACCCCTTTTGTGTGACTGGTTATAAATTCTAAAGAGACTAACTTGTAATGTTCTTGTAATGGCGGGAATGCCCAAGTTAGGTACACTTTATGTGTCTTCTGTACTGGAATAACTGAAAGTATGGAATATATAGACAATCTGATATTGAATGAGTGGTTATGAAATATTGTGGTGGAAATGCCCAAGTTATGACAGGTACACTTTATGTGTCTCAGCACCGGAATAACTTATTGTAAGATAGTTTCCTAAAGTTAAGAGATAAAGTAGGGTTTTTTTTTTCATAATTCCTTAAGGTAGTGGACCCATAACAATTTCTCAGTATTTCAGTACTCATGATCTTTCACAATGTTAACTGACGTTTCCTAATGAAATCAATAGGAAACCTAGGTTAACACTGTTAAAGTTAATGAGTTCCATACATTGCGGAACTATTATGGGTCCATGACCTTAACTCATTCCCATCCAATGCTGCTTATTTCAATACCAAAGAAAACAATTTAGGAAACATAATAAGCACTTCTTCTAATCTATACTATATTTCTCCGTGAAGATTATTTCAAATCCTTCTAATTTAACATGAGAAAATGAGCAGACAGGATCTTTTATAAAAGGGCAATAACTCTGTTGCAAGTCAATGGATTTTAGTTCCAATTTTCAAATGGACAAAATATTTCACATCCACAAGCTAGGTCATTATTATTTTTTTAGTCTTAATGAATGATTGTGTAAAATAATTTTTTACCAATGCTGAAAAGATCATTCAATTTTTAGTAAATTTTACTTTAACCCTTTTTAGGCTGTTGATGCACATTCCTGCCTTTACTCAAAGCTTTGGCAGGCAGAAAAGACTATGATCAGCCTGCACAGATGTGCAGTCTGATTTTTGTTTACACTGCCTGCTTTCTACTTAAAGTTTGCAGGTAAAACTAGATTGATTGATTGATTGAATGGAGTTTAACGCTGCTTTCAACATTTTTTAGGTTATATTGCGGCAGCTGGAGCACCTAACAATAGATTCCTGGCATTTCTCTCATCAGTACAACCATCACATCCTTTCCTAGCCTCCAGCTACTATCTCACATAGGTCTACAATTATCAACCCATTGGTGAAAGACAATAAGTCCAAAAGAATGGCAAAACTAGAACCTCAATGCCTGAAATGTTCCAGAAATAGGCAATTTATTTGAAACAAAATTTTCAGCAGGATAAGGGTAAATTTATTACTGCAATATTGAAAAACATACCTTTGTATATTCTGTTAAACTTTTCTTTGTGAAATGGATCCTGATAAAAAAGAGTGAAATAAGAATGAGTGATTTCTTTCACCAACATCAAGTAACTGTAAGAAGTTATCTTTTTTCAGGCTACAGTACTGTAGGATATTTTCACAGTGTCTTATTTTCACTAATTTTACCAAAATTAAAGTGGTTTTATTTTGGTATGTCTTAACTTTGCCACTTAGCATCTTTTATTTACAAGCCAGTCATTTTTCAAAGTGTTTTTAGGGGAATTTACTAGGCTTTGATGTTCAAGCAGTAACTTTAGGGAAGTAACTGCATCAACTATTATTAGGCCGGCATGTGTTCTCTTCAACACCAATAAACATTTGTGATATCATCCAATTTCAGACTGATAAAGGTGTGTCAATTTCTCACATTTTGGTAACAATACAAGAAACAAATTTATATCAATTAGGGTAGTTTTCAAAATATTAGGGAATCAGGTGTCTAGTTTGCCACCTAGTGAGAGTGGCAAAAATTAGTTTGTTTAATTGGGTTTTACGCCACTTTCAACAATTTCGCAGTTATATCGCGGCAGCCGGGGCACCTAACAATGGATTCCTGGTATTTCTTTCACCTGTACTACCATTACACCCTTTCCTTGCCTCCGACTGCTAGCTCACATAGGTTTACGATAATCTACCCATTGGTGAGAGACAATTATCGGAAAGGATATTTGCCGCCACCGGGGATCAAACCAATGACTTCCAGGTTGGAAGTCTTATGCGTTACCAACTGCGCTATGGTGGCGGCTGTGGCAAAAATTAAAAACTGTGCCGTAAAAATTCCAAAGAACAGTATATTATCTTCATTTTTTAATATATAGTATGACTGAAGTAAAAGCATTTACAATTTTTAAATGTTTTTTTAAGGAACTATTTTGTATTTTATACCGTTAAATTGCAAGCTTAAGTTAAAACTTCTTTTGTCTCATTAATTATTCATATTTTACCTACCTTGAATTTATAGAATGACAGTCTGGGTTCACCGCTTAAAAAGACAAAAATATAATTGTGAAGCAAGGATACTCCAACAAGAGCACCGCATTTGGATGTCAATGCCTGGCTGCAGGTACAGGAGTTCTAAAACAGTTGAGCTAGAAATAACTTATTTTCTTTAGAATTTTAACCATGATAGATGACCTTGACCTTGTCAGATGACCTTGGTATAAGTAGATGTTTATCAATGATAGCAATCATCATGCAAAATATAAGCATCTAAAATACTATAGGCTTTAATGAATTGGAAATGTCGGATTAAATTCTATCTAAGAAGTCATGGCTACAACCCAGGGTCAAAGGTCAAACCTAAACTGGTAGCCTGTCTTCCTGATTTTTTGTGTCATTTCTTCCCACAAGTGTTACTTCTTTACACATTTCAGCAAATAAAGCAAATAATCAGTGTTCAGAGTCAACAGCCAAATACTGACACTAGAATGCCATGGTGCACTTATCAATATTCATTTTTTCCCAGCCAAATTCTTTATTAATGTATTGTGAAATAGAGTTGTAGAAAATTCTAAATTTAAATTTTGCTTCAAATTAATTGCAAATTTACAGATCATTTCAAGAAGTCTGTCTTGAGTTTTTCTCAAAAAATTATGAAGAAAGAAAGAGTGAGCCAGGAGCAGGCTGCATATCTGTGCAAGCTGATCTTGTCTTATACCATCTGTCAAATCTTTATGTACAGCAGGAATATGTTGTGAGAAGGAGCATGGGTATGAGGAGGTTTCAGATAATACTTACTTGTTATGTATGTCAGAAAAACTTTCTTCTACCCAAGTCTGTAAGGTATCAAGGCTATCTGTGGTCAAAGTACAAATAATTTATTTTTACCTTATCTCCCATCTAAATTTAAATTAACCATTACAATATCCGTTATGTGACCGATCAACAGTATGAACTGTTTCATCCATGCACAGTTGGCACCTTACTGTTGCCTTTTTGCAAAAATGACGTAATTTTGTTGCACATGTAATAAACTTGCAGAGTGATGCACTCTTAAAAATTTATAAAAAAAATCGAAATACATGTATCTTCTCTGCATGTCTATTAAAAGTTGGTGGGAACAATTAAACAAATGTCCACAATATTGATCAGGTAACAAAACAGTTAGTTCATTGTTATTTTGTAATAGTAAAACAATTATTGCCCTTGGAGTTAGGGATGACATTCTGAACTGTTGCCCTCTGCCTTTGCATCAGGCAATAGTTCAGACCCTCACCCCCTCCACCTCAGGACAATATTCATTATTGACTAAACAAGATATCAAAAACCAAAGAAATAATGCAAAAAGTTTAAAAAGTCACAAGTTAGGTGTTTTTTTCTTTGCCTTTGAATCATTACTGCTATGTTGTATAATCATTTTTTAAATACATACAACAAACTATATACATGTTCCAACATTACTTACGTTTAGAATGAACTGCCAGAGTCATGTATTGGGCTGTATAATGCCTGTTAAAGAAGTCCCTTAGCCGACCATAAACATCTATACCTTTAGCCTCAGGTGTGGTCTTTAATGTATTTGTATTACCTACATGTATAGAAAACTTAACTTCATAATATAACATATTGATGGCTCAGCGCAAAACAGTTGAAACTGCTAGTTACACTTGTTTGGCGCTGAGCCATTGATATAGCATGGCAGTGAGCTTGACCTAATTAATATTGTAAATATTCAATATCCTCTATTTATTGTTTTTAAAAGGCATATCACCCAATGAAGACCTGTACCCAAAATCAACAACACTTTTATGTTCAACAATATCATCCTTTTCTTAGCAATCCTTCATTTTGAGCACCTTAAAATATGAATTCCAAGCCATTGTAAAAAGGAAATTTTTGATATATGTGTAATTCATATTTCCTTTTATACTTACATGTTTTACTTCAAAAGAAATACAAATAGTTATCAGGATGCATGGTGATTGATTTCTCCATTTGGATTTAACAATGAATCCTAGATAGGTTCACCTAAGCATTGAGGTAGAAATTTGTGCTTTGTGATGATTAAATACACTAAATTCCAACCAGGAAGTAACTTTTCATGTTGTTAAGCGGCTTCAACGTTGAACAAGAGCACCGCCTACGGGTGCCTACACTCGGCTGTCAAGGGCTGGATGCTGGGAAAAAATCTAAGTAAAACAAGATGTGTTTGTGAAACACAATGCCCCCGTTACAGCATTTTTTTTTCAAAATGTTGATCTTGACAGATGACCTTGACCTTGTCACATGACCTTGACTTTAGAACCAGCAGGTGTGGATCATTGAGATCAATCATCAAGCCAAATATGAGCCTTGTATCTTGAATAGGCTTGAAGATATTGGCAATGTAAAGTTTTTGGGTTAACTTTTTGGGTTATTTGACCTTGATAGATGACCTTGACCTTGTCACATGACCTTGACTTTGGTATCAGCAAATGCAGATCATTGAGATCTATCATCATCTCAAATATTGGCCTTGTATCTTGAAAAGGCTTGAAGATATTGGCAATGTTAAGTTTTTTGAGTTATTTGACCTTGACAGATGACCTTGACCTTGTCACATGACCTTGACTTTAGAACCAGCAGATGTGGATCATTGAGATCAATCATCATCCCAAATATGAGCCTTGTATCTTGAATAGGCTTGAAGATAATGGCAATGTTAAGTTTTTGGGTTAATTTTTTGGGTTATTTGACCTTGACAGATGACCTTGACCTTGTCACATGACCTTGACTTTGGTATCAGCAGATGCAGATCATTGAGATCAATCATCATCTCAAATATTAGCCTTTTATCTTGAAAAGGCTTGAAGATATTGGCAATGTTAAGTTTTTTTGAGTTGTTTGACCTTGACAGATGACCTTGACCTTGTCACATGACCTTGACTTTGGTATCAGCAGATGCGGATCATTGAGATCTATCATCATGCCAAATATGAGCCTTGTATCTTGAATAGTTTCGATAATATTGGCAATGTTAAGTTTTTTGGTCAACTTTTTGAGTTATTTGACCTTGACAGATGACCTTGACCTTGTCACATGACCTTGACTTTGGTATCAGCAGATGCGGATCATCGAGATCTATCATCATGCCAAATATGAGCTTTGTATCTTGAATAGGCTTGAAGATATTGGCAATGTTAAGTTTTTTGGTTAACTTTTTGAGTTATTTGACCTTGACAGATGACCTTGACCTTGTCACATGACCTTGACTTTGGTATCAGCAGATGCGGATCATTGAGATCTATCATCATGCCAAATATGAGCCTTGTATCTTGAATAGGCTTGAAGATATTGGCAATGTTAAGTTTTTTGGTTAACTTTTGCAGACAGACAGACAGACAGACGGACGGACGGACGGACAGACAGAAGGACAGACGGACAGACGGACAGACGGACAATGGTAAAACAATATGCCCCCGATCTTTCGATACGGGGGCATTAAAAGGGGCACAATTTGCACAAAATGCATCTAGAGCTATCCCCCTTGATAGTATATGTTGCTCTTTTGATGGTGAACATGTTTGCCAAGTTTCAAGTGAATGCCTTCAGTAGAACCAGAGATATAACAAAATGTCAAAGTTTTCGCACGACGACGACCACAACGACGGCGCCAACGACGACAACGACACGGAGGCTATAGCAATACCTCGGGTTTTCTCCGAAAACAGCCGAGCTAATAAAATCGACCAAACAGCAAATTCTTTACCTGATTACCTCTTTATGGCCAAATAAGGTATATACCGGAACAGTGAACACCAATGACAATAGTTTTTGCAAAGACTACTTATTATAAATATTTGGAAAATCTCATAAGGATTCAGATAATTTCATTGATTTTAACTCACCACCTGGATTAAAATAAGGTAATTTTCTCTATGTGGGGGAGATAAAACTTAGACAAGATCTCTACAGTTGCATATTTTTTGTGAAAGCACTTGTGAAACAACACTCTCTGAATGAGAAGCATTTCCATTAGGTATTTGAAAAAAAAATAGGTTTCTTGCTTTTTCATGAAAAAATTGACATCATATATGCTGTCACCCTTATTACTCAAAATGTCACTAAGTGATCATTCAATCAGTGTCCTAAGTTTCATTACTGTACACCTCATACAAAATGAGCAATAAGCAAATAACCTCAGTTTTTTCAATCACCTCTCATATTTTTCATATTGAATTCACTGTATTTTCTATAAATTCTTCAACTAAGAAAATGTCTAAAATTAATCATTTGGAAATATCTAATTAATTTTTAGGGCATGTATATGTTTATACATAATTTTGTTATAAGCAAGAAAAGGGCCTGATAAAAATTTATTGAATTTAAAGGAACAAAAGTTACCAAGAAGAAACTTAGCCATAGGATTTCCATCTTTAGCTTGATTAGCAAATATCTGGTTAATTCTATCAAGATCACTGGGTACTCTTTCTTTAAATTCTGAAAAGGAAAAAAGTTATATGATTTAATAACGCTTATAATATGACCTACGTCATGGTAGTGAAATAACCTCGTTGAATATTTTTGATATTACACGGGTGTTATTACACTAGTGGAATAACTTTGCAAATGAGCTCAGAGCGATGAGCAACGCTATATTGTAACCACGAAAATGACGTCATAATCTATGTTTTGTGACGTCATTTTTAAACGGCGTTATAACATTTGCAGAAAATTGAAACATTGAATTTCAAAAATTTTGACAATTTTTCCCTACAATTCGGGTCATATTATAAACAGAATATAAAATTTGTGCTCTTAAAATACAGAATTTATTAAACTCGTCATCTAAAACAGATAAAAACTTGGCGCAGCCTCGTTTTTATCTGTTTATAGATGACTCGTTTAATAAATTCAGTATTCAATGACCACTAATTCAATATCCTCTCTATCTTGATTAATATAACCATACAAGTTAGACAACTCCAGTTTTTCTAACAATGAAAACATCTTTAGAACATATTGTCAAATAAACTATCAAATAAGCCTCATCCAAGGGTCTTTGTAAATTATTTAATTTTTGTCATTACTAGAGAAAAATATACAGTCAACTCCCGTTTGATCGACATCCGTTACATCGACATTTTCGTATACCGACACTTATTTGTTGGGAACGGATTTGCACGGTTTATTTTTCTCCCGTTACAACGGAATTCTCGTTTTCCGACATCGACACAAAATATCAGGGAACAAAAGTGCAAAATCCCTATATGTTATTATTCAATACATCGACACTTACCTGGGAAATTCCTAGCGGCTATTTTTAGCACCTCGCAGTAATGTGTTAATCAACAATGTACGCGTGTTTACTCAATTATGCTATAGTTCCACAAGAAAGAGTGAGGTTCGAGAAACCGTTATCTCCTATCATTGTCAATTTAAAATTGATCTTTGATCACTTACTTGAAATTGCAGGTCTATAAAGTGCGAATACAGTTTTCCCCTTCCGCGATTATCGACGATTAAACCACCCGGAACACAATAATCTCGTCCGTTAACCTATGTTGGTTGAGGGTGATATTATTGTAACTTAATTATAAAAAGATACGGTTGCACCACTTTGCATTCGACGAGTACAATTTGGAAGCTTTTCCTTGGCGAAAAGGGCAAGTCGCCATTTTACTTTGTTTGATTGTTAGGCAAACATCTTTGTCGTACATTTTACATTGATCTATTTTTATTAAAGAAAAATGGCTGAGGCACTAGCAAAGAGTCATCTAACCCAACTCTCTTTGAGCAAAGGTAATCTTTTGGTATTTATTAAGTTTACAAGTGTATATTGTATAAAAATGTTACAGACTTATGAGTTGAAGGGGTGATTTTCAATACACCGACATTTTCGTTATAACGACATTTTTATCGGGAACAAACGTGGTCGTTGTAATGAGAGTTGACTGTACCATGATCATTTAGACAAGAAGGTCATTGCCCCTAAAGTGCTACCCTTAGGCACTGTTTACATAGGTTGCAAAAACTAGACATAGTGTTTAACAAAGATTTGATCCCATAGCCTAGTTTTTTTACCTGTTTTGAACTTGCCTAAATATCATGTTCATAAGCACTCTGACCAAATTTCAAGACATTTGAGCCAGAGATATTGCCTATAGAGTGCATTAAAGGGTCTACTAAGATTTGATCCCATGACCTAGTTCTTGACCCTACTTAACCCTATTTTGGACTCATCTGAGATATCGTATAGACACACATCCTGACCAAGTTTAAAGAAATTTGGGTCAAAGGTATGGCATCTAGAGTGCTCTAAAAGATTTGACCCTGAGACCCAGTTTTAGACCCTACTTGACCAAATTTCAAACTCATCCAAGATATTATTTAGACAAACACTCTGATTTTGTTTCAAGACATTTAAACCCAAAAATGTGACTAAGTTTTTGACCCTACTTAACCCAATTTCAACTCGTCTGAGATATAAAAACAATCATTCTGACCTAGTTTATAGAAATTCGGGCCAAAAATATCCCTCTAGAGTGCACACAAAGTTTTCCTAAGACTTGATCTTGGTTTTGTCCCCATTTGACTAACTTTCGAAATTGTCTGAGGGTTTATAGAGACAAACATTCTGACCAATTTCAAGACATTTGGGCCATAAATTGAGCTTCTAGAGACAAACATTATGATCAAATTTCAAGACATTTGGGCAATAAATTGGGCTTCTAGAGTACACACAAGATGTTGAAGGATGCCAGTTGATGGATGACTGGATGCAGCTAGGTCACACTTTGTGCTCAGGTGAGCTACAAATGAAATGTCAAAAATCGTGGCTACACAGGATTGGTGAGTGGGGATGTAAGAATTCAAAACAAACATCAAGAATTTCTTTACATGCATTGAGCATTTAAAGCTCAAAATTTGAATGTTTCATCACGACCACTTATGGGACCATCAAAAGGTGGATGTTTTTCAAAATGATCACTTAATAAAATCTTTCATGATAAAACAAGACAGGTAATTTTGATAGCATAGATAGGTCATTGCATAAGTATTACTGAATCCTATGATGTTTGAACCCCTTAGGATCGTCTCATTGAGACGATTCTGATAGGTTCCAACAACATAAGATTCAATAACAAACCACTTTTTGTTTAAGTAACTCAACTTTTCAGAGACTTTAATTTGAAAGTATTTAATTAAATAGGTGTTGCTTAATAGAAGTGCTTGCTCAAGCAAATATCAATGAACAACTAACCACTATCCACAGCCTCTATTTCTCTATCTACACTGTCTTTTAGTAACAATGGACTCACAAAGAACTGGGCAAACTTGTCTAGTGCCTTGTGGAAATGGGGCCTGTCCACCTCAAAATAAAAGCAGGTATGAAAAATACAGCATTACTTGCCAATGAATATGACAATAATACTCTTGCCAGTACATCTTTTTTCATAGTACAAAGGCAACTGAAGAATTTATAACTAAAAATTAGCAGTGATTTTCACACAGGCAAATGGATGGATAAACTTTCAACAATCTTTCAGTTAATTCTTTGGCAGCTGTAACACCTAAGAAAGAATTTCTTGTATTTCTCACACCAGTACCACCATCACATCCTTTCCTAGCCTCCAGCTGCTATCCCACATAGGTCTATGATTATCAACCCACTCAGGTGGGAGACAAATAGTGGGAGGGGATGAGTGCTACCGACAGGGATCAAACCTGGGACCTCTTGATTGACAGTCTAGTGTGCTACCAATTGCGCTATGACGGCAGCCACTAGATAAATAGGACCAATACCATTGCCTCATGAATTTGGAAAGGTAGCAAAACCTAGGGTGTTGATAAACTATAGCTAATCTTTTTCTATCTTCATTAACTTCCATTTTTGTTACTTGTTGTTTATACAAGTTAATTTCACCCAAGGTTGCCAAGATTTGTAAAGTGAAAAGTTTCCTGTGTCAGTTTCTAAGCAGATTTTCTTTGGTGCTTCATTTGCTCATGACATAAAAATCATTTCTTTTTGTAGAGGATTCTTTAAGCATGAGTAAAATAGAGAATATGCAAATAAAAAAAACTTTTCTTTTCCTGCAAAATTAATTATTTTATTTCTCAAAATCTTTAAATGTAAACCTTTTTTAGGGAATGATACCAACCCTCTCATTGTCTGTCCAGGCGTTTGATTCACCACCATGATGTCCCAGATATTCATCAAAATTATTTTCTTGTGGATATTTCTCACTACCCATAAACACCACTGTAATACAAACAGGGACTGAGATAATTATACTTTTCTCACTCAACTGAGTATTACCCAAACTTCAAATTTGAGTAAGTATTTTATCTCAATTTTATTTGTACTATGTTTAAAGTAAAGTAAAGTGTTAAAAGTAGGGATGGGAACGAGTATTCGATTAATCGAGTACTCGATCGAACGTCCGATTATCGATTACCAATTTCACTAATCGATTAATCGGTAAAAAAAATGAAATAATAGCAAAATTGTTTCCAATCTCATTTGTTCATATTTTCTCAAAATATCGATCTTTCATATGAAATGCTGTTCAGCTAAAGATAATGTATGCAACACCTTGGCGCCTGCCGATTGTTTTATCCATCGATAGTTTTCCAAATTTGCAATCAAGTGCCAACTGCCATTGTTCTTGCTGTCAATCAATACACGTCATTTTATAACTTTTCGCACCTTCAGCTTTTGGAACCCTGATCAGGGACGGTAAGATTTACTTGGATCTTCGGATCAACGGAATGTTGCAGCGTTGTTCCAAAACCTTGTAATGCAATCTTATCGACGTTGTAGTTACTTGGTCTTTCTCAACCGAAAGTTATATATAAAACAGATGAATATCGCCTGGAAATATTACCGAGAAATGACACTCTCTAAGCATGCACTTTACAATTTTCCCTTTCTTAAAATCATGTCATTTCAACTGACCCTTCGACCGAAAATATGCAGCAAATACCGTATATCTCTACGTTTGATGATACAGAATAAATGAATGTCCTCAATTCTATCCGAGTACTCGAGTACTCGATCGGAAAGGCGAACGAGTAATCGATTAGTAAAATTGGTACTCGTTACCATCCCTAGTTAAAAGCATGAATTTATGTACTTACCATAGCATTTCACTAGAAATGCATCTTTAATCTGCAGTCAAAATTTGAGTAATTAAATTATTTCAAATTAAACTTAGCTCTTATTTTTTTTATTCTAGACTACACATTTGAATAAGATATTGGTAGTAGTCAAAGTAAATAATACATACATTTACATATTACATGCATATGAATCAAAGCTAATGTGTTCAGTAAAGTAGGTATTAAGGTAGTGGACTTGTAATAGTTCCTCAATATTTTGGAAATAATTAACTTTGACAGTGTTAACAGAGGTTTCCTAATGATTTTCATTAGGGAAAACTCTGTCAACATTATGAAAGGTCTTATGTTCCCAAATGTTGAGAAACTACTGGTAATACAGGTCCACAACATTAAATTAATTGCTGTATTTGGGAAAAAATAGTTGTAGCATTTGAAATAAGCAGTTTGATTATTTACTCAGACCTTTTTAACCTATTCCCACTTAATTCTATTTTTTGATACCCCTGAAGAAATTTTGTCAACCAAAAGATTTTGTCTGCAATATTTTGAAATTTGACCAGTCCATTTTTTTTAAACCAATTTTTTTAAGAGCCAAATTATGTAAAAGCGCCAATTGATATTATATGCCAAAACAATGTCACAAATCCAATGACGACTTCATAACAATTTATGATGAGTAACAATTTTTATTTCAGGTATTGGGTAAATCTAAAGGTTTAAATGTACTCTTACAAACTAATTGGTCCGCCACGGAAGGATAGCTATGATTAACCATGTGAAAAACACATCACTGCCTATATATAGGCTTATTGTCATCATATATAATGACTCTCAAAGGAGAGTGTATTAACCCTTGTCATGCTGAATAAAAAAACCTTGCCAAAATTATATATAAATCAAAGTGCTCAAAGCACTGTGTTTCCTTATTGGGAGTCAGCATTTGATTTTGAAAATATAATTTCTGACACTTTTCTGGTTTAAAAAGGAAAATCAGGTTGTATCGAGTAAGATTAGACAGCACATATGTGCAAGCTGATGTTTGTCCATACCTCTTGCCAAAGCAGGAATATTCCAGGATCAGCATGACAAGGGTTAAGATACCTCCCTACCTTACCTGCATAGCTTCAGAAAGGTATAAATACAATGCCTGATACCTGTGTCAAGGAAGATCTTCTTTGGCATATTAGTTAATGCATTAGTCTTGTAAACAAATTTCAATATTACTTGTCTACGTGTGTTTGACCATGACCAGTGTAGGTTAATTTTCAGCTTTGCTTCAGTTGTGGAGTTGTTGTTTATAAGAGTACACCAATCTAAACTTACTATGCTCCAAGAAATGAGCAAACCCTGGTATATCATCTGGATCAGAGAAGCTGCCAACCCCAATACAGAGAGCTGCTGCTGACTGAAACAGGAAAATTTCATCTTTGAAGTGTGTCTGCTCACAGGAACTTGAAATTTCATCAATGCATCCCATTAGAACAAAAGTAGTAATGTTTATTTATATATAGCTAGAGTAACTATGGGACACATTACTAGAATTGTATTTCAATAGCTACAATTGATAAAATTTCAAATAACTGGTCTGCTAGAGCAAGATAAAAATCCCACTAAATAAGGTTTTCAAGAAGTCACAACGAACAATTGTAAATAATTTTAGTGAAAATATTTTACACCTTCAACACTATTCTTTTAAGCCAATGACAAACAAGAATTCTTTACCATAATACATTTTATTATTATTTGGCAGCTAAAAAATCTTCCTCTGAAGAATGTTTCATCTTAAAGGTCTGAATTAGACCCATAAAGATCTTTCTCTTATGAATATAGATCAGATATAATGAAACCTAGAATCCTGTGTTCCATACTGACTCTGCTCTGCATTCAGGATGCAAATGTTTGCAAAAAATTTTCAAATGATACCATGCACACACATGCAAAGTGGGATACCATTTCAAAAAGTTTGATGCTTTTTGCATTCTTAAATGTTAATTGAGTATATTTAGCAAGAGATTTATTTTGGAAAATACTACCAACAGATCCAAAACTAGAAGTGAAGAATATCCCTCCATCTTAGCATATATGAATAAATAAACAAAAAAACCCTTCTTGCTAAACTTAGAACATGCTAACACCTCATACAGTCCTGTTGACATGAAAATAAATGGATGTGTAAAATAACCTGATTTTCAGACTTGGTGCAATGTGGGCAGAAAAGGGTCAAAACCCTTCAGCCTTGTCTTATTTCTTGGTGTATAAACAAGATTGATTGATTGATTGAATGGGGTTTTACGCCGCTTTCAACATTTTTTCAGTTACATTGTGGCGGCCGGAGCACCTAACAATGGATTCCTGGTATTTCATTCACCAGTACAACCACCACATCCTTTCCTAGCCTCCAGCTGCTATCTCACATAGTTCTACGATTATCAACCCATTGGTGAAAGACAAATAGTTGGAAAGAATGAGTGCTGCCATCGGGGATCGAACCCAGGACCTCTAGATTGACAGTTATGACGCGCTACCAACTGCGCTATGACGGCGGCTGTACAAACAAGAACACATGAGCAGTGGAATTAACTAAATATCTCAATAATAACAGAGGTATATATGACCAATGTAAAAATTTGTCATGCCAATACCAACAATGATGCCAAGGGGAAGACAATGTTTTCCTCCAAAACTGTCCAGCTAATTAAACCATCTAAAGTTAATGTATTTTAGTTATTGTTTACACATTCTTTATACCTTTTTTTCGGACTTCTCATTTTCCCCATCATCTGAGTCTTCACCTTCCATATCTTGTTCTATCATTTCCTCATCTTCATCTGAAATCATGCAATTTAGTTTTACAGATCAGGGCCAGAGGTTATAAAGCTTTTCTCAGGCTCAACTGAGAATTTTCTCAAATGTTAAATATAAATAAATGTATGAAAATAAAAGATAAAATTAATAAGTTGTTATTCATAACAACTTATTAATATTATCTTTTATGTTAATACAATGTACATTGAAATGAGAAATAAAACAGAATTAGGGCTTTAATCTCAAATCAATTAAGAGAAAGAATGAGAAAAGTTTTATAACCTCAGGACCAGCAGGAACCATGCATCATAAATTGTTTCATATCTCTATACATACAATTTTGAATAGGCAACCTATTTGTATGCTTTCTTCCAAAGTAGTTATACAAGAAAACAATGTCAAACTGTTTAAATAATAATGTTTTAAAGATTAGGCCTAAAAGAATATACTTTTTTTTGTTTTCATTCATTATATAGGCATGAAATGTTTCTTTTTCACTTCAAGATCCCTCCTTATCCATCTCTGTGGGATCTTCTCCTTCAAGATCCCATATAAGGAGGGCACACAGTCCATTCTTAAGCTCTATTTACCTATATTTAAAAAAGAGGCCCTAAGCCCACAATAATAGCCCTGTAAGACTACTTCAAGTAGAGCTAAAGACAGTAAAGTGGTAAAGGAAAGTTACGACTGAAAATAAACAAACCTGACTGACTCCCATCTGAATCTGTTTCACTCCCAGATCCCTCTTCATCCGTCTCTGTAGGATCTTCTCCATCAAGATCTGATATAAGGAGGGCGCGCAGTCCATTCTTTAGTTCTATATATCTATATCTAAAAAAGAGGCCCCTAAGCCCACAACAATAGCCCTGTAAGACTTATTCTGGTAGTAATATAAACAGGAAAGTGGTAATGGAATAATAACAACTGAAAATAAACAAACCTGACTGACTCCCATCTGAATCTGTTTCACTCCCAGATCCCTCCTCATCCATCTCTGTGGGATCTTCTCCATCAAGATCTGATATAAGGAGGGCACGCAGTCCATTCTTTAATTCTATATATCTGTTTGAAGGAAACTACATTTTACAATGTTCAAGTTAGGCATTTAATCAGAGGTGTGAAATTCCCTCCCTGACTTGTCCGTCACAGGCTTTTCCACTTGATGGCAAGTACATTTATCTACTAGGCCACTTGTCTGAGGACAAGTAATTACCAATGCAAATCTTGGAACAGTACTAAAAAAAGATCTAGAAGAAAAGTCATCTTAATATTTGTATCAGAGGGTAGAAAACATTGTCTAAAATGAAAAAAATGCTGGGTTACAGCATTTTACATTAAAAACATTGTTTTCTCAATATTTATCAATCCATTCTTTGTGGACAAATTCTTTTTGATCCATGGACAAGTGGAGAAAATTTGTATTTCCACACCCCTGTTTAAAAGACATTGTTTTAGGACATACATATCAGCTTTTTACAATCATACTCAGCTGGGGATCCAGGATTTCTATAAAGGGGGTTTGATGTCAGCCTACAGAACTTGAGTAGTTAGTTCCATAGTATCCCTATCTATATAAACAGGGATACTATGGGACTAATAGCTCAAATTTTGTACATCAGATATCATATATTTGTGGAATTTCAAGTCCCGGTGGTTCAAACACTACAAAAGAGGATTGTTTTACTTGTGTTACAACATTTTGATTGTTATTTTCACTAGAAAATAGTAATTTGGATACAGAGGGGTTTGTTTGAACTCCCTCTGGATCTTCCATGTATACTGGAGTTTTGAATAGAAGGTAATGATGCCTGTTCTTTTATGTTTTTAATTTATTTCTTATAAGGGAGGGGAAGGGGGATCTGGGATTGAGGAAAATTGTTTTGTGTTCACTTTGAATAAGCGATTCAAAGATAAAGGTACAAAGGCATTAAGAATACTCAACCTTAGTGAAGCTATTATCTTTGAAAGGTATGCTTTAGCTACACTTACTTATCAACAGTATAAGCAGCTACAGGCCAGTCATTGGTTTGTTCATTTGGTCAAAAGCAGGGTCTGTGCTTGCTTTTTATATTCAGGAGTACATGTAATAGACTTAAAGACAATGACTTTTCAGGGGCCAGTACTATTGAAAAAGGGGTTAAAACAATAACATGTGTAGATAATAGGTAATTTTTTCTTGGTCATGTTATTTGACTTCTTTAATTGTCTCCTTCTTGTAGAAGAACTACTGAAAATTTTAAGAGTCTAAATGACCCCATTCAAAGGTAAAATATGTTGGGTTTTTTTAAATGTTTGCGGGTCAAAAGCTTGGTTTAAAGATCCAATACAAGCCCTGAGATGGTGAGATTTCTGTAACACAATGTATGCTGAATCCAGCAGCTTAAGGACCAGGGACTCTATATACGGACCAGGGACTCTCAATATACTATCTAAGGTCTGTGCTGGGATTTACTACAAGATGCTTCTGAATTCCACAGAGTTATATTCTCACAATGTTTTCTATCTCATACAGCATCAGTCAGTTGCAATAATATAAACCCTCATTAAATCAAAATTGTGATGGCTCAGAGCAAAACAGTTGTAACTGCCTATAAACATATAGGCAGTTACAACTGTTTCGCGCTAAGCCATCCATTTGACATCTTCACGAGTCAAGGGTTATCGAATCGATAAGATCTTCTCGAATACCCCTTGACTGAATGAATAGGTATTTTCTGTACGATTTATTTTTAGCCGGCCAATCAAAAGGTCAAACGCGATTTCTGTGACTGCCAATCAGAGAGCTTCTTACAAACGAAATCGGTACCTTTTAATCTCTATGGCAACCTGTTGTTTTCCGACGACTGTGTAGATAACCCTTCATTCTTGGATAAAGAAAATGCGTCGCATCAAAGACGCTAACTTTTTAGTACGTTTTTATTCGAAGACAGATAGATTTATAAAATAAAAAAAAAATATAAATCAGTTCCTTTTTATCAGAATGATAGGAATAGTAAGCCGAAAGTTTCCTCTTTGTCCACCGTGAATGTTTTCGAATCTCTCTCCCCCCCTCTCTTAAATTACATCAAAAATGTGAGTTGGAAATTCAGACATTATCTTTCACACGTTTTGTATTTTTGCAGACTAACAAAAATAACATGAAATGATTTTGAGTTAATCTATCCCCCATATTGTTCTATAGAAGAACATTTTGGATAGCATTCTCTCTTTCCCCTCCCCCAAACCCCAAAAGAAAATGTATGAAATGAAAATAAATAAAATTAATGGCCAGTTTTGGTGTTTTTTTTTATTGAAAGCAAATATATTTCTATACTACATAGAATATAGTCAACGGGCGGCAAAACTACTTAATCGTAACTTGAGTAAGCTGTAGCCACGAGATTTTGGACTACCCCACATTAAAACACGTATATATCATATATATTAGAGATAAAAATCAAATAATCCCTTTTTAATTACAAATACATGTGTAATTCGATTTAGATTGGACATTGCGCGTAATTGCTTTGTTTTAAACGTCGTGAATAAGTTGCTTCATAGCAAATCTAAGTTTTAAATTTATCGTAACATTGTGACTACAGGCAATATGGGTACTTTTCAAATTAAAATTAATTCAAATAAATAAACAAATAAATAAATAATGAAGACAAATTATAACAATAAACAAATAAATTGATTAATTCTTCGGCTCCTACAATATTCTCACACGAGATTTATTTTACACAGATAGAGGATTTTTACTAAAAAATTGTTCTATTATTTTCTTTCTTTCTTTATTTATTTTCATATTTTTTTCTCTTTATTTCTCTTGCCATTTAATGTGTTTAAAGAAAAGTCTGCTGGAAAAGAAGGAGAAAAACTCCCGAATAAAAGAATTCATATGAAATTTCAAGTAAATTATCATTTCTAAATTATTTCTATTTATAAGACGGTTTAATTATTGAATTTATTCCAAATTTTAAATTTCGCGTACTTCAATATAGATGCATTCTACAATATTGGAGTATGCCATCGATAAGGTCTAAAACATTGAAAACTTAAACAGGTATTGATTGATTAAATAACTTGAAAATTCAAATTAACATGGAAAAATCGTAGTACACTGTCATCGAGGGTAGAAAAAGAAGAATTTGAGAACCTTTCAATGTACCATCAAATTATTAAAAAGATATGTTGTCATTTGAACAGATATAGGAATTTCGATCAGTTTTTGTGATTGTGTATTTCAGTCTTGCTAAGTGTCACAATTACCTGAACTGAAGGGGTTAAGCGCAATTCTAAGGGTTAATTTCACATCTGGAAAGTAGCCGCGGGGTATATTGATCTAACATACCTCCCGCGGACCTTTTTGTAAGAAGGTTACTGATTGGTCCGCCTCGTTTTCCGTTCTGTGACGTCACGCGTACAGAAATTACCCATTCAATCAGCCAAGGGTAAGATAAGTAAAACGTTCGTAACCCTTGGTTCGACAAGATGTCCATTTGATAATTTGTTGTGGTCAGGTAACACCACAATCCCTCATCATCATGTCATAGATGGGTAGGTAGGCATTGGTTCAATCTAAATTTAATCAACTTTAATGTAGTGGAACCGTAATAGCTCAGCAACATTTCGGGACTTATGAACTTTCACAATGTTGACAAGGTTTCTTAATGAAAATCATTAGGAAGCCACGGTTTACACTGTTAAAGTTAATTACTTCCGAAATGTTGCGAAACTATTACAGGTCCACTACCTTGACATGAAGTTATCAGGTAGTGTATCAATCTTCAGGGCTCGTGCTTGACCCTTAAACCAGGGTTTAGACTCTGAAAAAAATCCATTTTGACGCTCAAAAACTTCCTGCAGGGGGTCCTTTCGACCCGCTGAATTTCCAGTGGTACAACCTTTGCAATATAAAAGATTATATAGATCAATTGTTTTCGTCATACTATTACAAAAGGTCTATATACATGAAACCATATAAACAATTGTGTCTCACTGTATTGTTTATGTGGTTTCAGTAATATTGATTACTTTAAAGACTGAAAAGTTATCATCTTTTTTTTACCCTATAAAACCAGTTTTGACCCCCAGAATTTTAAGGTCAAGGGGTCAATGACTCCCAAATTTAAACAAGAGCACCGCCTACGGGTGCCTATGCTCGGCTCTTGAGTGCTGGATGGTGGGAAAAAATCTAAGTCGAAAAAGGGGCATAATTTGCACAAAATGCATCTAGAGTTATCCCCCTTGCTCTTTTGATTGTGAACATGTGTGCCAAGTTTCAAGTGAATGCCTTCAGTAGAACCAGAGATATAACAAAATGTCAAAGTTTTCGCATGACGACGACAACAACAACGACACAGTGGCTATAGCAATACCTCGGGTTTTCTCCGAAAACAGCCGAGCTAAAAAGCTGGCACAAGCCCTGATCTTACCTATATTCCCGTTTATCATTTTGAGACTGGAGTATTTTTGGATACACTTGCTTAGTTGCAGACATTGTCAGTCTTCTACAAATTTCTGAAGTACTTGCTGGTCTTCTCACGATTCTTACAATACTGCGGCTAAGACAACTTAACATCACATTATCTGTAATACCAAAATATAAAAGGCTTGATTACAGATTTTTTTCAATACCTGTGTTTTGCGAATAATCAAGGTTAAAAAAAGCGAATTTAGATTCAACACAGGGTCCAAAGATTTCCAAAATTGGCATGTATTCTGCAAGGTGACTGCTTCAAAAAACTTACTTTGTTCCTTCTGATTTACACTCATCCTAAAGTCAATTGTCATGTATTTGTAGCAATGAAAAATTTCTCAAACTAAGAGCCAGAGTGGACAACTCTTTGTGATCTCCTACTGTTTTTGTTGTTATTCTCGTTAGAGTTCCCGAAGTTTTTTTTCTCTAATGCTGTTGGAGAAAAAGAAAGTACACTTGAGTAAGGAAGATACAACCAATTTAAATTGTTTTTAAGATGATAACTTGCAAGTTTGTTCGGTCAGGAATGTAGAGGTTGACAGTGGGTAGAATCTTGACCAGGTGCCAGGCTACCTGGGGCCTGATTAACTAAACATCTTACGAGATAATAATCGCAAGTCAAAAATTACAAATCATACCTGGTGTTTTAATTCATTGTTAGATTCTGCCTTGCAAGATCTCATTGAAATTGTCTTTAGAACAATATTCCAATGAGAAGCTGCATAGCAGAACACCATATTTAGTTACTTCTGTAGAAGCAACTTTAACTTTTGGCTTACGCAAAAATTGATTGTAAGATGGTTAATGAAATAGGCCCCTGAATCTTTTGATCGGAATGTAGAATGTTATCTGTAATAAAACTTCTTTAAAATTTCTCAGGTCTAGTTAATATTAACACAAGCTAATGTCTCATGAGTGCACTTAATAGCAGGTTAGTGAATTTTTCTTACAGTTCCACATTTCGGCATTTGATAGTTAAAATTTGAATTTATTGATACTGTCTGCAGAGATAGTCTTTTCACTAAGGCTGATCATTGACTAAAGGTGTTCAATCTGATGTTATGAAAGCACTTTGTTGGTTTAAATTTCAAATAATGACCACAAAATAGTCCTGAGCATGAGTAAACATGCTCTCCCAGTTCAATTTGTCAAAATAATGCAGTGACTTATAGATCAGAACCATGTCAGCCCTGTCCCTTCTGTACTCAAGTGATGTTAGTCCTAGTTTCTTAAAACATTCTTTATAGCTCGGATTGAAAATAAATGAAACAAGCTAAAATAATAACCTCAATCTTTTTGATATGCTTTTTTAAGGTAAGGATACCAAACATATGAACCATATCCAAGTATAGGTCTGACTAGTGCCTTGTACAAGGGTAAAAACATCTCTTCGTCCAGGCATTAAAACTACCTATGAATCAAACTAAGTGTTTCTGTGCCTTGTTGGTAATATGTGTACATATATTTGTTATATGCAGGGCTCGTGTTTGACCCTTAAACCAGGGTTTTGACCCCCCCCCCCCCCCGATATACGAAAATATCCTAATTTGACCCCTAGAAATTTCTCCCAAGGGGGTCATTTTGACCCCCTTGAGAGGAATAACTGAGGGTCAAAACATGGTTTTTCACAAATTTCTTTCTAAAGTTCTACACATTAATTACTTGTTTCAGAAATAGTTAAACTGACTCATAAAAATGTAAAATTCCTCTAATGATTTGCTTTTTCTGTCATTTTGACCCCTTTCAATTCAGATTTGACCCCTTTAAATTCAGATTTGACCTCCAGAATTTCTTGGGTGAGGAGTCAACTCCCCAATATCAAACACTAACACAAGTCCTGTATATGGTCATCAAAATTTAGATATTGGTCAAATATAATCTCCAAATCCTTTTCAGGATATACCGGGTCAATTGAAGTTAAATTGCCATTTATCATCATTTAGCATTCCAACATCTAAGGTTGTCTAAGTCTGATTGAGTATTTGATGACTTTTCAAAGATGACACTTTTGAATATAACTAATGTGTCATCAGCAAATATTCTCACCATTCCAGTGACAATAACTGGTAGGTCATTGATAAAACATACGAATAGCACTGGTCCTATGACACTTCCCCGTGTGAGTCAACTGACCACATCAGACCATGGAGATAGAGATGACCCAACACATACACACTGTTGTCTATTGGACAAAAAGTCCTTGATCCACATCAAGGTAGCACCAGTTATTCCCAATTTCCTTAACTTAAAAAATAGATGATCATTGTGAAACCCTACCAAAGCTTTATCAAAATTCAAGGTAGATAACATCAATAGGAATACTTCTGTCAACAGATTCTGTCCACTTATCTTATATCTCTAAAAAGTTTAATAACACAAGAGCAAATAGATTTAAAACCATACTAAACATATTGTTCAAATGGTCCATAAGATGCCTTTTGTTCAGGACAGCAAAGCGCTAGCAAACGTTAGCAAACGCTTTCCTGCTTTCCTATCCTGAAGGGTGTGCTAGCTTGGGGCACTTGCAATACTCAGCTAGCAACGTCAGGAGGCGACTAGCTGCGGGAACAAAAATAGTGTACAACTTGACCATTATCAATTTTCTCTAAAATCTCATGTTTTTGTATTGTTTAGAAGTTTAATCATCTGATCATCTATGAAAAACAAATATTTTAACTTCATTGTATACATCTTAAAATAAATGTTTTCTGCCTGTCATGGTATTAGAGGGATTAAGCTTTCAAATGAGTCACCTTTGTTGCCCAGGGGTTGAAATTTGCACTTGAAGACTCGCAAAATGTGAGTGAAAATGGTAGATCGCAAGTGTCAAGCACCAACCACTTTCGATTTTTTACAAGTTGAAAAGATTGGCAATATTGTTGTAATTCTAATTCAATAGCCAAAAATTACTTAACACCATCACTGTACGTAAGACACTTGAATTACTTCATAAGTTCAATTAATCAAGCATTTCTTTCAGTGAAACTAACATTTGTCACAACTGCGATGATTCCGCAGAATGTTTACCAAGTGAAATTCTTGATCATGGTTACTGTATGATAGTTTGAGTTAATGTATCCTATAGAAGAATGTGTAATTTTATCTGCTTTTCAGGAAATACTGACTGGTGAAGCATTTAACTATTTCATGTGTGCATGAGATTTAAATTAGCATGTAAAATTTCTAATGTAAACAAGGTAATCAATCGTAGGACATTGTAATCAAAACAACTGATAAGAAGTAAAATTGGAGCTTAGCGGCTACAAGTAATTTCAAAAATTTATTTTTGGGAAATGTAATACGACTGTTCATTGTTTACTTCAAGTTCTATAATAAAAGAAAGAAAATCTACCTCGTAAACTGTCACTAAGTTTGCAAGTACTGATTTGATTTTGCGATTTGGTACTTACCAGTGTCTAATCTAGGATTCAAAAAGTAGGGGGGAATTTTGTTGAAAACCATCAACATTCTCCAAAAGATGTAAACTTTTACTCTTTCTTCATGTAAAAAAATCCCCCATCATCTTCCAAAACAGGGGGGATTTTCCAAAAGTATGTGCTAAAATGTTCAATCCCCCCTACTAGAATGGACACTGTACCCACTAGTTTAAGTTAAAGACATAAGAAGATAATTTCAACCCCTGTTGCCTAGCAACCAGTCATTTATGGAAAGCACTTGTGGTGTGTTCAAAACAGACTGCTCACAGTAAAAAATTGTTCACGGCGAGCACTTTCCTATCCTGAAGTTAAATGCAGGACTGGTTTCTCACTAATCTTACAAGGTTTAAACACCACTGAAGTCAAGCTGTCTGGCCATAATTTGAAGAATCCTTCTTGTTGCCTTTTTTGAAAATTTGAGAGAAAAAAAAGCAAATCAACTTGAAACAAGAGCCATGTCTGACATGGCCATCCCCCGCCGCAAAAGCTTGATAGTAAAACTGAAGCCTAATATATAAAGGATTCTTTTGAAATTAAAGAGATTTACCCCCTACAAAATATAACAAGAGGACCATGATGGTCCTAGATCGCTCACCTGAATCTATTTGACCCCTAGGGCATCATATCAATTAAATAGGCAGATTTCATTGAGGAGATAATTTCTACATAAAACC
This sequence comes from Fragum whitleyi, assembly GCA_948146395.1. Classification (NCBI taxonomy): domain Eukaryota; kingdom Metazoa; phylum Mollusca; class Bivalvia; order Cardiida; family Cardiidae; genus Fragum; species Fragum whitleyi. The sequence goes on from OX411548.1 coordinate 47,377,758, forward strand.
AACTTTCATGACATTTCTGCCAAAAATATGGCCCCTAGAGTTATAATAAGAAAATTATCATTAAGACCCCTTTTCCTGTGATATGGCATGGATCCTTCCCATTTTCAAAAGGCTTCATTCTTGTGATCTGACCAACATTATGACCAAGTTTAATGAAGATTGGGCAATATTTGTGGCCTAAAGAGTGTAAACAAGAAAATTGTCATTAATGCCCCTTTTCCAATGATATGGCACAGATCCTTCCCATTTTCAATAGGGTTAATCCTTGTGACCTGGAGAACATTCTGATCAAGTTTCATGAAGATTGGACCATATTTGTGGCCTCTAGAGTGTAAAAAAAATGTCTTTAAAGCCCCTTTTCCCATGATATGACATGGATCCTTCCAATTTTCAATAGGATTCATCCTTGTGACCTGGAGAACATTCTGACCAAGTTTCATGATGATTGGACTATATTTGTGGCCTCTAGAGTGTAAACAAGAAAATTGTCTTTAAGGCCCCTTTTCCCGTGATATGGCATGGATCCTTCCCATTTTCAATAGGGTTAATCCTTGTGACCTGGAGAACATTCTGACCAAGTTTTATGATGATTGGACTACATTTGTGGCCTATAGAGTGTAAACAAGAAAATTGTCATTAAAGCCACTTTTCCCGTGATATGACATGGATCCTTCCCATATTCAATAGGGTTAATCCTTGTGACCTGGAGAACATTCTGACCAAGTTTCATGATGATTGGACCATATTTGTGGCCTCTAGAGTGTTAACAAGAAAATTGTCTTTAAGGCCCGTTTTCCCATGATATGGTACGGATCCTTCCCATTTTCAATAGGGTTAATCCTTGTGACCTGGAGAACATTCTGACCAAGTTTCATGATGATTGGACTATATTTGTGGCCTCTAGAGTGTAAATAAGAAAATTGTCTTTAAGGTCCTTTTTCCCATGATATGGTACGGATCCTTCCCATTTTCAATAGGGTTAATCCTTGTGACCTGAAGAACATTCTGACAAAGTTTCATGATGATTGGTCCATAATTGTGGCCTCTAGAGTGTAAACACTTAAATTGTTGACGTCTGAGGACGGACGACGGACGACGCACGACGGACGACGCACGAAGGACATCCAATGATTACAAAAGCTCACCTTGAACCAATGTGCTCAGGTGAGCTAAAAAGGATTCTTCAGAAATTTAAGAGATTTACCCCCTACAAAATCAAAGTATCAAAAAAACAAAGGGCAATAACTCCAAAATTATGCAAGCAAGAGTTGTAGCTATTATGCACTGCACTTCTCCTCCATGAGTTCTATTCACCCATAAGGTTTCAAGTTGATAGCTATTATACTAAAGGAGATTTGCTCCGGACAAAAACTAAGTATCAAAAATAACAAAGGGCAATAACTGCAAAATTATGCGAGCAAAAGTTGTAGTTCTCGGGCACTGCACTTCTCCTCCATGAGATCTATGCACACATAAAGTTTCAAGTTGACAGCTATTATACTTTAGGAGATATGCTCCGGACAAAATCTAAGTATTCAAAATAACAAAGGGCAATAACATCAAAATTATGCAAGCAAAAATTGTAGTTCTTGTGTACTGCACTTCTCAGAGATGACCAGAGATGAAGTTTCATCTTACCCATATTGTCCCAATAGTTTGCTTAGGCCTGAATAACCATAACGATCAAAACTGATATATTAGCCCGGCTTTCAGGGTGACAAAACTGTGCAAACTGTTTGCAAATTATACCCCTTTTAGCACGTTCACTTGTGTGCAAAGCGTGGTAAAATTAGCAAACAGATTCCATCGTTTTGACATCCTGAACGCAGAGCAGGTACATACATGTACATGGCAAAAAGTGATATTGGGTGAATGCCTGAATTTGGAGATTTGGTTGTTTCATAAAAGCCATAGTGCTTAAACGTAAGTATGGTCTTTTTCCCTTACAGTTCTAGATCAAGCATTCTACGGATTCTAAAAAAAGGCAAGACTGTTCTGGGCTTTCTCTCCGCAAATTATACGCTATCATCTCTTATGTAGCTATATGCATCTAATTGCACATATACATGCATCATCTCCTCATTAATGCCAGAGAAAAATTCTGTTTTCATTACTGGTCTTATTATAGATCTATAGACTTTTCACTCTGTATTACCATGTATGATCACTGATAGTTCTCGTAGAAACCTCCACTTCAAGGGCTGTTGCTTTTGGATGCGTATGGTTAACAATACAATGCAGGGTCTGAGATAGGGAAACTCTTAAAGGTCTTAATAATACGTTTTTAAAAGAGTGTAGTTTAATTACACCTAAAATCGCAATAAAAATCTTTGTAGCATATGATTATCTTGAATGTAGCTGGTTTGTGGAATAAGTACCCGAATAAGATTTCACTCAGTAAAAAATACATGTACGGAAAAAGATTGAATCAAAAGTTTACTAAAGACAAACATTAAAGCCAATCTCAGCTTGAAAATAACTGTTACACTGTTAGACTTATTTTATTTTTTCTTCTCATCTTTCTCTCCTATCCATTTTTACTTTCCTTTTTTCTTCTTCTTTGCTTATTTTTAGAATCATAGTAGCCATACTTGAAAAAATTTACTTACAAAAATTTATTTACAACTTTTAAAGTCCAAGTTTAAGGACGCGGCTTAAAACATACTATGCATGCGAAGCATCCAATTTTTTAAGGTGTCAACCCAGTATTGTTCTTAATTTAACCTACTTTTTTGATAGGCCACATATAAAGGAAAACTGAGTTTTTCATATGTATTGTATAGTTCCTTTCCAAAATATTCAATTATTCGTAAAGCAAAGAAGTCGCACATAAGTAGACTGTTTCAACACAAACAAAAAAATGAGCAAGTTATTTTCTAGCTCCAAATTTCTTTGTTTTGATGCTGTCATCACAGTTGTCTAATGTCTAGGGCTATTCTTAGAAATACCCAAGGAATAAGGCAAATATGCTGTATTTGCTTAATCCCGTGGGCATTTTTAAAAATAGCTCTAGACAACTGTGATGAGGTCATCAAAACAAAGAATTTTAGTGCTTGAAAATAACATGCTCATTTTGTGTTTGTTTTGACACAGTCTACTTATGTGTGACTTCCTTGCTTTATGAATAATTGAATATTATGTTAAGGAACTATACATGACATATGAAAAACTCGGTTTTCCTTTATCCGTGGCCTGTCAAATAAGTAGGTTAAATTTAGAAAAATACTTGGATGACACCTTAAAAAATTGGATGCTTCGCATGCATAGTATGTTTTAAGCCGCGTCCTTAAACTTGGACTTTAAAAGTTGTAAATAAATACTCAAATCCGTTCATTTTAGAAGATCACCATTTTTAAATTCAGAAATTCTGAAAAATTTAGATAAACAATCGATTATGTTGAATTTTGATGGACCAATCTCATTTTTCAGAGCAAATTTGTCAAAACTTATGAATAATCCTTTCTCAGAATGAATTGTGAAGGAATTTTATGTTTCCTATCTTCATTCAATATTTTTTTTATAGCCACGGATAAAAGGCAACCCACGGTTTTAGGCATATCAACCATATAGCATACAAGTGGCCATGGGTCATGAGTTTGAGTTGCATGTTAGGCACAGCTTTAGTCCAGAAACTTTAAACAAGTCAGTATACCGACATTGTGACAAGCAACCCTTCATTGTCGACATTGCTTTATCCAAAAGTTGAGCTAAATCACAAAGCTGACACGAAAAGACCTTATTTTATTAAATTCTTCACCAAAAACTGATTGATACACTAGGTAAGGTTTCAAAGTGTTTAAAGATGCGATATTTTGAAGACTTCTGTGAAATTTATTATACTATCGCTTAAATTATTTCATACCTTACCAGTTTATAGAAGCGTGAACTGCCATTTAATGTTCTTGAATGTATGAAAACAAGTTCTTGAACTTTTTGGCAGAGGTTTTCCATGAAAAATGTCAGTGATAGAGTTCACCTGATGAAAGCTCTGCCTCTTTTACTCCATGCAAAATCGCAGTTGTTTGGACAGTTAGACTGGCTATTTCGATTAATCGCTTAGACTGGATAAATTGGTTCACAAATTCCGTTAACTGGCGAGCCTGTCTCAATCTATCGATACAGTATCGGAGGGTAGCGTAGATGGGACAGGTTTACCAGTCTAGCAAATTTCGAAACTGGAAGCTCGGTATCTGAGGAACATAGTTTCAATTGATCATTGGGCAATAAGGAAGTATTGGAATTTAATACTTTTGATACACATTCAGAGAAATCCTGAGAGAAAGCTACATAGGCATATCTGCATAATATGATAACCTATATCATTAATAGAAAACTGACCGTCTGTAGATAGTTTCCACGTAGAAGTTGAATCTAATTTTGTCATTAATGTTTTGTACACGAACATACAGATATGACAAAAATCAGATTATGATAAGGATTTTTACCTCTAGAAATACTAACCATATTAATATCCGTCGCACTGCTAATGTATTCAATGATAGTCATTTTACCCCTTGTCATGCTAAATAAAATCCTGGCACTGAAATTGCATTTAAATCAAAGTGCTGAAATCACTAAATCCTCTCATTGTAAGACGGTATTTATTTTCGAAAAAAAAAATAAATAAATTTCAATTTTTCAGGTTAGAAAAACAAAAACTGGGCAAGCTATTACAATACAAATAATCCAATATGAAATACAAGTAATCATTTACAAATGGCTATCAAACATCTTAATAAAAGAATACTGTGGACAGTAATGGATTTGGAATTCTCAAAAGAAACAGGTGTTCTTAAAGGAATTGTGTTGGGCCCATTAATATTTTTATGTCACATGAATGACCTGCCTGACCGTGTCACATCATCAGTAGGGGAGACCGGGGCAGAGTGTTACACGGGGCAAAGTGTTACGTTTGAAATATTTTCTTTTTGACATCATTAATGTCCCAGGTATTATTTATAAGAAAAAGGTTTTTTGATTATGCATGTTTTGCTGCATATTAGATTCATGAAATAGGAATGTCCACTTAAGAAGAATCAGAAAACGATTTTTGTGACACAAAAGTAAATTCTTACCATCTTCGTAAATATCCGCCTTGTCTGATATAAGAGTACAAGAAATAGGAATGTCATGTGGTTATGAGATCCCGAGATCCAGAAGCTTACTTTCGTGTACAAATTATGTTATTGTAAACCATTCTTTTCTTTGCACGAGTATCTTTTCCGAAAAACTGCGATTGGGGCGGAGTGTTACACAGGACGTGGGGCAAAGTGTTACAGGACGTGGGGCAAAGTGTTACAATGTGTTTAGCGCCATTATTCAATTTCCAGATTTCAAAGAAGCTTCAGGCGAAGTTTTAATGTTTGTGCAAATCATTTAACTTCTAATCATATGCAATAGAAACCGTTGTACGAAAAAGATAAATTTCCCGTTGCAAGAGTAACCAGCTTTGTCTCAAAACGCTTTGTCCGCTATATATTCGGACATGTTGAAACGGGGATTTGGCTGTCCAATGGGCTTATTTCTAAAAGTTTGTGGTTAATCACAGATTTTTTATGTAATTTCATAAATTTAGAGTTTAAGAGACTTAATAGTAATTAATGCAATTCAGCCATGATCATATTATACTTTCTGACTTTTCAAACTTATCCGAAGCTACAGTAGGTTCCAGTAGTAACAGGTGCTCTTAGATTTTATTCCGGAAATGGACATACAATACGAGATTTATGGTTTATGTCTTTATAAGAGAAATAAAAAAAAAGAGAGAGAGAATATTTTAGGATATGGTCTGAGTATTTTATTATTAAGGAAACGTTTTGAAACATGTGGTTAGGCGCAAGAAATGCACTTTTTTGTCATGGGTGACCAAGTCAGTGTGTGCAAAACTTGCAGTCTAATTTTGAATAATATTTTTGCCAAAAGGCCTTTCATGTTTATCCCGGTATTGTAAAAGCAAATGGAAGTTCTTTTCGTGACGAATGTATGCCATGTAACACTTTGCCCCGGTAGGTGTAACACTTTGCCCCAAAAGCCCGGGGCAATGTGTTACATTTACCGGTATTTTTGTCTGCGTATAAAATTTTTATAATATGACGAAATTGTTTAATCAAAGTATTTTTTAGTTCCAAATTCGTTAAATTTTCGATTCATATACTAAATAAATTCAAAAGAGCTATGGTATCGGAAAATTTGTGAATTGATTAAAAATTGTAACACTTTGCCCCGGTCTCCCCTACCGTCCCGTTTGCTTCTCTATCGTACAACCAAGAAAAATAAGGACCACAACCAACTACAAAATGATAAATAAAAACCCTAGAAGCGTGGGCTGACACAATGGATAATGAGATTCAATGCAAAAAAGTGCTATACACATATATGTATACTGTAAATCAACCAGAAATCAACCAAATTCTACGAACTAAATAACCACATAATACCAGAGGTACAAGACAACCCATATCTTGGACTTCAAATCTCCAACGATCTGAAATGGAACAAGCACATCAAAATTACAGCAAACAAAGCCAACTATCCTCTAACTACTAAAACGATCTGAAAAAACTACCAGTATCATGCAGAAAAACAGCATACACAACACTAGTAAGATCTCATGATCATGGAATGTGGGGCGACAATCTGGAATTCCTATCTACAATCAGACATAGTCGAACTTGAGCAAATACAAAACACAGCTGTACGATTCTTCAAGGGTGACTACAGAACTAGAGACACAGGAACCATCCATAGATTCAAACAAGAACTGGTACTAGAGACGCTAAAAGACAGAAGAAGGAATCTGGACTCATCCTAATGTACAAGGTGGTTGATTTGTTGGAGCCGTCTATGCCTGCCATAAAATTTATCCCTTCCGGAAGCTAAAAAGGTTAATTAGATCAAAGAAATACGCATATCTCATCAGCACAAGCGTTGTCGAAAAACACGTCTGCACAAACACAAAAGGCCTAGTCATACCCACTGCTAAAACACCTCAATACACTCCAAGACAGAAGGAGGAATCTGCGACTCATCCTAATGTAATCATACCCGCTGCTAAAACACCTAAATACAAGCACTCATTCTTGTAGAAACCACTATCCAATGGAATTACCTGCCAAATGCAATAGTGCATACAGGCTCGTTAGTGGCCTTTAAAACGGCCCTAAAACGAGAGCCAATAACACGGCAACACACACTCCGCTGTATAAAAGCCTTTTAAGGACACATACAGTTACAGATAACAGGTGGCATAGATTAAGATCAAACAGTGCAAATATGTGCAGACTGATCTTTGCCTATTCCCCCTTTCAAAGCAGGAATTCATTCATCATGATAGGAATAAGAACATACCTAGCTTATGAACGGCTTCAGCCTTTCACGCCATAGGAAAGGGATTCCTGCCAGGAATGCCAAATGCATGCATAATATCCAAGCCTTTGGCGTACACAGCCTTATATCGGCATAGATATCAGCCCTGCGTTCAGGATCAGCAAACGGTGCAAACAGTGTTCCAATTGTATCCCGCTTTGCACGCAAGTGCACGCGCAAAGCGGGGTACAATTGGAAACTGTTTGCACCGTTCGGTTATCCTGAACGCAGGGCAGATTTTACTGTTTGGTTAGTGGGTTTATCAACCAATACAATTTATATATGAACACAACACGGATTTGTCTTTTTGGCGTGACTAGACAAACGCAAGATCGGGCTGGAAACCACAGGATCTATAGATTTGATGGAAAGAATATTACAGATTGTTGAGATTACCCGATCGTGAAATATTGGCCGATTGGGAAATAGCTACCATATCGACCATTCTCACCAACCTGTTTTACGGGACCAAATAATGATTTTCACTCACTTCTGAATCACAAGGCTTCGAGTTTAATTCGCCTCACAAAAAACTTCGGGGATCATCATGTAAATGTGAAAGGTATCTACGCTGGTAGGGCTGCACTTCCGAGTTCACGGTTGAATTTCCTTTTCACTTAAGGCAGATATTTCATTCCAGAAAGTCCATGCATCATCTACCTAATCAACCTAGACTCTGCAATTTAGCCAAGACTATATTTCTAAATTTTAGAATAGGTTGGTGAATACGGGTCAAACTTCTTTTGTGAATAATCTACTTCGTATGTATACCTTCTTCAAATACATGTAGTGAATTTGCGAACGGTTTTTTCGATTAGTCTTTTTCTTCGTCCATCACAAAAGATAACCTATATCTCCGAGCGATGTTCCATTTACTATCAACCATATTGACAATTCTAACAAATTAGGACTGTAACAAATGAGCGATATTAAGGCATTCGTATTGAATAGCGAGACCCATCTAACAATTCATTAACTAACATAAATCTTCCAAAATAATTCCGGGAAGACTCCTTTTTTATGGGTTGACCTAAATATTCGGACATAACGTCTCTTGTGATTCCGTTTCGGACACGGGCGTGCCTCGGGAAGAGGGGAAAATGGTGTTTATGAAGTGAACCTGTGCGTGACATTTCCAACAATTTGAAATGTTCATACGATGCAGTCATTGAGCAGCATTGACGGCCACATACTGTAGATATAAAGTTACCTGATGGTCTAAAGATACTCTGTAACCTTATCTAGCTACTAAACGCACAGTGAAGACTCTGGTCAGACTGTGCGGATGCACATGCTAGTCAGAGTCTTTGCTTTGTACATATTTGAAATTGTTGGAAATCTCACGCACACGCTCAATTGATATATCAAACAATTTATTTCATCCAGATGTAGGAAAAGAAGGTCCGGACTATCACCCCCTCCCCTCCCCGGGGTAGAAATTTCCGCAAAAATGTGGTTATCATGTCGGTAAACTTTAAACAAAGGTGTCGGAGTTACAATTAACGCAACAAAGGGAAAATTGTCAACGAATATCCGTATCTTATTGGCGCATCATGCACAAAGTCGAATGATAATGAGCATTCTGTAAACGTTTCACGTAAATCCGTCCATATTTGAAGGAGTTGTCGTAGAATATGGTGCAGATAAAAAACTGGCGGCGTATAAAATCGACGCACCATGTGGTAGGCGAGCAAAATCCTAACTACAAAATGTTAAAGTTGTACATATATAATTAAATAAGGCTCGGGTGCAATTGATACATTTTTTAAATTGTTAACCCTCCCTCCCCGAGATATTTGTGGATGCTATATGCTATGTCGCTGATAAAATATAGTTGCAGATCAAGGGATTTTTCGGAGGGGGGATAATTCAACCGGAACAGCCCCATAGCCTAAAAAATCGGCTAAAAAGTTGAAACGAAAAACTACCTCCCTCATTTATGAGTTCGAACCCGCTTTACAGAAATCCTGGAACCGCTATGGGATCACCATACTCTAGAAAATTAGTCAGTGTCATCAAGTACACAAATGTTTAAGATAGGCATTATTTTCTGCATTCGGAACATCACTCGGCCATTTCCGTGAACTGCAACAGACGTTGATCGTGAGATTGGCCGAGTGGTGGTCCGAATGTATTTTCTGGTGAGTCTGTAAATCTGATATTTCCCGAATGAGGAAATTATGAATTATTGGTGTAAGATCTCTGTCTGAGTCATGAACCATTACAATAATTAATATTTATCTTTTGTGTTCTAATACTGACCTGCGTTCAGGGTTCAAGGAAAAAATCGTTTTGAACGTTTTTTTTAAATGATAGCTCTTTTTGCATGTATGTACAAACGTACCAAGCGGGGTTTCATTTCAAAACGTTCGCAAACGTTTTTGTCTGCTACACAGAACTTGTCTTAATGCTAGTAATCAAGAGACTGGGAACAGAATGATTGAAATTCTTACACTTGAAATAATAATAATAATAATAATAATAATAATAATAATAATAATAATAAAATCGTTTTTTTCATATTAATTATTTCAAAGTTGAAAGTTTCAATTATTCTGTTCCGAATCCTAATGTGTGGACTCGATATACTCATTAGATTCGTCTTAATTCAAATCGATTTTCGAACCGATTCGTGAACCAAAAAGCACTACAATCGAGTGTCTGGCATGATTTTAATCGGAGCCTTTTGTAAAACTTTACCCCTAATCGGAAGCGTACAACCCATTAAAAGAAACGTATCTTAGACTTCCAGATCGATGCTGTGTTCTCGCCTGATCGAGGTTTGACGGCATGCGTGATCGGGGGAGGTCGAGACGATCGCTCGGGCTTCCTACCCGATTTTTTTTGTTATGTCAAAAATACCCGTGTGCAATCGAGTAGAGAAAGATGACCGAGAAGCGGTCGGAAAGCGATCGTGTATCGATCGGTGCATTCGGAACATCGCTCGGACATTTCCGTAAACTGAAAAGTACCTCGGACGTAAGTGTAGTAATTTTTGGTCCATATTTAGGTAATTCGGCTCCTGGTGGTACTTTGGTTAATGCGCTTGAGGAAAAGCAAATTCCTTGAATGCTTTCAGATCGTCTATAGAGATTTTTTGGCATATCATGATTTGAATGCAAAACGCAGTTAAACACTGCGTTTTATTTTCAAATCATAGTATGCCCGATTTTTGCCTTAGGTCGATTTTGTTTTTCGCAGCGTTATTCTCAGTTACATTAGTGACGTCATATAAACCCACGTGCGAAATGACGCGCTTTCATGGATGCGCCAGTATTCTTCCCGAGGTCTATTTCGTAGAATCGCCTAGGGTTCCCGATTGGATCGGGTGGAAGATCGAGTTGGTCGTGAATTTATCGTGTAGAGATCGAGTGCGATCGGATTGCTATTTTTTTACCCAATTTTTTACACGATCATTCTAGACCTGACCTCGTGCTGTTCCCGACCGCATAAAAAATCAACTCGAGTCAGTTTTACGACTACATTCGACCATTCTCGATCGCTCCTCGAGGGAAGCTCTAAAAGCAGTCGAATAGAGGATAAAGTATTTTAAAATCGGATCGATCGAGAGGAAATCGGAAGGTAGGTTGCCGGGAAAAGATCGGGTAGCGATCGTGTACAGATTGAGAGGGCCGGACTGAGTGATCGAGTTAAGGTCAGTATGAACGAGTTGACAAAGGATTGGAAGTTAGGTTACGATCGGGTCGTGGATACTCGGGTAGAGGACAAAAGATCGAGACAAAGCCGTGTTTCAGCTTTTGATCGACCTTGTTCGGCTTCGATCGGGAAATTTAGGCGATCAAATTGATCGGATCGGAACCTGGCATGATGAAGCCAAATCTACTCTTTCTTTCCTTAATATTTTCGAAAATGAGTATCCCTCCAAGCCTCGACGATACCAATGATCTTATTAATTTTAAATCTTGTTGAATGTTTGAGTTTATAGAATTCAAAACATGCACCAATTTCAGAACTTTAAAGAAAAAATGACCTGAAATTTTAATGGATGTGACGGAAAAAATCACAGCATTGGCAACTTTCAAGTGAGATATTCTACATAAAAGAAGAATAAAGATTCTGGCCACTTTCGTGGTTGGATTTGGATGAAAACACGTCTGGAACACATAGCCAAGAGATTTGATTAACCGTAGTTTTGCTGAATAAAGTTCTTTACAAATCAAAGAACTGAAAGTACCGGATGTGGACGCTTCTAGCGGCATTGTTGTGAAAAGAACGTACCAAAATAGAAACCTATGGACTATGTAAAAGTTCAAATTTTCATTTTCTGACCTTGCTCTTAACTGATTACCTAGAATTTGAAACCAACAGAATTATTTTTTTTTTTGAAAAGTTATTCACTTCTCAAGTACTGACCGGATTGTTCACACGTACCAACACTGGTGGACTTAAAAACGTCCACCAAAAAACGAATTAAAATCAAAGGGCTGGCTGTTATGTAGACCTGCTCGTTGTTCATCAATAATACACGAAATTGATATCAAGAAAAGGGGGTGATTGCTATTTTTTCTCAAGAAACGTTGATACACGAAGCTTTTACCTTAAACACTAGAAGTCTGCAAGCACACGTTAATAACTAGACAATTTTCTGTTTTTTCGTAAATAGACGTACAGAATATTACAAGGGGTATCAAACCCTTTATTTTAAATGTTACTCATCCTGTGCATGACATTTCCAAAAAAATCTTGTGTGCTTCATGGGCAGACAATAAGCATCATAAGCAATCACACAGTCAATTTCAAATGTTCAGGGACTGTGAACGGACACTTTAGGTCTATAGCTACTAATTACCGAGCATGTAGCTAAGACACAGAACAGACTGATCAGGGGCCAGTTTCATCAAAACAGTTAAGATGTATTTTTGTCTTACTGATGACTTTCCACATATTAAGGACAAAAACCACGTATCACTAATATATCAATACCTATGTAAAGTGATTTTTGCTGTAACTGCTTCGAAAGTCTTCAGTAAGACAAAATCGTCTTAAATGCTTTGATGAAACTGGCCCCTGATTCTTAGCGTTGCCCACATGTCCAATTTTAGGAAATATCACGCACAGGCTCAAATTGTTTTTAATGATATTTTCAGTTGAAGACTTCCTTACATCTTGGATAACATTCTTCCAAGTCTGGAGGCTCCATCCAGTCATACCCCCACAGCCCTTCCATTTTCCAAGATCAACGTGTTTTGAAAGGGAGACCCAATGAATCTCCTAGCAACTTTGGTCCAAATTTAACAAGTGTTTATGAGACGATTTTCGAAGATTTTTTTCGACGTTTCTCTGAAACTGATAAACCTTGTCCCGCCTTCTCCCATTTTTCCATTGATCGAAATTCCATGAGCATTTTTTAATAGGCTACCTAGGAAACATTTCTGCCAAGTTTTAGTTAAATTAGAGCAGCCGGGTTGAGGATAAGGAGTGTTTGTACTGCCTTGTTGTAAAAGCTAGCTTTTATAGCGACGAGGTAGAGCAATCGCTTTGGGGTGTAGAGGTCTCGAGTTCGAATCCCGAAAGAGTCGAATATGAAATTGCGGGAATCATTTGGCGCCCACCGTAAATAACCAACATGAGTCGGTGGTCATGTGATTAGGTAGTTGATGTTGATTTGAGACGATTCGTGGAAGAATCTTAATTGTCGAGGGGTGCATGTAGCCGGGTTGAGTATAAGGGGAGTTTGTACTGCCTTGCCGTAAAAGCAAGCTTTTATAGCGACGTGGTAGAGTACTCGCTTTGGGGTGTAGAGGTCCCGAGTCCGAATCCCGATAGAGTCGAATATTTAATTGCGGGATACATTTGGCGCCCAACGTAAATAACCCACATGAGGTGGTGGCCATGTGATTAGGCAGTTAATAAAGTTGATTTGAGAAGAATCGTGGGAGAATCTTACTTGTCGAGGGGTGTTTGTAGCCGGGTTGAGTATAAGGGGTGTTGGTACTGCCTTGCCAAAGCTAGCTTTTACAGCGACTTGGTAGAGCACTCGCTTTGGGGTGTAGAGGTCCCGAGCTCGAATCCCGATGGAGTCGAATATTTAATTGTGGGTTACATTAGCCCAATGGTTTAGGTACAGTTCTTCAGCGTAGATTTAGCGAATCATTTTTTCCATTGGTTTAGAAAGAGAAGATTTTCAAAGAATTGTTCTGCGATTTCTATAAGTTTGCTTTGCCTGCCAAAACATGCATGCAATACTCTGTGATTCATCAATTTATTAACAAGTTTTGTAAAAGAGTCATATAAGGAATAATTCGTGTTAAATTTTTTTAAAAGTTTGGCCCATTTGGTTTAAATGTATACGCTCCAACAAAAATATTGGTGACGCATTTCCCGGGTGATCAAAAAGTGTCCCTTGAGATCATTGTGCAAAGGTGAGCTAAGAAACTCAAACCAAGCAGTTCTCAAATTAAATATGTGCTCAACAGCATCTTCGCAAGCCAAGGGTTCTAACTCCACTATGTTCCTTCGTAAGGAACATAATCGAGCTAGACCATTGGCTTGCGAAGATGGCTCAACGGGGGGCATGGAGGATTTGTCTCCCAAAGAGATAGTATCAGTCTCACAAGATAAACAGGAGACAATGTATATATCAAATATCAATTACCGATGGGGGTTTTATTGTGGGATGTTGTTAATACAACACATCACGTTAAAAGGTTTTTGTCATTCAAGTGTCAAATATGTTTGCTTAGACAGAAACCTGCCTACCGATTTCTAACACTTCACTGCCTTTGAATGGTAGCTCACGGTGTCTATGACAAAATTTGTATTCTTGAATTTGTTTATGCCACAATTATTTGGCTAAATAATCAAAACATGTTTCACTTCATTATAGAAAAAAAGCTTTGCAAAACATTGTGGACAATGAAGAAATTGCTTGTAACATGCAATTCTTCCATTGTCCATAATATATATATATGTATTCGCGGAAAAAACTATTTGGCTAAACATTCGTTGTCTTCACCATTTTCTAAATTTGACAAATCTAAAATGTTGTTGACTAGTAATAATAAGGGTTAATTAGGCAGTATTAAGATCTTTTTGGATTTGGTAGAAATTATGCAAAATACAAGACATATGAACAGTAAAGATAAAATTTAATTATGTATTAAGTATGTGAGTACATAAATATAATTATTTTTTGCTCTGTTATATGGCACTTATCATACATAAAAAGAAACAAACAGTAAAAACAAAAATAAAACAAAGGTATCTATATTTTTATTGCCTGAAGAGAAATAAGAAGAAATTGAAAATAATATGTTAGTGTCTTACAATATTATCTGGTTGTGGTTGGGAGCATTTATCTCTTGCAGCCCAGACCAGAAAACATTGAAATTCTAAGACATTTACATGTTATACTATTGGTCATGTATCATTTTTATAATAAACCCTTAAAATCAGCAAAAATTCAGGTAAAAGTGTATGCAAATTGTTTTAAAAAATAGACTGCCTGATATCATTTTATGTTATCAGACAGGTCAATATCAGGTCAATATAAATATAATTTCTCCTTTTTTTCATATTCTTAGGTAACCACTTTCAATTTACTTTCTTATTGCTACTGCTTCCCCTTCAATCAATCAGCAAGCCAAAAACTAAGCTGTCCTGGTACATATCCTTAAATCTAATATGAACACATCATTACATGGTTGTAATAAAAACAACCTTATGAACATCCTTTTGGCAAGAAACAGAACACATGCCATAGAATAGCCATGGAATTAAAACAAAGATTCTCAAACGATAGTTTTTTTGTGAATTCTGTGGTAGATGAGACTTATTGCGGTTTCTTAAAATTTTGACTGATTTAAAATTTTATAGGTAACAAGATGTGTTGCAAATTACCCATTTCACCTGAAATTGCTATTTCTAATTAAAAAATGACCTTGACAGATGACCTTGGCCTTGTGACATGACATTGAAACCAGCAGATGCAAATCATTGAGATCTATCATCATAACAAATATGAGCATTGTATCTTGAATAGCCTTAAAATAATTGGCAATGTTAAGATTTTTGGTTAAGTCTTGAGACAGACCAACAGACAGATGGACAGAGAGACAGACAGACAACCATAAAACCATAAAACAATATGCCCTTGATCTTATGATTTGGGGGCATAAAAGTAAACATAATGTAAACATCTAATAATATTCTTTGGCATAGAACACAGTAAATGATTGATCTGTTTTAAATGTCTAATAGAGTACATGTAATAAAAGGGTCATTATAAAGAGTACCAACAAAGTGGAAAAGTAATAGTGTCAATAAATAGAGGATATTGAATGAGTGGTCATTGAATACCGAATTTATTAAACTCATCATCTATAAACAGATAAAAACGAGACTATGCCGAGTTTTTATCTGTTGATAGATGATGAGTTTAATAAATGTGGTATTTGATGAGCACAAATTTAATATTCTATTTATAATATGACCCAAATTATTGCAAACAATAGTTAAATTTCTTGAAATTCAATATTTAAATTTACCCCAAAACTTATAATGCCGTTTAAACTGAAGTCACAATATATAAATTATGACGTCATTTTTGCGGTCACAAAATAGCGTTGCTATTTGCTCTGGGTTATTTGCATAGTTATTCAACTAGTCTAATAACACCTATGTAATATCAAAAATATTCAACGGGTTTATTTCACTCCTGCGACGTAGGTCACATTATAAATAGAAATAGTCAATGATATTGACCACCAGTCAAAGGTCAAAGATTGATCAATACATTGGCACTGTCTTTTTTCAAATCATTTTAAGTTAATGGACTCATGAAAATTCCACATTAATTCGCAACTCATGATCTTTTACAATGTTAACCAAGATTTGCTGATGAAATCAATAGGAAACCTTGGTTAACACTGTAAAAATTATGACTTCCAAAACATAGCAAAGCTATGACAGGTCCACTACTTTAAGTCAATATGATGATCATTCTTCAATATTCACACATTGTCAATAAAATTGTCAATTAAGGCAACTATTATTGACAAATAGTGAATAATATTTCAAGAAAATTCAACATGTGTCCTCTGATATTATCATTTATACTGATAGTATATATAGAGGATAATCGTTTGTTTCAGTGTAAGATCGATTCATATTTCATTGAGTGAACAACAAAAGCTATTTTTTCACGAGTGGCATAGCACATATGTGCAGACTAACCTTTGTCCATACCTCCTTTCAAAGCAGGAATATTCCAGGATCAGCATGACAAGGGTTAAAATTCATCGAATAACTAGAATGGTTGTCGAGGAACAATACTAATGTAAATGTTTGACCTTGATCTTCAACATTCTACCCAACCTACTTCCAAAACTAGTTAAAATGGCATTTCTTTATCTTGAGTGAAACATCTGTGCCATATCTTTTTAAAATCCAATTATAAATGTAGGAGTTATGTTTGGGTTTTATATATGACCTTGACATTCAGTGTGATATTGACCTTAAGCTTTAAGATACAAAACAAGATGTGTTTGTGAAACACGAATGCCCCCGTAACGGCATTTTTTTTCAAAGTTTGACCATGACAGATGACCTTGACCTTGTCACATGACCTTGACTTTGGTACCAGCGGATGCGGATCATTGAGATCTATCATCATGCCAAATATTAGCTTTGTATCTTGAATAGGCTTGAAGATATTGGCAAGGTTAAGTTTGGCTAAGTTTTCGGACAGACGGACGGACAGACGTACAGACATACAGACGGACATGAGTAAAACAATATGCCCCCGATCTCTCGATACGGGGGCATAAAAATTCTTTAAGATGGCACATTCTACTCATTGTGGAGAGAAATCGTGTAAACTTATTTTGAATCCTGTCTTTAATTGTAGGAGAATGCTCCAGACAAATTTGAACAGAGGAACGGACTGTAACTTTGTAATGGGTAAAATTAAGCATTTACAATCTAAATGAACACAAAGTTTGACAATAGATCTAACAATAAGGCAGTCATCATTCATAGTAAACAGCATAAACAGTTCCTACAGCATATAAATCTTTACTGCTGAACGAGGAGGAAGCAAAGCTATCTCTGTCTGCATCCCATAAAAATCTACTTCCTATACTCACACCATGATCATTCTTCTGACCAATCTGTACTAGGGATAGTATCTTGTACCTGGAATAACAAGAATATAATATCTGAGGGGTCAGCACTGAACAGTTGTAACTCCCTATATGTTTATAGGGAGTTACAAATGTTTTGTGCTGACCCGTCAATATGAGCCTATATGTGACATTTCCAACAATTTGAAATATCCCTGAGGTGCAAATATTGAGCAGTGTAGACAGTCACTGCCCATCTACTTTAAATGAAATGTTACCTGAAGGTTTATGGGTACTTTGACACCTTATCTATCTACTAAATGCTTAGTGAAGACTATGGTCAGACTGTGCAAATGCACAGGCTGCTCCGAGTCTTTGCTATGTACATATATGAAATTGTTTGTAATCTCACACAGAGGCTTATGTGTGATGCATCACACAAATAGGGACACCCTGGAAAGTAGAAAAAACGTGCCAACCCTTAACAGACTTTACATATTGACCCGAGTCAAAAATTATCACTGGTTTGTTTATAAAAATTTGTTTTTATTTCAATTGTGACGAAAGCTCAAGTTTAAAGAATTGCTCTCAAACGCTCAATCAAGATGTATTCATGTCCCTGAGAGAGAGGCAGGGGTTTAAGCACAGTGCTACCCTATTATACATATGTTGAAATTTTTTGTAATTTTGGGTATTGATTCTTATTTTCTGATTTTTGAAAAAAAAAAAAAAAAAAAATCTGGTTGATCTCTGCTGGGAAAAATCTCTTTTAAGGACTTCAAAAATTGTCTCCTTTCACATGTTAGGTAAAATATTGAAATTCATTTTACCAATCATCATCAGAAAATAATAGACTTTTCTGAAAGTATGTGAAACGATATAAATGCATGTATATTATATCTAAAAGGGTAAAATCATTTTAGGGAAAAAAGTAAAATATTCTCTAGTGGGATATTAACACTTAATCCTAGGAAAGGAGTAAGTTTTGAGTCCCAAAAAATCAATGGCTCTGCATGAAACAGTTGTTACTGCCAAACATATAGGCAGTTACAATAGTTTTACACTGAGCCCTCAGTATCAAGTGCCCAACCACCCAATAATGCCCCTACATTATCTTTCTATTTTAAATCAAAGCACTGAAAGTGCTGATGGTGGAAGTTTCTGTTGGCATACCAGAGTGATTCTTCCATTTGTTGAGATGGGGAGGAATTTTACATGTAAAATTACGATGAAAAGGAAAATGACCTGACCCAAGTTCGCATCTTTTTTCAGATGTACATTTCTCAACATATATCGTCTATCGTCAACCAAAGTCCTGTAATTACAAGGTTTTGATAACTTTTGGCATTATGCCGGGTGTAGTTTAAAAAGTGATTGTCCAATCCATTGGGTAAGACAATTAGATGATCTAGGTTATAATTCTTATTTTGTAATGCAAATTGATTCTCCGTAATCTCATAATTAAAATTATGATAATGTCGTTATCTACTTAACAAGAGGACCATGCAAAAAAGTCATGATTGCAATTTTATGATTTGTTAGAGTTTAAACAAGAAAATTGTGATTAAGGCCCTTTTTCCCATGATATGGCATGGATCCTTCCCATTTTCAATAGGGTTTATCCTTGTGTCAAGAAACACATGCTGACCAAGTTTCAAGAAGATTGGATCTCTAGAGTGTAAACATGGAAATTGACATTAAGTCCCCTTTTCCTGTAATATGGCATGCCTCTTTCCCATTTTCAAAAGCGTTCATCCTTGTGACTTGACAAATATTCTGACCAAGTTTCATGATAATTGGACCATATTTGTAGCCTCTATATTGTAAACAAGAAACATTGTCATTAAGGCCCCTTTTCCTGTGACATGGCACGGATCCTTCCTATTTTCAATAGGGTTCATTCTTGTAACCTGACAAACATTCTGACCAAGTTTCATGAAGATTGGACCATATATGTGGCCACTATAGTGTAAACAAAAACATTGTCATCAAGGACCCTTTTCCCGTGATATGGCATGAATGCGCCCAATTTCTAATGGGCTTCATCCTTGTAACCTTTGCAAACATTCTGACCAAGTTTCATGATAATTGGACCATATATGTGGCCTCTACAGTGTAAACAAGAAATTTGTCTTTTGGGCCCCTTTTCCTGTGATATGGCAAGGATCCTTCCCATTTTCAATAGGGTTAATCCTTGTGACCTGCAGAACATTCTGACAAAGTGTCATGAAGATTGGTCCACATTTGTGGCCTTTAGAGTGTAAACACTTAAATTGTTGACGTCTGACGAAGGACGACTAACGACGGACATCCAATTATCTCAAAAGCTCGCCTTGAGCAAGATGTGCTCAGGTGAGCTAAAAAATTCTCTAAAATAATTTTCATTCTCAAATAAAGAAAGAAAAGGTAAGTGTTTATATACTCAGGTAAAAAATTGCAGACACTCCTTTCCTCGAGATTGGCTATGTTGCATTGAAAAGTAAAGTAAAACCCCTTTGCATAAACCTTTATCACACGACCTGAATGTTTTACTTTACTTGAATGTTTTACTTTACCTGCTCGGGCTGTATCGCTATTCATGTGTAATTTCAATTAATTGGCCATTGATTTATATATAGTAACCTAAGTAGTGTCAGGGAAGGTTTCCATTCCAGTAATTCCATTCACCAAGTGACCTCCCATAGACCGTTGGAAAAAAAGGGGCAAATTACTCACTCTGCCTTAAAAGTAGTTCTACGCAAGCAAAACGTTCACCTGATCTCAGAATTGCATTTGATTTCGCATTTAAAAGATGTCTTTGAGGTTTCAACAAGTTATGATGATTCCATGTTTCACTCCATTTATAAAATGCATAGTTGTCAGACGGATACAATTCTTGAAAAAGAGAAAATTGAATCTCAGTGAGCACTGCTGTTTTGAAAACCTATTAACAACTGACAGGATTGTTCTTACATGGTATTAACACTGATGAACGTAAACGTCCACCAAAAAACCAACTAGCATAAAAATCAATGATGGTTGACCAAAACCTCATCAATCCAGCTCATTCAACATGCAATTACAAGGTTTTAGTTGCATAGTGTCAAAACATTCATAAATGTATTAACAGCGAGCAATCAATTGTATCTAAACTCTACTTAGTATGATATATATCAATTGGTAAAACAGGTCCTAAAAATCAATTTTCTATCAAGAAATTTGAGAAAGTAAAAGAGAACCATGCAGTGTTAGGTAATCAAAATCAAGCCATAAATCATGGTGCATGTTTTGTCTCATTAGAGGATCTAATCAACTTCTGAAACCTGCAAAATTCTGCATGCTGGCTTTCCATTAGCTTCCCTGGTGATGAATGCTTGCACAATGTGTTGGAACTAATTCCCTGCCTATTGATGTATTAAAACTTTAAGTATAGTGGGGCTTAATTTTCTTTTAAAATCAATCAAATAAGTCAATTTACTTTTCCTCTTATCTTCTTTTCTTTTTGTAAATTCTAATCAATTTCTTCTTTGATTATAATTTTTTCTTCCATAAAAAAAATGATTTTGAAAATTCCTTCACCTTAAATTTTGTCAAAACATCTTTAAAATAAACTCTAAAATTTTGCTGTTTGGTAATAAGCTAAGGAAAATCAATAACTGCAGGTTTCTTAGAATATATAAGGCTTCAAGTTTAGCACAAATTTTCCAGATTAAAATGTATATATGCAAATTGTAAAAGCAGGTTTAACTGCGGATGAAAAACAGAGTTAAGCACCCATATAATTTCACAAAATTGGCAAATATTGGAAGCTTTTAATAAAGTTAAATTGTTCTCATTCCAGTAACACCAAATTAAAGCTCTCGCAGCGTTACACTCTTAGCTTTCTAAGGCTGATCGATCTTGTAGTGAGAGAAAATGAAAATGGTGACTGAAAAAAAGATCTGGGAGTATTACATCTGGGTTTGATACTACCTCATTCCTACTATCATAGGCCTGATTAAGGACAAGTTTAAGGTAGTGGACCTGTAATACTTCTGCAACATTCTGGAAGTCCTGAACTTTAACAATGTTTACAGAGGTCTCCTAATGATTTTCATTAGGAAACCTCAGTTAACATTGTGAAAGAGCATGGGGTCTGAAATGTTGTGGTACTATTACGAGTCCACCACCTTAAATTTTCATTGGTCCTGCTGCATGGTAAAATGTCCTCCTTTTCATGCAATTCAACCTGTGTCATGCCACTGGTGGATCCAGAAGGTACTCAGGGGGTTCAAATGAAAATCAGACTGCACCTAAGTAGACTGATCTTTATCTTTGCCTTCTGCCAAAGCAGGCACATCCAGGATTCAGTATCAAGGGGTTTAATTTTTACAGGTCCTACTCCATGGTAAAAGGTCCTCCTTCTCATGCAATTTAAATTCCATGAATTGCTTTGATATAAATACAGCAAAAGCCCTTATACCAAAACAAAATTTGAGGTCCATACTCTAGGTTTGTGCACGGCTTCCTTTTACAATGCTACAGTACTTGTTCCCAGCCCTATCCATAGTGTTAAAATGCAAACTTTTCTTGACTCACTGTGTTTTCTGTTCTACATGAAATGTTCTTTTTTTCATAAAGACTCACTTTGTGAAGTTTTGAGTAATATAGGGCTCTCAGGTAATGGACTGAATCCTAAACATGTACATACTACATGTACATGTATTAATGTTAATTTCTTAAATTATACATCAGAGAACAATGCTCATTCAAAGATAACCAATTTCTAATTAGTACATTAATTCTGTCTGTTTAATAAATCATCCTTAATCTTATGAGCAAAACTAATTTGCCACTGGGATTAAAATAGATTTTTTGCATGCTAATGGCCAATATGCGACCAGTGGGGT
The DNA here is from genome assembly GCA_948146395.1 of Fragum whitleyi. Lineage (NCBI taxonomy): Eukaryota > Metazoa > Mollusca > Bivalvia > Cardiida > Cardiidae > Fragum > Fragum whitleyi. Next base: position 47,400,073 of record OX411548.1, read on the forward strand.
TCCTGTGTCGGTCTTTGACCTGGTTTGGTTGTTGGACTGGCTGGCTCCTTAGCCGTCTGAGCTGGGGCTACTGCCGTAGAGCTGCAGGCACCAGGGTGTGGGCAAGCAGTTCTGATAGGTTGGGGAATTAGCTTTCACCCCAGAGTCCAATGATAACTAAGAAGCCGCGGTTGTAATTAACACTCCCATCAATCAGTCGCATTCAAATTGTAGGTTTAAATGAAGAAAAACACAGTCTGATGTTTCAATAGTAAATCCAAATATTAATGTTCCAAAGGTTCACAAATGTTGAGTTCAAAATATATTTTAAAATAAATAATCAAATTTAATAAGTGTTCAAGTAGAGAAATCCAACAATGTTAGAGCTTTAAGCTAGAAAGTATTTTCTTAATAAATTAACATTTCAGCATTTTATTCTTAATAACTTAGTTTCTAATTCTACAATTCTTCAATTCTCTTCTCCTCTCTAAAGTAAAATTCTCTAAGTATTTATACAAAGTTTCTGACAAGAATTAACAGATAAAAATCAAGAATTGAAATCCTCCAATCAAATTCATAAATTAATCAGATAAAGTCAAAGTAAGTACAAAGCCTTTTATAATCATATTAACTGGAGGGCATAAGATCAAACATGCATTGATTGTTTATCTATTGAAAAGTTATCAAATTGTTACAGTAAATAATATTAGTCTTAAGATTTGGCCAGTAGCACAATATGTGATTTTCACACCTATCTAGAAAGAATAAAGAAATTCTAATCATGACCAAATCATGTCAAAACCAGCCAAAGCTGTAATTCAATTTTTTCCACAATGTTTCCAAATTCATTTCATATTATTAATTTATTATTTCATTATTGGTTTTATTATTTATTTATTATTATATTATTTAATATATTGGGACACAATTGGCCCCGGTGGCAAATACCCCCTTTGTTAAATTAGTTCGTCCCGAACTAATAATTTAACAATTTTATATTCTTTTCATACAATGTTTTCCTATATGTTCCTTTTTTCCCTTTTTATTTTTCAGTGTTTTTTTATATATATATATATTTTTTTTTTTTTTATAATTTGCATGAAATCTGAAATAGAACAACATATTTACATACAATACAATATACAATTTTAACTTTACAAGAATTGAAATTCTATCATTCAGGAATATTGTCAAAAAGCGATTCAATGTAGAATTCACATTGAATCATATTTTTATAACACAGTAAAGTCTATAATGTACTCTTTTTGAAGGACTAAAATTCCTTTTGAAAATAGGAATCTGCTGTTGAGTGCAACCTTTGCTCATACATGACTCCCATGCAACTCTGTAAATGTGACCATTCAATTTCCCACAAATTAATTCAGGCTCTTTGGGATTATCTTCTTTTGGGATGTTTAAGAAAAAGAAAATCAAAGCTACTTTGATGAAATGTATCATTATTTGATTTAATTTGTTCTTGAGTTATATTTAATGTTGAAGAAAAGTTACAAAATTGTGTTGCAAAAGGTGGAATTTTAAACAAATTGTATTTCTTTTAGCAATGAAAATTAAAACAACTTAATATATCATAAGATTTGACTGTTTTGCTGATGTCAGAAACAGTAAAGGCTGAATTGAAAGACTTGTGAGCTCAAAACAAATCAATCATAGCACTATAATACACTCTAATTTAATAAAGTAGAAGTTTGCTTTTACTGCTTCCAAGGTCAGTCCACCTTATGTGAGCTATGTATTTAGAATGAATACCTTTTTTTTTGAATTGACTTAATTTCAAAAATTTATTAGGTTCAGAATAAGAATGAACTTTAATTTCTTGGGCTTTTTCTTCCTTTAACAAATTTTAGATATTGTGCTCTCAGCTTGTCTATCAGATCACTTATTAAACCTGTAGAAGCATCTTCAATATCAACCCATTCTGGAGGAAAATGGAAATTTTTGTAATCGAGCAGAACTTTGATGTTGTTATTATAAGGATCAACTTTGAGTTCATGTATTGCCCTCTCTGTTATGGATAAATCACGGTCTTTCTCTCTTCGTGGTCGGTTGGTGATATTGACAGGATAAGGTGGGGTTTTGTTTAATTTATTATCATATTTGTGTCTTAACAAGAAGATAAGGAATTGGGCATCTGAAAAAGCTGCTGTAATATTCTTAAGTTGTACTGGGTTTTGTCCTATTTTGGTTACAAAGTATGCTCTTTCATCAATGAATCTCATTCCAACTAAATGTTCTTCTAAAATTTGATTCTTAGGTTCATTTACATTATGATCAATGGTTGCTAAATTTATTCCAGTTTGAATTTTATTTTCATTTTGTTCATTTGCTGTAGACTGGGTATCGATTTTTGGATCAGTTTTTTGTAAATTTTCAGTTTCTGGGACTTTATTGAAGAATTTATGTCCTGGATTTAATGGCTTTCTTCTTTTCCTGCCATTCATAGTTTTGGCAACATGAAATTCTCGAGCAATTTGTTCTGGTACTTTGCAAGCTAGGCGCCACTGTACTTTATTATCATGAAATTTGATTTTGTACCAGACTATACTGTCTGGACGCCTAACAGCTTTAAGTATTTTTTTAATGTGCTCTGCTTTGAAAGGTCTACATTTATTTATTTCACAGTCAGGACAAACATTTGAATTAGACTTTGGTATTTCTATTTCTGGAATATTTTGTGTGCTTGTCTGACCTTGAGATGTATTTTCACTTATTCTTTTATCATCATGTTTGATTTGATTCTGTTTACCTTCAGTGTTCTTTTTATTTACACTTTGAGTTTTATTTTGTTCTTTAGTTTTATTACTTTGGTTATTTCTATTTACATTCATTTTCTTACAATTGTTACTGTTGTTATTTTCTTTTGTTTGTTTTGCTTTCTTCTTATTTTCATTAAGGGTGCATTGACCATCTTTATCATTTTTACCTTTGAAATTACCACTGACATGGCTATTTCTTTGTTCAGTTTTCTTTATTTTATTATCATCATTATTTACATTGTGGGTACTATGCCCATCTTTATCCTCTTTACTTTTACCATTGACAAGGCTATTTCTATTTTTAGTTTTGTTTATTTCATTTTCATCTTTATTTACATTTGTACTTCTAGGTACACACATTTTGTCTTTTGATTTATTGTTTCTATTTTGTTCATTTTTGTTTTTATATTCATTTGTACTACTAGGTACTCCCGTTTTATCTTTTGTTTTATTGTTTCTATTTTGTTTATTTTTGTTTTTATATTCATTTGTACTACTAGGTACTTCTGTTTTATCTTTTGTTTTATTATTACTTGTTTGCTTATTTTCATTTTTATTCTTGGCTACTCGGCCTTGCTTTTGGGACTGTTTCCCTGCATTGTTTTCATTTTGATCTACATTTTCATTACTACCATTATGATCAGTTTGAGCTTGAGTATTGTTACCTGTATCAGGTTGATCAATGATCTCCTCAGGATCAAGTTCATCATCATCTTCTGCAAGCTCATCAGGTGGATTTGTCGGTCTTGTTTCTGGGTCATAGTATGGTTTGAGCCTCATTGCATTAACCAGTGACTTTACCTCTTTGTTAGTCTTACCATGCCTAATCCTGTAGGTATAGTTAGGACCTATCATACTAATGTAATACGGACCTACCCATTTCCTGTGTAGTTTTGGTGCCTTGCCAACAGGTACTTTGGTACAATACAGCCATACCCTCTGGGTTGGATAGTACTCAGGTATCTTGGAATACTTATCATACTGCTGCTTGTACTTCTCTTGTGCCCTGGCAATGTTCTTACCTGCTAACTTCCTACAGACTTCTAAATTTTGAAGGATTCTGCTCAGATGAACCTTAAAATTCTGAGGCAAATGGTCCTTAGGCTGTAGGCAGTTGTCAAGAGGAAGGTTCATTTCTCTGCCAAAAAGTAAGTAAAACGGACTGAACTGTGTACTTTGGGTAGCTGGTGTAGACCTATAAGCCATCAGTATTCCCGGCAACAGTTCAGGCCAATCATCTTGCTGATCCTTGCAGTATGCACGGAAAGCCTGGAGAATGTAGGAGTTCTTAGACTCCACAAGCCCATTGGTCATTGCGTGATAACTGGAAGTGTAAGTTCTTTTGATATTGAACAATTCAGCAAGAGCTTTTACCAAGTTTGACATAAAATTCTTACCTCTATCACTTAGCAGTACTCTCGGAGCACCATAACGAGCAATGATTTCCCTGAACAACACTGCTGCAACTTCTTCGCAAGTCTGGGTTCTAAGTGGGAAACATTCTACCCATTTGGAGTAGCTATCAACAACAAGTAAAATATGTTTATACTTATCTGGTGATGTTGGTAGACCACTCAAAATGTCCATCTGCCATCGGCTGAAAATGTCATCGACTGGTTGAGGGTGTAATGGAGGAGGTTTGGAGTTGAAAGCACGTTTTGATTGCTGACACACTTCACAAGTCTTAACATACTGTCTTATGTTTTCATACATAGAAGGCCAGTAGTATTTGTTCCGTAATGCCGCATACGTACGTTCAAATCCTTGGTGTCCTCCACCAGCAATGCAGTCGTGGTATGACTTCAGCACTTCATCCCTGAGTGTCCTAGGAATTGCGACCTGCCTAACTAAACGTTCTTCTTTACCCACCTGTTTTCCACGTCTGGAATAAAAGTGATGAAGAATGTCGTCTACCAGTTCATAGTTGTAAGATTCTGCAACAATTGTTCTGGCTTTGGCTTGGTCATCAGGAACTACTTGATTAGCAAGATAGTTGTAAATGTCTCTGAAGTCTGGGCACTCCCGTTGAGCCTTTACTAGGTCTGGGAAGTTCTGATCTTCAGAGTCATTGGCATCTTTTGTCTGCAGAGCTGCCATAACTGCTGACTCATCCTCATTGGGGTAAACAAATGAGACCTGGGTGTACTCTTTATTGTTGCTACTTACCGAGCCTATGTGATCTGCAAGATCTGAGGAGGCTGTTGGGGTTGAGTCGTTGTATTCCTGTCTTGATAGAAAATCTGCATTTTTGTTTGAAGATCCAGATCGGTGTTTGATCTCAAACTGATAGGCCTGCAACAGAATACTCCAGCGACCAAGTCGTCCATGTTGATCCTTGATTTGTTTCAGGTACTTTACAGAAACATTGTCAGTATAAACAGTAAATTTCTTACTTACCAGATAATGCCTGTAGTGTTGAATACCTTCAACTAGTGCAAGACCCTCCTTGTCAGTGATATGCCACCGTTTCTCTGCATCACGTAATGCTCTTCCACCAAAACAGACTGGATGTTCCTTACCGTTGTGCATTTGAGATAGGACATAGCCAATCGAATATTCAGACGCATCTACGGCTAAGATAAATTCTTTATCAAAGTCTGGGTACTTGAGTATTGGTGCTTGCGTTAACTTTTCTTTTAATTGTTGAAATGCTTGTTCGCATTGTTTGGTCCATTTAAATTCAGTTTCTTTCTTTAACAAATGTGTAAGTGGCTGTGCTATTTTTGCAAAATCCTTGACAAATTTTCTATAATACCCAAAGAGACCTAATACTTGTTTTACTTCTTTTGGGTTTCTTGGTGCCTTTGCATTTTTAATTTTGTCAGTATTTTGGGGTAGAACTTTAATTCCCTCTTTTGTGACAATGTGTCCTAGATATCGGACTGAATCGGTTGCAAAATTACATTTAATGGGGTGCAGTTTAAGGTTTGCTGCTCTTAAATTTTGAAAAACTAAATCTAAATGGTGTAAATGCTCATCAAAGTTTTTGGAAAATACTATGCAATCATCAATGTATACTAGTGCAATTTTGAAATTGAGATTTTTGAGTGCCTTTGTCATGACGGCTTGAAAAGTCATTGGCGCATTAACTAAACCAAAGCTCAATTTGCGGAAATTAAAGATTCCTTGCTCAGTAATGAAAGCACTTTTATGTTTAGTTGATTCATCTAACGGTACTTGCCAAAACCCACTGCGAAGATCCAAGACAGAATAAACTGAGGCCTTTGCATCTGCTAAAGTATCAAAGACATCAGTCATATGCGGGATAGGAAAGGAAATTGGCTCGGTCACTGCATTCAGTTTTTGATAGTCCACAGCCCAGCGATACTCGTTATTGGGCTTTCGAACCAACACCACCTTGGCTATGCCAAGGACTATTGCTTTCCTCAATGACTCCAGCTTCCAGCATTTCTTTGAGCTGTACTTCCATAATTTTCCTCTTCGCAGGAGTTTGGCGGTATGGGGGAGAACGGACAGGTTTTGCATTACCAGTTTCAATGACATGAGAGTGGAGATTAGTTTCCCCTAGCTCTGATAAATCTTTAGCAAAAATATCTCTTTTTTTTCCCAAAAAGTTGTAAAGTTTGTTCTTTTGGTCTTTAGATAGACCCTGATCTTCAATATTAATACCTAAATCTTTCACAATTTTTTCATAGTTCACAGGTTTATTTGATTTTTGAGCACTTAGATTTGAAATTGAAGTTTCATCACAGTTTTGTAGTTCATTTATTGACGAATTGTCAATAATGACTGCTTTAGCTAAAGTTACATTTTTCTTTATGAATACAGCAGCACTAGTAGGATTAATTACTCTATAAGCACATTTTGAGTTTTGGACTTTGGATACAGTTTTACCCCCTGCAACATTTTTATCAGTTAAAGATTTATTTGGTTCAAGCAGCACTATGGATTCTGATGGCAAATTTACATGTAATGGTATCACAGTTTCACTATGAGGGGGAATTGCGATATCTTCCGGAGTTCTAGCAAATGCTGTGTGTGTGGTAACATTACTTGTCATGGGCAAAGTTACCGTCTGCAATGTTGGGTAGGCAGGAACAGTTGCTTCAACTTCTCCAAAATTAACTTGAATTTTGTATTTTTTCAAAAAGTCCAACCCAACAAGAATTTTGCTGTGCAAATGTTCAAAAACGTGGAAATTATTTGTAAAAATAGCACCGTTACATTGAAATGTAATTTCGATTTGACCAAGCACTATATGTCTTTCACCACACACACCAACAATCTGCTGCAAATGACTTCTTTTCAGTACTGCACCTGGCATGACTTCTGTCAAAGCCTGCCTCGACACAGCACTGATATCTGCACCAGAATCCAATAAGCACTTTAATGGTTTATTATTTATTTCTATGTTAATGAAGTTATTATGCATATTTAACTTAAAGCCTACATCTAATATTAAGCCTTTGCTTTTGATGTTAGCACATTCTGTTTGGCATATTGCCTTTGAACAGGACCATGATTGCTTTTTACAAGGCATTTTGAATTATTATGTATATTGATATGAACCAAATTGTAAAAATAATTTAGCACAATGTAAGTTTGTGAAATATTTCAAATAGCACCTATATTATGTTCAACATATGCTTAATTAAGTTTATTTCATTGTAACTTGTTACTTAATTAGTACCCAAATAAAGAACATCCCAAAACGGAATTGAAGCTCTAACAGTTTCGGCCAATCAGTATAATGGTCACAAATACACAGAAACATGAAAGGCATGCAGAATGAAAGATTGCACTCACCAGACTTCTTAAAATGTCTTCTTCTTTGTGCTGTAATCTTTCGCAACGGTCCCTTCTTCTGTGCTGGACATCCACTGTGGCCTAGTTGGTTCTCGGTTCCATCAGGTAAACAGGTGACATCTGCTGTTTCGCTGTTTGAATTACAAAAGAGCCCACTTTGCTCCTGGCATCATGTTGCTGCTCCTCGTACACAAACGGTAAACACAAAGTCCCACTGTACGTTGATGAAATCTAACTTGAGTCACTATTGCTATAATCAGCATCAGTAAGTTCCAGACATATTCTGCTTATTCGTTACCAAGGATTCTACCACCACTTGCGACCAGTGGGGTTCCTGTGTCGGTCTTTGACCTGGTTTGGTTGTTGGACTGGCTGGCTCCTTAGCCGTCTGAGCTGGGGCTACTGCCGTAGAGCTGCAGGCACCAGGGTGTGGGCAAGCAGTTCTGATAGGATGGGGAATTAGCTTTCACCCCAGAGTCCAATGATAACTAAGAAGCCGCGGTTGTAATTAACACTCCCATCAATCAGTCGCATTCAAATTGTAGGTTTAAATGAAGAAAAACACAGTCTGATGTTTCAATAGTAAATCCAAATATTAATGTTCCAAAGGTTCACAAATGTTGAGTTCAAAATATATTTTAAAATAAATAATCAAATTTAATAAGTGTTCAAGTAGAGAAATCCAACAATGTTAGAGCTTTAAGCTAGAAAGTATTTTCTTAATAAATTAACATTTCAGCATTTTATTCTTAATAACTTAGTTTCTAATTCTACAATTCTTCAATTCTCTTCTCCTCTCTAAAGTAAAATTCTCTAAGTATTTATACAAAGTTTCTGACAAGAATTAACAGATAAAAATCAAGAATTGAAATCCTCCAATCAAATTCATAAATTAATCAGATAAAGTCAAAGTAAGTACAAAGCCTTTTATAATCATATTAACTGGAGGGCATAAGATCAAACATGCATTGATTGTTTATCTATTGAAAAGTTATCAAATTGTTACAGTAAATAATATTAGTCTTAAGATTTGGCCAGTAGCACAATATGTGATTTTCACACCTATCTAGAAAGAATAAAGAAATTCTAATCATGACCAAATCATGTCAAAACCAGCCAAAGCTGTAATTCAATTTTTTCCACAATGTTTCCAAATTCATTTCATATTATTAATTTATTATTTCATTATTGGTTTTATTATTTATTTATTATTATATTATTTAATATATTGGGACACAATTGGCCCCGGTGGCAAATAGATAAAAACACGCAGATTCTAGCTAATTGCTACATTAGATTGCTTATCAGGGAACAACTTTAAGGTCAATAACAAATTTCTGATTGCAGGATTGAACAAAATTTTCTGAAAATCATCACATAAAGACAAACTACCTGTTGAAGAGTATAACTCATGTTGAAAAAGTGCTATTTTCCCATCTAATTGGTTCTTAAATGCTATATCAACATTACAAAAAGTTCTTATGGAGTCCCATGCTCTATTTGACTAATATAAGCCCATCCTAGGCCTTTTATTGGACATCAAGATTGACCATTTTTTGTTTAATTTTCGAAAAACTTAAAGCGTCTGCTAAGTCCCCATCCTCACCAAATTGATGTCATGATGATTTCATCGGAGGGTGAATGTAAAGTATCCTAACCATATTTAGAGCTTTTGTGTTAATTCAATTCCCAAATAAAAGATTTGCTTTAAAATTTTCTTTGATTTTCCGAGTGTACTGTACCCTAGATAATTCAGAATGACAGTATTCAATACTGAAGATTTAGTTATTAAAATGTGGAAACATGGCAAAAAATGCAGTTGCATTTTTGGCCAAATTTCCAAGTTATAACAACTGTGACCTACAACAACCCCTCAGGCCCTTCTAATAGAACTATGATGATTCTAACAAAGCCCTGTGGTTTTATTAAAGCTTTTACGGTATCAGCTATTCTAAATGGGATATGTACATGTAAGAATGTCAGCAATATCAAGTTTCAGGACTTTCAGATCTTTGATTAATATTGTAAAAGATGACAAAATTTTATATAGGTCAAATTTCAAAGATGTCCCTGTTTGTTTTTTTATGCTCCCCGAAGGGAGAGCATATAGCCGCCGCTTTGTCTGTCCGTCCATCCGTCCGTACGTACGTCTGTAATTCCGTCCGTCCATCCGTCTGTCCGTCCACACCTATTTCTCCATAACCCCTGGGCCAAATTGAATGAAACTTACCATGTGAACTCCCTATGATATAGTGATGATGCATCTGTGACGGTTTTTGGATTTGAGGCCTCGTCACAGGAAAAGGGGACTTAGGGTAAAAAACAGTTTTTCCCAAATTTCTCCTAGTCTAACAGTCAGAATTTAGTGAAATTTCATATTTGAGTAGCAAATCAGATGCCCTTTACTATAAATAATTTGAAATTAACGTAAAAAAATATATATCATGAAAAAAGGGGGCTTAATGTTTGTTACCTTTATGTTAGCGCGTAAAATACAGTTATTCTTTCATTTCTCCTAGTCTTATGCTCAGAATTTGATGAAATTTCACATTTGAGTAGCAAATCAGATGCTCTTTACCCTAAACTATTTGAAATTTGTGTCTAAAAATATGTCATGCAAAAAGGGGGTTTAATGTTTGTTACCTTTATGTTAGCTGTATAAGATAACAGCTTATTTGAGTCTTTGAAATCCAACCACAGAGCATATCTCCTAAAGTATAATAGCTTTCAACTTGAAACTTTATGGGTGGATAGATCTTATGGAGGAGAAGTGCAGTGCACAAGAACTACAACTCTTGCTTGCATTATTTTGGAGTTATTGCCCTTTGTTATTTTTGATACTAAGATTATGTCTGGAGCATATCTCCTAAAGTATAATAGTTATCAACTTGAAACTTTATGGGTGGATAGATCTTATGGAGGAGAAGTGCTATGCACAAGGTCTACAACTCTTGCTTGCATAATTTTGGAGTTACTGCCCTTTGTTATTTTTGATACTTACATTATATCTGGAGCATATCTCCTAAAGTATAATAGCTGTCAACTTGAACATTTATGGGTGGATAGATCTCATGGAGGAGAAGTGCAGTGCACAAGAACTACAACTCTTACTTGCATAATTTTGGAATTATTGCCCTTTGTTATTTTTGATACTTAGATTTTGTCTGGAGCATATCTCCTAAAGTATAATAGCTATCAACTTGAAACTTTATGGGTGGATAGATCTCATGGAGGAGAAGTGCAATACACCAGAACTATAACTCTTGCTTGCATAATTATGGAGTTATTGCTGTTTGTTATTTTTAATACTTAGATTTAATAGGAGGTAAATCTCTGACAGTACAAAAGAATCTTTATTTTATTAGGCTTCAGTTTACTTTCAAGCTTTTGTGGGGGGGGGGGGGATGTCCATGTCCAACATGGCTCTTGTTTTTGTGACAATGCCTTAGTCGGGGAGCATAATCCGTCTCTGACGGCTCTTGTTTTTATATGATATTGAAAATCTTTGTTTATTGGAGAAAAGATCTTGGTGTTTAATTAAGAAATTGCTCTAAAGTTGATTATAAAGTAGAAATTGAATGATACAAAAATTTCAATCAAAACAGTTTTGAGATTCCTTTTTAAATGCCCAACATAACTCTTTATGGGTTAATAACAGAAATTCATTTTTAGCTCCACTGGCCGAAGGCCAGCGAGCTATTGTCATGGCGAGGTGTCTGTCGTGCGTCCGTCCGTGCGTGCGTAAACTTTTCTTTAAACATCTTCTCCTCCTGAACAAATGGGTGGATTATGATGAAACTTGGCCAGAATATTCCTTGGGTGACCCTCTTCTAAAGTTGTTCAAGAAATTTGGATTGACCCCCAAATATGGGCGTGGCAGGGCGGGGCATATTTTGACCCCAAAATCTTTGAACAACATCTCCTCCTGAACCATTGAGCCAATTTCAATGAAACTTTACCAGAATGTTCCTTGCGTAACCCACTTCTAAAGTTGTTCAAGAAATTTGGATTGACCCCCAAATATGGGCGTGGCAGGGCGGGGCTTTTTTTGACCCGGAAATCTTTGAACCTCATCTCCTCCTGAACCATTGGGCTGATTTCAATGAAACTTTACCAGAATGTTCCTTGGGTGACCCTCTTGTAAAGTTGTTCAAGAAATTTGGATTGACCCCCAAATATGGGCGTGGCAGGGCAGGGCTTATTTTAACCCCAAAATCTTTGAACGACATCTCCGCCTGAACCATTAGGCCAATTTTAATGAAACTTTACCAGAATGTTCCTTGTGTGACCCTCTTCTGAAGTTGTTCAAGAAATTTGGATTGACCCCTAAATATGGGTGTGGCAGGGCAGGGCTTTTTTTGACCCTGAAATCTTTGAACGACATCTCCTCCTGAACCATTAGGCTTATTTCAATGAAACTTTACCAGAATGTTCCTTGGGTGACCCTCTTCTAAAGTTGTTCAAGAAATTTGGATTGGATAAGATCCACTGGATCAATAAAATTCAGGTCAGCGGTTTATGGCCATTCTGGTCCTCTTGATTCAAAGTGATATCTATATAGTTTTCTTTCTTTTAATTTTACATATTAGTTAAATAAGTTCATTTCTTCATTAGTTAGTTTCAACTTAGAAAAAGTCAGAATTCCTTTTGAATGCTGTTCACTTTCATTACCTTCTATTTTCAATATCTCTTTTTCAAATCTTGAGATTTTTAATCCAGTGGAGCGATACAGGCCCTCTTGGGCCTCTTGTTTCATTAACTACCACTATCAATTTCAAGAAATCCTATAAATCTGATGTTGTCCCAATTTCAAAATAGTTTATGAAATCACAAGCAATTTCTGCAATTTTCACACTGTTTTCCTTTAGAGTGTCAAAGAACAAGGGATTATGTTGGAATTACAAATGAGTTAGTTTTGGTATCATCTCTCTTTGCTAAGAGAAGACTTGACTTGTTATTTGGAGGCTTAACCCTTGTCATGCTGAACCCGGAATATTCCTGCTTTGGCAGGAGCTATAGACCAACATCAGGCTGCACTTATGTGTAGTCTGATGTTAGTCTACACCACCTGTTTCTCACTTTCAAACCAGAATTCTCAATAGATTTAATTTTTAAAATAAAAATTGACCTTCAGTTGGTACTTTCAGTGCTTTTTGCCCTTTGATTTTGATCGAAATTTTAGCCAAAATTTATTTTGCATCACAAGGGTTAAGATACCATTTAAATAGTTGCCTTCTAAAACATGGAGAAAGTTGTAAAACAGATTACCTTTGGAAGTGTAGGTCCTTGACTTGCATCTTGATATCATCAGCTAATGCCTTCGTCAAGAGAGAACATTCAATTGCGTCATATTTGCGTCCTGAAAGTTAATCACCTTCATTTATCATCATTAGACATGAAGCGGTATCCTTAATGGTGTTGCTCATATTGGATAGCCAATCACAAGACAAGAATATTTTAGACAAGTCCAAATTCTTAGTGGTTGCAGGGGACTATTTCAACCCTTATTCTACTTGGGGCTGTTTTACTAAACATCTTATGACCATTTTTTGTGCAGGTCAAAAATTAAACTTGATTCTACAGTAGTAACTAAATATGAAATTCTGCCATGCATCATCTCATTGTAATCGTCTTCTAAAGACATTGCAAGGCAGAATCTAACAATGAATGAAAAGACCAGGTATGATTTGTGATTTTGACTTACAATTATTTTTTCTTAAGAAGTTATTAAGTTAAATGGGCCCCTGGTTTAAAATCTTTTTTCAAACACATTGTCTGTTATTGGGGACATTTCAACCATGATGGATCAAGCTTTCTCCACAATAATCAAGTAGAAAGCAGGAAGTATAGGCTAAGATCAGGCTGCATCTGCATGCAGGCTGATCTTAGTCTATACTGTCTGCCACAGCATTATTTACTAGCACTTTCTATTAATTTAACCAAAATTTACAGTATAATCCTCATAATTGCAGCTGCAATAATAGCAATTTACTTCTTAATTGCAATTAACTATGTGCAAACACAAAATAATTTATAGAACATGCAATTTCTGGTTAAAAGCAACAAATCTGAGTTGCCATTAAAAGAATTGCACTGTACTGTGAAAATATTACAATTAAGAGAAATCTACTATGATATACAGTGAAATCCTCTTAATTGCAACCCTGATAAAAGCAACTCACAACTTAATTGCAACTGACTCTGTGCACAAATAATAGAGATCTAAAGAACAAAAAGCGAGAGTCGCTATTAACAGGATTTCACTGTATTGACAGTGTTATTCTAAACCCTCATAACTACAGCTTGAACCAAGCTGTAGTTACGAGGTTTTAGAATTACACTAACAAAATACGTTAGTACATATATAAAGGGTAAAATGTCACATGTGCCATGTCTGCCAAGTTGTAGGAAAATATAATCAGTTCTCAGGCTATCAGCATTGCATGATGGCGACACTTATTTTCTCAGCATGGAATTTTGAATATTCATGAGAAGTTTTGGGGAGAAAATCTTGGATGTTGTTTTATTCCTCATCAATAAATTCTACAGAATGTTTAACAAGAAATTGTGCAAAAAAAACAATCAAAATGTTCTGGGAAAATGTAAATTTCTGTTTCATGATATGTCCAATGTTAATGAATTTTCATAGCAAAATATTGTGAATATAGGGAATATTTTGACAAACTCACAATGAAATAGCCATAAAATCAGAACAGAAGTAATCTTTTTTCCATTAAATGTAAAACAAGAGCCAACTAAAGTAATGATGGTCATCATTCACCCCAAAAAATTCAAATGGCACATAGTGTAATTGGCATTGACAATCTGTTGAAAAGACATTGAGATCAAGCCCAAAATGTATATGTATAGTTGTGCCCCAGACTTTAGTAGTACAACAGACAGATAGAGGAACTAAGTATCTATCATTAAAAAACATATTGTTGATTGGCTATCAAAACTTAGTAACTCCAGCTTTTCAAAGCTGAAGTTACAAGATTTTGCTAGCCTACCCATGATATATTGTACTCTAAGAGTGCAAACTGAGCCTTGTTTACCTCACACGACTTCAACAAGAAGGGTAAGAATGGAAGTACTAATTTCCATATATGTCAATCATTTAGAATATTAATTGCTGGATTGCATGATGTCGAGTATTGTTCTTTTTAAATGTTGATATTTAGAAAATTCATGGCCTAGAAAGCTGGGTTTTTCTTGTTGTCTTTTATTGTTGTTATATGTTTGTATATCAATTGTGTTTCTCAGTTTTCAGTACGAGCTTGAGTATGATGGATTACCTGCATATAGATTATGCATGCTGAGACAAAATCAACATTTGTGGCTTAACCCTTGTCATGCTGGACCCTGAATATTCCTGCTTCGGTAGGAGCTATAGACAAACATCATCCTGCACATATGTGCAGCCTGATGTTAGTCTAAACCACCTGTTTCTCACTTTCAAACCAAAATTGTCATTAGATTAGTTTTTCAAATAAAAATTGACCTTCAGTTGGTGCTTTCAGTGCTTTTTGCCCTTTGATTTTGATGAAAATTTTTAGCCAAAATTTATTCAGCAAGACGAGGCTTAACATACCTTGAATCATGATATGTTTTCACAGAAAATCGGGGTCTAGGATAGTTGGCTGTTGGGGTTGGCATTGGCAAATGATTTGGTTCAGGTTTTATGTGCAAATGTCTTTTAACTTATGTTGTTGCACATATTTATATGACCATGATATCAGCCTCTTAAAAAAGATTTAAAATCACTCTGACATTAAATCTAGAAGACCTTGTAACTCTTTTCAGACTAAGTATTTCTCAGTTAAAATTTCAAGCGCAAACTATGTATATTTGTTATAAGTTTGACATTTTTAAAATTCAGTGGAATGTTAATCCTTTTCAGACTAAGGTTGAAATCTAAATGTGTGTCTCATATATCTTTTTCTATTTAGTACTAATATAAGTGTTATATTTCTTCTTCATCTTAACCTTTTGAATTGAAAGTTTGCACATGCTACAGTAACACAAAGTCATTATCCAGAAAAAGATTCAATAGCGTGGTTGAAAACTCGAATTCATGCAAAGCCTCAAGCTCTCCTTCCTGTCCACTTTGTGTCTTCCTCTATTTTCTTGTAGGTTATTACTGCACTAACTCGAATGTGTGATTGTTCTATTGCTTGAGCAGCAACTTTATTCCTGTGATCAAATTTTACTGCATTCCCTCAAGCAAAGGGTTTTGCGCTTTTTTACATCTATTGTACCTTTTTGTATGCCACCATTTTTCAATCTATTGTTTAGCATCAAATTACAGTGTATTTGTTATCTCCGCTGATTGTAAAGATTACCTTTTTCTCTGAGTTTGGACAAGTTAGACAACTTGTTTTTGTACCTTTTTGTATGCCACCATTTTTTAATTTTAAGGTATTATTGATGGAACTTTACTGATCAGAAATTTATTTTGAGACTTTGAAACAATTTATTAAACAAATTAGCATGTTTTTCAAATTCATGCTCATTTTCATTTTGAAGTCTTTTGAAAATTGTCCTTGTGATATTCAGCAAATTGTTATTTTCCAGAGAAATCTTCGGCAGGACATTAATTTACTTTGTGGTCAACAACCTACAAATAGGCCAATGAGTATGACTTTTCTTTTAAGTTTTAAGCATTATCATAATTGTCGTTCCTATACAACAAAATATTAAAAAAACTGACGATTGACCACCAAATTATTGTAACTGTTCCCTCTCTCAGCTGTAGTTTCAATGTTTCAGTCTCCTATTTCTTACAATATTTACATGGTAGCCATGAAAACATTGTAAGAAAGGAAGCCAGTAACTATGTGCTTGTTACAGTACCTCTCATTAAAATTGTTAAAACTTTACTTTTGTTGTTTCGGTGACCTATGTAAAGGGAACAGACAACATTAACATTGATGCCATGCAATTTCTTCTTATACTGTCTTGTGTAGATTTTTCTCTTTTCAAAGCTATTGTTTTGACCCAGTAAATGGCCTGGTTTAAAAAAAGTCGTTTTAAATCAGATTTTGATATTTCAAAAAAAAACGTTATCATAGTGTAAATTACAAAGGAACTGCAAAATATGCAAAAGTAAGTTTAAAACACAGTAAACATTTGTATAGATGACAATTTTTCTTACTGGCATGAACTTGTGATGACTCAAGCAATTTGGTTGGACTTTCGGTGTGTGTTTAAGATATTTTGAGACCACTGAACTAAATATTATATTTCATGGAATTACTGCCAATGTTAACAATGATTTGCAGTTACTATCCAGTGATTTGAAAAGTCAAGCGTTGCTGTCCACTGACATCTCTTGTTTTTAACTTCTCTATGTGTTCCAATTTTTAGCAGGTTAAGTAGTTAGTCACCAACCCATACTCAGCTTAAAAGATATGCCATAAAGCAATTCAATGGCAAACAGGAGGAAATCAATTTGCAGATATTGTTTTATTCAGGGGAAAAAGGATTAATTTACTTCACCTGAGAATCATTTACATAAAGAAGCTCTGGTGTAAATGTCAGTGTTCTGGCAATCAAAAATAAACTACAAGATCCATCAAATAAACAAATCAAACAGTATTTACCCTCTAGGTTTGACTTTAGGACCTTGTCTATGATTGGTTTCACCTTGTCTGGACGGAATTTCTCTGGTGGTTCCATCTTGTATGTGTTTTCATATGCAATCTAAAATAGAAATTTAAATGTGACGGTCTCTGAATTTGCATTTGTTCCTTTATGGGTTTGACTTTATTTAAAAAATTCAAATTAACATTGAATTTCAAAATTTGAAATGTAATTTTAAAATACTGGTACTAGTTGACAATTTTTGACAAACAACAATACTGAGACAATAATTATACTTAAAATAATCAAAAGACTCAGGAAGAAATATTGAATTATAGGTACAGTCAAACCTGTATTCGTCAAACACCTAATATAAATATCCTCGTTATTGCAAAAGGGTCCACAGTTTAATAACATTTCCCACAAACTCTCAAAGATTAATTGTACCACCACAAAGAGGAGTTCCTTTAAAAATGAGCTTGCTTAGCACAAGTAGCTTCTTGGATACCATTGGTCCGTATGACCTTTAGACTGAATAAGAAGAGGTTAAAAAATTCATTTTTTTCACACAGCTAGATCAAATCTTAAATATATTTCCTCCTAGCCAGTTTAATTCTATAATTATGACCAATCATAGGAATAGAGACCACCTGGGAACTCCCTCAAATAAATATTTGGAAAAAGAATTTGATTCTGCACAGGTAAACCAGAAGACAGATTTTGGAAATATAATGTACTTACATAGGATATAGAATGATCATTTTTTGTTAAAAATATTTGTTATTTTTCCAACAATTTTGACCCTGGTCAGTCTGCACAATTCTTGCAGTCTGACCACGATTAACAATCTATGCTTTTCCTAGATGGTCCCTTTTTGCATGACAGGTCATAATTATGAATTGTATAGGGAAAACAGATTGTTAAATTTAGAACAAAAATTTAAGCACTATAATTTTCTTTTGTCCAAGAGTCTGAAAACTTGCTAGGGTAAGTATAGCATCAAGATATCAGCATCAAGATATTTTCTCACCTTTTTTTTGCCCTCCTCAGCATCTAGATATTTTTTCACCTTTTTCGGCCTCCTCAGTATCAAGATATTTTCTCACCTTTTTTTGGCCTCTTCAGTTTCAAGATATATTCTTACCCTTTTTGTCCTCCTTATTATCAAAATATTTTCTCATCCTTTTTGTCCTCTTCAGTATAAAGATTTTTTTCTCACCTTTTTTGCCCTCCTCAAGCCCCCCTCTTCATGGGGCTCCCAAGCAAATGATGTTATACTGGATCCATGGGCGTGTAACTCTCTTTTCTCTGGTAAGTCAAACAAGCTAGACCGTCCACCTAATGGTACAGTTGCCATTCTCCTACTATCACGTTGATGTAAACCTTTAAAATTTGGACAAAAACATTATGGTAATGAGAGCAATTATTTTCAAAGAGCCACGACTTTATAATTCTTAAATTGTTTTACTTTTCTTACATAAAAGGATATACAGTGATACTTTAATTTTTGTATCAAAATTTTGTTAAATCATCCTTTTAATATAGACAAAGAAGGAAAAATCATGCAGGAAAAGCTTGCAAGTAGATTTTCAAGCCTTGCAAGTAAAAGTTTCTTTAACTATTCTGCTTGGATGTGAACATTTTTATGGCTGCATGCAAATATCTACCATCAAAACCCATCCATGCATGTCTTCGAATTTTTCTTCTTTATCATAGATCTGAATTTAGAATAAGTTGTAAGCAGAACTTGTACAAATTGAACATTGGTCTCTTTTTTTTCTTTACAATCAAATCCAATGGAAAAGAGGGGATATAAATTTCTATTTATTCACACAACATGCCCACTTAATAGATAATCCATAGAACAATAAAAGAAAAATTGATTTATCATCACTGATTGAATACATTTGATTGTTTGTTTTGCCATGTATCCCACAGAGGCAGGAAATTCCTCCTTGTTGATCTTGACTTTTTGTTTAACCTCACAATCCTATCAACACAATCACACTTTTTTATGCCTCTCAAAGAAAAAAGTTTGAATTAACATTGTGGAAAATGAAGAAATTGCTTGTCTTAAGCTACAAAGAAAGAAAAGGAATTACGAGATTGTTTTTACTTGAAGTTTTCATTGAAAAATACCTAATTAATGGACCAATCCAAAATTCATCACCAAGTATAACTCGAATACAGTATTGTGACTTGTGATTACAATACATTTGTATACAATCGACTAGTCAAAATAGCGTATTTTACTTATAATGGGTTAATCCTTATCCTGCTGAAATTGAATTTTGTTTCAAACAAACATCCATTTTTTGGGTACATTCTGCCAGGCTTCAAATCTTTTCCAGCAAAGATTATTAAAAAAGCAGGCAATATAGACTAAGATCAGACTGCACATTGTGCAGTCTGGTCTTAGTCTGTATTGGCTTACTAAGAATTGTGTATACCAGAAATTTTATGTGAACATAGTTAAGGGGAAATGGATAACTAGATTCTTATCTGAATAGCAGGCATTCTTTAAGTTTTTGGTAGGTTATGATCTATCAAGAAATAATGGTTGATTATCATGAGATTAACTAAACCGCCTATCCAGTGAATTATCAAAAGCTTATACCCCACTTTTGCTAAATTCACCATAATCTAGCGTTATCTAAACAGAGCCCAAAAAGTCACCTCACCATGATCATTGTATAGCAATCACATGTAAAATGATGCACTTGAAGGAAAATTGTCCTAAAATTTGGTCTCATTTTTGCATTTAAGGAAAAGACCAATCATTTGCTTTTTGAGTAAGATCAATTGATATTTCCACTACTTGTGAAAATATTGCTTTTGTTGTCCACTAAATGAAATATAAATCAATCTTACACTAAAACAAAGATTAGCCTCTAAATAAATTCAGTGTCCTTGTGCTGAGCTCTATTTAATCAAAGTAGATTTCAGATAACTTTATTTTTACATAAATGCAATAAACATTGAATTCATCTTTTCAATTTTCCTCTATGTAAGTTGTCTGTTGTCAAGAAGTAGAGGATCCCAAGTTTCATCATTGGAGTGTGATCAATCTTGGTTCTTTCATTAGCCCTGAATTTTTCAGGAAGCAGAATCAATAGGAATTAATATATCTTGTAAGAAATTGATCCCAATCAATGAAAAATAAATAGATAACCAGCAATCATTAAATGGTTAAGATAATGAGAGACTGTTTCAATGTTACTTTTTTACAAGCAAAGTATCATTGTTGCCTCTTATTTTTACCTGGCTTGACAAATAATTTAAGTCATTATTATTGCCGGCTATTTATTTTAATATTAATAAATAGTTTAAAAATTGCTATTTTCATTACTACATCAAATCTAGTTTAAAAAAATTTCAAACAAATATCAGTAAACAACAATTTTTTAAAATACAAAGTAAAATTATTTCTAAATGCTATTACCAGTGCAGTTTTGCAGATGATACAGGTTTATTTATCTTAATGACAGCAGTTTCTATGTCAAGTTATTAAAACCAACCTACACAAAGTTTACCTAATAAGGTAAGAGTTCGTATTTTATTTTAATCTTTAAAATGATTTTGATTATTCCTTTTAAATTGTTGTTCACTTCAAAATTAACCAGTTTTGTAATTAAAGCTAGATTTAGACATCTACGTTTAAGGAAGTGGTCCTGTAATAGTTCTGCAACATTTCAGAAGCTATTAACGTTAACAGTGTAAACCTAGGTTTCCTAATGGTTTCAATAGGAAACTTCAGTCAACTATGTGAAAGTTGATAATTTCTGAAATGTTGCGGAACTAATACAGGTCCACTAACTTAAACAATGAAAATGAATTTAAAAAAAAAGGAAAAAAAGTTAATCATAAGCAAAAAATATATTAATTAAATACCGAGCCACATATTAAAGCATTTACTTCCAGTGTCTAACATACATTTTACAATCCTGAGACTAGCCAAGAAACTTTGTAAAATCACAGTCAAGATAACAATAACTCACGTGGCGGCATGGTCCTGGACCGTCGCAACATCGATAGAAATTGTCAATTACAACAATTATCAAATTATTGGATCAAATATTTTATCAGAGAAACAATTCAGTTCAATAACACGTCATGCTATAAACACATTAAGGTGTGAAATGACAGGAAATAAAGATGTAAATAAACGGTCAAACTGTGTTTCCATGGCTATTAAGTATTTATGGATAAACACACTTTCTTCTTTGAGTTGGGACCAAACACAAATAAACTCAACAGAATCAATTATTAACCAATAAAGTATTGTATTCTATGAATCTTAATTACGGTGCAGGTGAGAGGCAAGAAACATGAAAGACAGGTAACCATGAAGATACAAACACAATCCATTGAGCATTGTGTTCAAACAATTCCTTGGGAATAAATTTTACCGGTCATTTTCAGCCCTTGGATAGCTTAACTCTTGAAGCAATGGCATCTTTATTATCTGTATTACTTTGCCTAGGTTGTCCCATGCAGTGGATTCTTAAGTTATAATTATCTACACTTGGCTAACTTAAAGGACACAGGGTTCGACACTTAGGGGAGTCCGCGAGTCCGAGACTCCTTATTTACCAGTTGGGACTCCTTCCATTTGCAAGTAAGGAGTCCAATGGACTCCAAGGGTCATTTAAGAATATTTGGAGAAAACATGCATAGAGCAGTCTCCTTTCTTACGCTTACCAAAATTGTAAATCTTTTCTCTACAAAAGTTGTTGAAGAAAACATTTGATTGCATACCATAGTATTTTTCTTATAACTTCTTATAACAAGCAATTTCTTCTTTACCACAATATTCTCCCATTATGGAAATTTGGACTCCTAACTTTGAGCATGGACTCATTGATTTCATGTGTCAGGAGTCCAATGGACTCCTTACTCTCAGGAGTAAGTGTCAACTCCTGGGGCAGCAGATAACTTCAATTTTATCATTAGCTTTGCATTTTCAGTGCTAAATATTTCAAAGTACTCATATTGCAAGGAAATATCAACTAATGAAAGAAATCAGCTCTTAGGTTGAATTGTAATTTGATAAAAGCATTTGCAAAAGACTTCAATATAGTGAGCCAAGAACAAGTAATGGAATTTAAGCCTACAAAACTGTTGTACTCCTGGAGTACCAATGTTTCAGGCTAAATATGGTGTGCTGACCTAGAATCTTAAATTAAGGCTTAAATTAAGGCTTAAAACTGTCAGGCAGCTCATGCCCCTATCTCTTATGACCTTAGCTTGAAGAAAACAATAAAATCCAATATATAAGGGGCCTGGGTTGTTGGTACGTTGAAACAGACAAGAAAGAAAAGACTTGAGACAATAAACATAGTAAAAGTTACTTTCCTAGCACTTAAAACAATAGCACCAAAGACTTGCACAAGTTGGTCACAAGAGGTGCATAATTCACTTTAAAATGCTTCTGGAGTTATCCCCCTTTGTAGTACGGAGTGCTTATGCAAATGTGGACACACACAATAATCTTTGGAATGCATGATTCTTTAGACTTCATATTACGTACATGTATTGCTTGTGATGAGACTTTTAAGTGTACAACAAAGTCAAGGTCATTTGTCAGTGTCAAGGTAATATTTTGAAGGTCACTTTTTTTTAACATAAAACTGTCACATTGGCCATATCTTTAGAATAAAAATGATACAGCTTTCATATCTTATATGTGTATTGCTGGTGATAAGACCTTTCAGTGAAAAACAAAGTCAGGTTCATAAGTCAAGGTCACACTGTCAAGTCACTTATTTTCAACATAAAATCTTGAACATTTATGTAATATCTTTTGAATGTGATATGATTAAGACTTGATATTTTGCATGATTATTATTTGTGACTTAGACCCCTCTGATGGAAGCAAATTCAATGTCATCAGTCAAGGTTAACCCTTGTCATGCTGAACCTGGAATATTCCTGCCTTGGTAGGAGCTATAGACAAACATCAACCTGCACATATGTAAAGCTTAAAATTTTGCTTTTCAAAATAAAAACACTGTGCATCCAGTACTTTGAGCACTTTGATTTTTAAATCAATTTTTCCAAGAATTTTTATTTAGCATGTCAAGAGTTAATATCATGTCAAATTTGTTTGGAAATTGACCATGACCATAACCAAATAAGTGAAAATCTTAAATTTTAGTACAAACACAACAGTCTTATTAAAAGGGATAATTTCATGTGCAATATGAAGACTCCCGACTTTCCCATACCATCTGAATGTTATGAGCAATATTACAGCATTTAGCAGACAAACAGGATACAATCAATTGAAAAAGGAGATACTGTCTGACAGTCAAAAAATATCAAAATGAGGGCATGATATGGTGATTTATTTTTATTTTTCACTTTTATCAGGGTTTTAAGGGATGCAAATTTTGCGAGTCTGGGGCTCTCAAAAAGGAGACAGGACCCTCAAAACTGTGTTTGAGACTCTCAAATAAGTAGCCTGGGGACCCTCAAGACTATCTGATATGTCAATAAGTCCCAAAGACTGTCTCCAGGGATCAGCATCAGAAAAGAATTGAACAGTCTCAAATAGTTTATATATATAAAATACTTTCTTTACCTTTAACCAGGGAAAAGTTCTAAATTCATATAAAAACAAACAAAGTGCTGAAAAGAAATAGCCTTTATCTTTTGCAGGAACTCCTAAACTTTAAGAAAGGACCCTTATGATCCCAATTATCAGTCCTTTTGGACCCCATTTTGTAAAAGTCAGACTAAAACCCTGCTTTCAAAAGTTTTTAACCCAGTAAAACTTTTTACCCAGGATTGTAGACATATTATCGTCTATGGAAGAAATACTTAATATTTCAGAAGAGAAGCTAATCACTTGTGGCTTTTTCACACTACAGGAACTGTAATCAATTGTTGAAAAGATAAACTCTGCAAGAATCAATACAATCAGTGTTTGACAATCAGTACCACTTTCTCCAAAGCTCTTAGCAATATCCATTCTACATCGAGACAATGATTTAGTGCTCGATGTGGATTGAATAACACTGGCCTGGCTGTATGCACTTACTGGAAATCTTTTTGGTGAATCTGACAGTGTTCCCACTGCTTCTTTAAAATGGGGGTAAAAATGGTTATTTTGAAGCATGCATGTACCCCTCTATATGAGACAAAGAAGGCTGCTTGCAATAATTAAGGGGTACAAGGTTCCATTTGGGGGGCAAATCACCCCCATAGGGGGGTTTTGGGGAACCCTGAATCTGTTATTTAATCTTGGAGGAAACAACCATCATATATTTTTATTTTCTATTTAGTTTCTATTTATAATGCCTAAAAGGGTGTCTAAGGACATAAGGTCTCAACAGACAGGGTTTGACAATAACTTCATTTTACCACAGGCCCTGCCCCTCAGGACCAGTTGGTTCAAACTTTCACCAGTCCTCTTCTCTGAGTACAGGTCCTTAACTTTTGTCATGTTGAATAAATTTTGGCTAAAGTTTCCATCAAAATCAAAGGGCAAAAAGCACTGAAAGCCCCAACTGTAGGTCAATTTTTATTTGAAAAATTAAATCTATTGACAATGCTGGTTTGAAAGTGAGAAACAGGTAGTGTAGACTAACATCAGACTGCACATATGTGTAGGCTGATGTTTGTCTATAGCTCCTGCCAAAGCGGGAATATTCCGGGTTCAGCATGACAAGGGTTAAGATCTTTCTTGGCTCTTGAGCAATTTGAACTCAATAGATTTCTCAAGTAATAAGTATAAAATTGTATATGAGGGAATTTCAGACATGAGGAAAACTGTGTGGAAAAAGAAGAAATTGATTGATACAATCAATTTCTTCTTTTCCCACAGAGTTTTTCCCTTCCTCTTATCAGGTTAATACTTACATTTTAAGATGTTACTTTCAAGGTTATCAAGAATTTAAGTCACTGACTGATAAAAATCCACAGGCCAGAAGCACCTGCAGTCCTGCATCATAGATTGAAGTGCCAGTCCCTCTTAAAAACCACAGGCCTTGGGCCTGAGGACTGGTGATACTGTCCACCCTTGACAGAAGAAATGTTAAATTTGACCATTCAGGTTTTTTTCTCAGAGTTGCAGTTCATTTTTATATCTTTCCTTATAGCAAGATTGACTAGAACTTAAAAGGGATATAGGCTATTCAGTAGTGTTAGTTTGTTGGTACTTAATATATTAAGTTTACATTACTTTCTAATATCTGTGAGTTTTATTTCCTATAGTAATTTTATATGACTGTTCTCTAGGTTTCAGAACTTGATTGTACTCGGATATTCTAGTTTAAAATGCAAATCATTCTTTTTATTCTGTTCTTTTTTCTGTGATACTTCTAAATTTTTATGCAGTTGATCATATGAATTTTATTAGTGATGGAAATTCATAGAAAATGCTGATTCAACAGTCTTACTTCTTATATTGACACAGCCAAAAGAAAAATTTAAAAAAATGGAAAGGTTACCATGCTTCTCCTATCTATAATAGAAATCCAGACTAATCCAGAAAAAAAGCTTTTAATAATGAAAGTGTCTCAGACTATCAGGAATCATGATCTTTATTCCACTTGATTACAATTATTTCTCTAGACAATCCTTTACCTTGGTTATGCCACAGCTATATAACTTGTAACATTATTAAACAACATTTCAAATCAGTCTTGAAAGAGCTTGCTGTTAAAAGTTGCTGCAAAAGACAATTAAAACTGCAAAAAATGCATCAACAAATTTCCCAGGAATGGCTATCGATCATGGTTCTTTGATTGGCGCCAAAAATTTGGCGAAAGTACTGGTTCATTCTCTAGGAAGTGGAATCAAGAGGGATTTATTTAAATTGAAAGAACTTCTCTTGTTTCCCAAATGATATATATTAATATGTTTAAACCAAAAATCATCTTAGTATATTGAATTTTTTGCTGATAAGAACGAGTAAGGAGTCCATTTGAAACCCAAGTAATGAAATCATGGAGTCAAAGCTGAAAGAAAGGAGGCTGGATTTTCATATTTGGGAAAGATTGAAGTGAAAAGATCTACAGTTTTGGGAAGGTATGGAAAAAAGAAAATATGCTGTGCATTTATTTTTTAATAATATGGTCTTTGGAGTCCATTAGACTTCTTACTAGAAAAATGAAGGAGTCCCAACTTGTAAACAAGGAGTCTTGGACTCCTGAATTCACCCTAAGTGTAGAACTCTGCATACTCAAGTCAATTCAAATTACTTAAATTATGAGAAGATTCAGTCTTTTTCTAAAACTTGAGGTTAAATAATTGTTAAATGAAAAATACCTCAAATTAAAGGGAAGCAAATGTGTTTGTTAAATACCAATGCCCCCACAACTACCAATTTTTTTGGAACAATGTTGATAAATGAATATGGAAATCCTAAATTTAAGTCTTTTGATTTCCGAAAACTGATGCTTCATACCAATTTTTCAACAGTAAGAGTCTTATCAATCAAAAATCATACCCAGTTTTAAAGTTTTTATGTCATCAATGAGTGACCTCCAATAAATGACCTTGACTTTGATCAATGACATTGACTAGCCAGGAGCAATACACATGTGAAATATCATGGCTCTATGATGTAACATTCCAAAGTTTGACCTTGAACATGAACTTGACCTCAACATATGACCTTAAAGATGGTGCCTTCTTTAAGTTCTTGTCCCAAGCAATCATCTTGAGAAATATGAAGGCTTTATCACTTACCAGTAAAAAAGTCATGGCTAATGGTTCAGATTTTATGTTGAAAAATATTGAACATTAAATGACATTGACTTTGAAAGACAACCTTGACTTCAGTATTCATAGAAAGATCTTTTCATAAGCAATGCACATGAAAAATATCAAGGCTGTATCACTTACCAATTAAAAGTAAGGGCCAATTTTAAAGAGTTTATGTTGAAAAAGTGACCTTGAAATATTGAACATTAAATGACCTTGACCTTGATCAACAACCTTAACTTTAGTATTCACTGAAAGGTCATGTCACAAGCAATGTACATGTGAAATCTCAAGGCTATATCACTGATCAATCCAAGTTATGGCCAATGTTAAAGTTTTAATTTTTCACAAATTAGACATTGAAAGATGACCATGACCTTGACATGTAACCTTAAAACTGGTATCAACTGGTATCTGGTATCTTTCTGTACATGTCTATGTATAGCTCCCAGGAGCATTTATTATTAGTGCAAGTATTAGAAGTAATGGCAGTGGTTCTGCAATAAGCTGCCCAAGTTATCCGAGTGGTCCATTAAGCTTCACGGACAAGCAGATTTTCCTTGCTAAGTTGTCCATGGACAAATGAGAAATCTCAAGAAAAAAATGTAATATTTTCTTATTGTAAAGTTTAGCTGTTTTCTAAAAATAAATACCATAATTCTTATGTCAACAATAAGG
Organism: Fragum whitleyi; assembly: GCA_948146395.1. NCBI lineage: Eukaryota > Metazoa > Mollusca > Bivalvia > Cardiida > Cardiidae > Fragum > Fragum whitleyi. The sequence goes on from OX411548.1 coordinate 47,427,564, forward strand.
TAAACTATTTTATGGATGCTTCTTATGGCAATACCACAGTAACTTCAATGTCAGAACACAGTTCTGCCCAGGCTGCGCGCAAATGCCGCTACAAAATTACAGAAGGCCCAGGAAAAAATCAAACAGATGGGCCAAACGGCACACTTACTTTTTTATGTACAGACTTGGCAAAAAGACAACTTCTGTAACAATCTTGGTTAAGTCTACTCCAAAAAAAACAAATAACATACCCCGGCCGCACCACGCTGTTGAATTGACAACTCATTATAGAAAATTTAAATTAGTTGGGAACTATTCTGTGTTTTACATATTTCTGAGGATGGAATCAAACTAAAAGGTGTCATAGGACTATTTTAGTCTTTTTCACGTCGACTTTGACCAAAAAAGTTAAAATTTATGATAAAGTTGATTCTTCTGAACCCGGATTTAGTCCTGAAAGCCCTGGTAAGGCTTCATCACCATCCAATGTTGCAGATTCTCAAGAAATCTGGTAAAAGTTCGCTAGGCGAGCGACGGCAAGCCTTGATTTAAATAACCGGGCAGATCAGAAAAATAAAGAAGCCCAAACTTTTCATAACCCAGTGATTTGATTAATGTACTTGCTTAGATAAGAAACCCAATGGGCCATTTGATCCTACTGATGTGATTCCTGGGCAGATTCCTGTCAGAAGAAATAAGACTATTAATTTGGAAAAAAAATGTTTATGATAAAGAATGGACAAGAATGGACAAGAAGGATTTTGATATGGACAAGCCAGATTGTGATTGTCACTTGTTCGAAAAGGTTGACTTTTAAAATATTTCAGAACCCCTGAAAGGGCTATACAAACTGCGTGTTAATGTAGCAAAATTTTTGTTTGAATAGATTAATATGTAGTACATTTAGAGTACCATTCTAACTGAGCAAATTCTTTCCTATCCCCATTAACTGGTTCTTTAAACAATGTTGAGCTTAGTCCCAAAAGATGACAAAAGCTAAAGTGGTTTTTCCACAAGTGAAAATATAGCTTTTGTTGTTCACAAAATGAAATATTAATTGATCTTTCTAGAAAAAACAAACGACTATTCTATTTCTTTTTCTTTAAAGCAAAAATGAGAACCAAGAGCAACGCTGGGCGTAGCATTATACGCACAAAGCTCAGAAATAAATGGGAGATGTTTTGAACTTTTTATTGATCCTTAGGATGTTAATTCTAGCAAACACTTTAGTATATTGTATTTATTATGATGGTAGTGTTTGTATATGTCCTGTTCTTTTCTAAAAGTCTCTTACAAGTATCCGATAAACAAAATTCACTGAGTACTAAAATATTCACTTAGTGTTGCAAATACCCGAGTACAACTAAAAAATTCACAAATTCAATTAGATTGAGATAATGTAATCAAACACCCTAGCTAAGAGTTCTACATACATGTGAAGTTTCAACATTGTAGTCCTTGTATTTTGAAAGTTATGGAACGGACACGAATTTGCTCACTGAATCAAACAAAGGGCAATAACTCAAAAATTATAAATGGTAGAGTTAGGATTATTGCGCTCTGCACATCCTAGCTATGAGATCTATACATCTGTGAAGTTTCAAGACCATAGGCCTTATAGTTTCAAAGTTATGGACCAGACACGAATTTGCTAACTGAATCAAACAAAGGGCAATAACTCAAAAAATACAAATGGTAGAGATGTGGTTCTTGCGCTCTGCACACCCTAGCTATGAGATCTATGCACCTGTGAAGTTTCAAGACCATAGGCCTTATAGTTTTCAAAGTTATGGACCGGACACGAATTTGCTTATTGAATCAAACAAAGGGCAATAACTCAAAAATGACCAATGGTAGAGATGAGTTCTAGCGCTCTGCACACCCTAGCTATGAGATCTATATACATGTGAAGTTTCAAGACCATAGGCCTTATAGTTTCAAAGTTATGGACCGGACACGAATTTGCTCACTGAATCAAACAAAGGGCAAATAACTCAAAAAGTACAAATGGTAGAGTTGTGGTTCTTGCGCTCTGCACATCCTAGCTATGAGATCTATACACCTGTGAAGTTTCAAGACCATAGGCCTTATAGTTTGAAAGTTATGGACTGGACACAAATTTGCTAACAGACAGACAGACGATGCAGACGATAACATAATACGACCCTTCTGGCGTATAAAAATGTGATAATTTCAGAATTGTATTGATGGTGAAATTATCCAGTGATAATCTACTGTTATTTCTTAATAAACAACTAAATAGTATGAAAGAAGGTTTTTTTGTAGGCTTTGGTCCAACAAGTCCAGCAATAATTTTCACTACTTAGACTAGACTGAAAGAGTGAAATTCTTTGATAAAGAACCGCAGTATTAATTAAGAAAATTTCAACAATCTCTGGCCAGCTGGCAACTTAAATAACAGATACAATCAATCAAACAGGATCTTTTCTTCGATTTTGTCTATTAGGTGCCACAGCAGAATAAAGACAATTTGTTCATGGCCTCGGGGGATGTGTCACCATGTTACAACGCAAAATGATGTCATTGTAGGGCAATCAGAAAAAACAGATTCTAAAGCCCAAGTAATCTTACTGTATTCCAATACACAAGGGAGATAGACATATTACAATCAAGACTGAATTAGATTTTCTGCAGACTACAAGAATTTCAGGGCTAAATAAGGTTACTGCACTGGGTTATTAACCTGCATAATCATTTTCATTCCTGCAAGAAAATGCATTTTAATCTATTAAATCAGTAAATTAAATTCTAATGCATGTATGAAGTATTGGTAAGCAATTTACCATTTCTTGAAGGTAATTTTAATCTATTAAATCAGTAAATTAAATTCTAATGCAAGTATGAAGTATTGGTAAGCAATTTACCATTTCTTGAAGGAAATAAATTTAAGAATCTTACATCAAAGAGCTACATTAAAAACTTTGTTAATTTTTTCTAAGACAAACTAGTAAAAAATATTGCTGTAAAAAGATGAGAGCAATCTTTTCAAAAAGGCTTGAAAGAATACCCCTTTTCGTTTTTTTTTTCTTTTTGTGTGTTATACATTCATTTAAATAGAGAATTTAGATATACTGGTGTTTAAAGGTCAAATGAAAAGCTCTTTTCACCTTACATAAATACAAAGAGATATATTAAAATAATCTGATGCGATATTCAAAATGAAAATAATATATACGATAATGGTAAAATCGACGATTTTCTCTTATCACACCTGTAGCCCGCTATTGAAACTGACCTGTGACGTCATTGCAGTTATGAATGTATTGACGGAATAAGCAGATCATATAAAATTACATAATTTCGTTCAACCTATCACAGATTTTTCACAAATTTGCCGTAAAATCGATTGTCTGTAAGATGTTGCGGCAAGATACAAGGGTCTAATTCATTTAAAATGTCTGGACGTAGCATAATTAATAGTATTAATTATCCTAATTGAATAAAATCGGGACCCGAAACATTTACTATACACAAAGACGTAGAAATATCTTTCGGTGTACTGATTGGTTATTCTTGCGCATGAATTGTCCGATAACCACGCCCCCGTCAAAAGGTAATGAACCAATTAAACGCCTTTTTTCAAATTTCCGGTGAACTGATTGGGTAAAATTTTGTCAAGTGTCAATTATTATCATGTAAGATCTATATCATTGGAAAACCATGCCCGTCAATAAACCAAGATGTCAACAGATGTCATAATTGCTGTAATTAGTAAAATAAATTGGTGTTCAATGATGAAAACATTTTGTTGTTGTAAAACCAAAATATCGCACTTACAGTTCAAATTGATATTATTGAATTTTGAAAATGTACACAATATTTTCGTTTACGAAAAAGGCTTGTTTAGCAGCTTCTGATCAGCTAAAACAGATGTTTCAGTACCAAATTCTAAATTCTTCACCAAAGAACGTACGGCTAGTGCATAAAGAGTCGACCCTACTCAGATTGCGGCCCGAGAAGGTTTGAAAATTGTTCAACTTTGATGATTTTCTTTTACAAGAATAATTTAGCTATTTGTTCCCTTCCTTGAAAGAGTTTTTTATGCGACCTCTGACTGACCTGTACTCGAACCAATCCTTTCATCACATAATTATTTAAATTTTATGGAGTTCCCAGTCGGTCTACTTTCGCGAGACGGGTAACATACAATGAAGCTGAAGCTTAATGAATGATCTCTTCGAAATTTTGCTCTGAGAAATTATATGAGTTCGAAGCTAAAGTATAAACTTGAACAGTACGAAAGCCGGGATGAAATCTGCCTCAGTTATAATTTTGTCCAAGGGCGTAAAAACATGACACGCAGTACACACAAGCGTATCAATAACAATATCGTCAATGATTAATAAATTAATTGATAAAGTACAGCTTTTTAAAGCTACATTTGCGACATTTTGATCACCCGTCAACATTTTTATTTAGAACATTTCCTCTGGTTCGGCGCATTCTGTCTGTCTGTCCGCCTCTCTTTCCCTCTCCCCCTTTTAGTCTGTTTTCTCTCTTTATATCTTTTTCCTTGATATAAGACATTTAACACAACATTTAAATAGTTTTTCGATATTTACAATATTGTGAAAACTATTTTGTTGAAAAAAAGAGAAGAAATTTTCTTGGTGTAAACGATATTGAACCCGCTTAACACTTATTACAGCTTGAAATGGTGACCATTTTTTAATATATAGAAATGTTTTGTGTGCCGAAATAAAATAAAAAGTGTATAAATTTGAAAAATATTTCAGAAATGATTTTGAAAATAATTGGCATATTAGAAGAATTAGCGGTACACAGACTAGCACACGCAGAAAGGGTTACCTTCGGTAAATCATTTGTCATGTGCGCTGTTGTGTAATCGGCAAGATGTCACAATGCTTCCAATGAACAAAACCACCCAGCTACATGTAATTTATAAAACTTTATGACCTTATTAAACACACATTTTATCCTTCAATCATTCAACTGACATGCCGCAAAAGACTAATTTTCAACCGGCGATATACCAAGACACAACCTTCAATCGACAACGGAATATCATCAAATTTGTGTTTAATTGAATTTATTTTTCTAATTATTTGTTCATGATATTCATTTGTTATATTTTTGACAAATTCAAAAAAAAGTGAAAACATGGGAGAACATTTGTGGATTAAAGAAAATGGAAAAATCATGGAAAAGGAAATTTGTACCGACAAATAGTTATAGTTTGGAGGAATTTCATACCATTTAATTGTCAAAGCCCTGTTGAGGTAGGGTTTTATTCAATGTCTTGATTTAATCTTGCATAATATATTTGATTGACTTTGTAGTAATATCAGAGTTCACGAAATACTGCCGGTCCCACTGACATGTCTGGTAAAAATCATGCCGGTCCGATAAGTTGTGAATGAATACAGGACCAATTGTCCGGTAAAATATAGCTATTTACACAATGTGTTCCATTGTGACGTCTGGTGGAATTTTGTCCGGTCTGGTAAAAATTTTAAGTTTACCAGACCGACTGTCCGGTAAAAAATATGTGTATTTCGTGAAGTCTGTAATATAGTTTTGACCAACCATCAAATATGTTATGTCAAGCCTTTTTTTTAACATATCTGTATAATTAACAAAAGTTGAAGCTAAATGATTGGTCACTGTGAAATATTACGCTCAATTAGATCAAATTGGATTTCCTTCCAAAGTTTATACCAAATTTACGAAGTGACTAGTCTGAAAAATGCTGATTTTAATTTGTGAGAGATATCTGTAGTTTCCGCTTGCTTAGGTTTTAACTGTTCTGACTGCACAAGTTGTTAGCGTTATAACAATATCGAACCTTCGTGTTGTTGTTCGATAGCTGTGATAATAACAAGCGTTCGCCTTGTTTACCTTCGAGAGGAATGCCTACAATGACGTCACACTCATTGCGCAAGTGCGAAAATCCGTTTACGGCCAGGTGAAAATTTCCATTAAATCACGGTCATTCTTTTGTAAATATTGTCCCTTTGGGTGTGTGTTTTTCGACGCGGATTTTTTATACCTTTTTATTTCAATTAAACTGATTGAAATATATATTTAGTTCTTGTTCGAAAAATAGCTTTTCATTTGATCTTTAAGATTAAAAATAGAAGACTAAAGAGACAGTCACAATGCTTTCTTGGTCTGGAAAAGACTATGTACTGGCTAATGGACAATCAGAGCTTCACAAAAAAAGCCACATGAAGAGGGAAAAGGAGTTTTTCCATTATCTATAATATTCATTCTAATAATCAGTATCTTTATTTCTATATTATTTACTTATTAATAAACATGATTTGCAATATTTTTGAACTGTTTGGTTTGAAAATTGTTAAGTATGTAAAGTTCATCGTTTTGCATACAAGTGCACAATGCAGTTCCAAATGTTTACTGAACACTTTTTTTGATGAACCCAGGGCTCAGGAAATATTTTCATATCTGGTATTAGCTGTAATAGAATCTGATACTAACTCAGAATTTCCAATTCGAAATGAAAGTATAATTAAAAGTATTCAAACTAAAAAAAATGTCTTAAAAAAGGGCAAAAAAGGACCACATCCTTATACTAATATATTCTTCTTCTCAATTTGGCACTCTAATGCACTGGTCCAGAATTTTTTTTCAGTGGGGAAGCATAATGTTGTGACCACTGCCTGAACAAATTTGTAACATTCTAAGATCCCTCTGATTATACAATGCTGATTTCCCTATTCAGAAAACTGTATTACTACACCACCAGTTTTGGGAGGGTTTAGACCCAGTCACCACCACTAGATCCTAGCAATGATTATAAAATGTCAATTCAAACAGCTTTTTAAAAATGTTGCCAGCAACATTCATTTGACCAACTTTCAAAAATTATAGTTCATAATATGCACCTGCATTTGAAACTAAATAAATCAACATACCCATTGTTAACTATCATATATGCATTTAAATCAAATATTCTGTGTATTTACTAATATCTCAAAAATAATTCATACTGTTTTATCAGTATCAAACAAACATTTCTGTTATCAATCCCTCTCCTAGTGATGTTAGTCATGACAATACCCTTCATATGCAGACATAAAAATGTTGAACCCTGTGAAATTTGCAGCATTTTCTATTTAGACCAATGCTTTCCCTGACACAAATTTAGCCAAGTGGGGTTCAGTTCAAAGGAAATAACTCAAATACAAAAGAGAAAGAGCAAGTTAGTTCAAAGAATATGTTTGAATTAAAAAAAAATCCTGAATAGTCTAGATTAGATTAAAATGTATGAACACTTCCACTTTACTAAAAGCTAAGTGGGTTTAAAGTGAGTGCCCAAACTGACCGACAATCCTCTTCATTGAGGAAAAAAGACCGTGTCTCAGCAAATGCTCCAGCTTAAATAGTCTTAAATTGTTAAAAGCTCATTGCATACAAGAATAGAATTCAATTTACATGACAAAATAATGAATGGAAATGAAATTATTATCGGCAAACAATCCAGTGGGGTCAGACCAAACGTGCGCGACTATGTGTTACTCGCCACTACATTAAGCAATGAACGAGTTGAAACGCTTCTAGAACTAATCATTTTTGCCCTGTAAATCGCGAATTTGATAAATTTGATCATGATTATTCAAAGATTGCATCTATTCACCCAAAAATTTAAGTTCAAAACTATAAAATTCCGTCTGCAGATTCTTAAGGCCTTTGTCAACAGACGCTTGACTCTAAGAACGATAACTCTTTCTTTTTAGGCTGTAAACATATTTGACTGGTGAGCCTGTCTCAATCTGTCGATATTGATATAGGAGGGAAGCGTAGATTGGACAGGTTAGACTGGTAAATAATCGAAAATTACACCGGCATGTCGCAGAAGTACTACCATTAGCAAAATTGTGAGTGTTGACAATTTTAGGAGTGGTCATATGCTTATTAGGAGAAACTGATCAATTGTGATTCACCGACCTATGTGTTGCCCCGAAGCCGTGCTGGAACTGGCTCAGTAAATTATTCTTATCAAAATGACTTATGATATGTGTGACCACGACATGCTCCATAATATTTTATGCAATACAGGTTGAGTAGATATTTCCGTAATTACTGGCCTTTTTATGTACTTGGGCTACTGTTGCGCTTCTCTACTCATTAGGGACCAATACCAGTTTCTACTTTCTAGTGCTCTTTAAGAACATAAGTTGATATTGCGCCACGGCCGGCAGCTTTGTAAGGAAAGAGGCCACACAAGAGTATGCCAATACTATCAGTTGAAATGCTAATAGATGACATTTTTGGTGTTGAGAAGTTTTGGATAATTTGGTCACAAAGCTGTATAGCCTAAGGCTAAATACATGTGTTTGGGTTTTTGAAAAACGCTTTCAAACTGGCTATTGAGTATGTTTGCTTTCTCGGTGGGGTCAGTATAGGTGATACCTTCGTTCTAAGCTTATGTTGTTCACGAAATGAAATATTATATTATTATTCTATTTCTTTATTGCAAAAATGAGACAAAATGAGAAATTTCTAGGACTTTTTTTTTCGTAAAGCGCGTCATTTTGCGCGTGATTGCTATGCAACGTTCATTTTGACGTCACTTATTTCGCCCGAATAGATGACGTCAGAGAGGATGAAATGCACTAAAGCAGGGTATAAGTTTTCGATAATTTCACTGCTTTTTGCGGTGAGATTATCAAGTAATAATCAACCGTTATTTCTCGATAAACCACCGAAAAGCATTAAAGAAATTGTCTTATTGTTTTTGGATAGAGGATTTAAATGATTTGAGTCAGTTGATTAATTAAAGACCATTTCTTGACTCTTTTACCATTGAATATAGTTTGTCACTTTTACGGATAAGCCTCAATATTAGCCACGGTCGATCACGACGCAGCTTCGACATTTTATTTGGAATGAATTAACTACTGAGTCGTTGAATTTTCTGTTTGAATGTCAAATCTTATCCAGGCCTTGTTAGGACGTCATTATGAAGTTGCCGTGACTTTCAAATAAGAATAAGACCGCATTATGGAGTAACTTTAAGTGTGTGTGTGTTTTAGGGGTGGGGGGGGGGGGGGGTGGGGGGTGCTCGACTTCATTTGTGTTATTGGAAGACCGTCTTACCACGGAGAAATTTTTTGTTGTCCCGTTTAGGCTACACACAATATCACTCTTTGACGCCATTGCCAAAACGAAATAAATCAAAAATGATAATTCATTGATGAAAATGACTAAATCGCGCGTTAGAAGCAATTTCTCCACTTTCAATAATACTTTCTTCCACAAAAGACAGAGTTTAAAACAAAACAAAACAACAAAATAACAAATAGAATTGTCGTCTGCAACTTCTTTGAAATTGAGCGGTTCTAAAAGATGGTGGTTGGTTTATGTTCTGATAAACGTTAAATGTCAATTAAATGTTAACGTCCAAAAGGCTGTTATTTCAAATCTGTTATTAGGTGCATTGTTCCCTGTAGTTAATAATCAATGCTTTGGGGACGGATAATTTAATGCTGTGACGCAACATTTTCGTAACACATGCAGCAAACAAGTCGCATTTTTGCAACCATACCTTTTCCAGCAATATTGCAAACCATGGCAAATGGGCGTAACTAGGATTGTGTAATTATTACGCAGAAAGAAGACGATAATCGAAGAATATATAGGAAAAAGGCGATATGTTGACTGTGAGAAAAGATAAGTGCCCTCCATCCGCTCCCTTTTTATGTTTTTAGCGTTGGTGAATAATCAAAACATCGTAACTGCAGCTTGAAGAAGCTGTAGTTTCGATGTTATGATCATTCATCATCGATATTTTCAACAGAGGATTATTTCTTTTACGCATTTGCGTAAATTGCGTAATGGAAGATAAGCTCTTGGTGGAAATATATGTGATTCGGAAAGTTGGATTGTCTTTATCTGCTTTTCAATCTTCCTCATCTTATATGGATGATATTGAATAAGTGGAAATTGAATACCGAATTAATTAAACGAGATAGATAAAACTGATAAAAAATAAACAGGCTCTGTCGAGTTTTTATAAGTTTTCGAAATAAGTAATCAAATCGGTATTTAATGAGCACAAATTTGATATTCTGTTTATAATATAAATCGAGGATATTCAGTTTTTTTCTCCGAAACACATAACTCTATGAAATGACGTCAGCAAATACATTATGACATCTTTATCGCAACGAGAATGTACCAGTGAAATAACACCCGTGTCATATCAAAAATATTCAACGGGGTAATTTCAGGATTCCGGTGACGTAGGTCATTATATAAACAAGGATTATGCCAAAGCAAATCAATGTTTAGGCCCATTAGCCGAAAGCCAACGAGCTGTTGAAAATGCACCTTGTCTGTCACACGTCTGCTAGTGTATAAGACAACACCTTTTCTAGAATTTTTTGTCTTTTTCTGAAACGGTTCGGGTGAAAACAAAGCTTTATTGAACGTATAATATACTTGAAATTGTGTCTATTAAGATTAGTGCTTTCTGACCTGGTTGAAATTTGATTTCATCACTCAACGACAAAAAAAAAAAAAAAAAAAATAATTTAGAACGCAGCAATTTTGTAAAATAACGCTCAAAGAAGTCTAAAAGAATCTTCTTATTTTGGAGGCATTTCTTATCAAATTCATACATAATGCATGTCCAGTGATATTGAATTCATAGCAAATTATCTTGGAAGCCAAATCTCAAAGTAACAACCAAAAATTGATGAAATCTTCATCTTTTTTCCATTTTGGGCAATACACTGCTCAAAACTCCTAAGCGGCCACTTGCCTTTTTGGTCATTTTTTATAAATGCCGCATGGTATCATCCTGTTATCGATCGAATGATTTAGCCAAATCATTTATGAAGTCAACAAGAGAAAAATCAGATAAATAATGAGAACTGTTTTGAAATGAAACGAAAGTAGGAGTATCCTCGATTTCAAAGTTAACATTGGTGGGTTGGGTATTTTGACATTTCTCGTTAGTATAAGGATTGTGTAGAAAGTTTTGGTATTTATTATTAATTTTAGAAGTCCACAGGCGTTGTACCACCGATATTAGTACAAAAGTTTGATAGGCTTTGCGTTTTTCAAGTATCGAAAATTTCAAATTTCTCTTAAAAGTGTCAATTTTGTGACTTTTGAATTTGAGGGTATATGCATTTAATTCCGTCTTTTGGACCTACTGATGCATGATTTTTACAAAACAATTGGATAGGATGATGACTGAATGGCGACTCGTTCAAAAGACAAAGTTAACATTTCAAAATAAAAGCGGAAAATGTGTGAAAAATGGAGAAAGGTAAGGTGGCCGCTTAGAACTTTTGAGTAGCGTAGTATCAGAATCATTTGAGAAAATATATCTTGCACTCCATGGCTACGTTCAACTTCTGCTTTTAATTGTGTAATGCTTTCCTTTTTGGGCGACGGTGCAGCACCTTATCATCACCGAAGACACATCTTTACCCGAAGAATAATTATGTAAAATTTGAGATGAAATTGTAAATTTTTTAAGCAGAAAAAATCAAAATTTTAATGCTTTCACTATTGAACTAAGGAGTCATTTCCTCAACACCTTGCGTTTTAACCAATTATGCAATTTTGACGATTTTGAATTTTCATAAAAGGGGCCTACACACATATATTTACTATAAATTAAAATTAATTTCGCACAGTCTTATAATAGGTCGTCAAAGGATTATCCCTAGAAAATTTTATTGAAATCCTTCATTAAGTTTCAAAAAAAAAACTCCACACAAAACTTTTGTAAATTAACTCAGTACTTAAAGCCAAATTTTTCATCCTATCAAGACAATTTCATACATTTTGTCAAAGGATCCAAACAAGGCTTCAACGCAGTAAACCTGCAAGACTGAGAAGATTTTATCAAATAGAACCATCTAAGAAAGCTCCGAAAATGTTCTCAGAAATTCTGTGTCTTCGTTGTATAGAAATAGGAAATAACGAACAATAGATGTTTCGAAGGCCGCCATCGGTAATAAAGAAAGACATCTAGATATATAGGAAGAATATGGCTAAATTGACATCAAATGACACCGGGGGCGGAATAGAAAGAGGTTTGTTAAATGTCAAACTATCGTTAAATTATTCATAGAAACAAGACTTTCTTTTGAACACCCTAGAATTTACCGATAAAAAACTCGGTATAACATATTGATTGTTATTTCTGTTGATGAAAATTGGCGAGAAACTTGTTAAATACAGACATGAAGAATTCTATACAGATTTAAGAACTAATGTCAGGAAGGCTCTGAGCTTATAGAGTTGCCCTTAAATACTCAAATCAGAAGATTTTATGTCCGATAAGAGGCGGAATGGCTAAAACTCACTGCCACCCATTTTCACAGCTGGGTAGATTCTGGCAAAATTTAAATAACGTCACTTTGTGATTTCCGTTGTCTAAAGCGATTACTATAAAACGAACAATTTAAGACTAATCCAATTTAAAAAAAAGAACAACAAAAAACAATAAATACTAAAGTTCAGATTGAAAATAGACTGCACATTGAAGAAAACATTGGAAAAAAAAGAGAAATTACTTGAAACAAGCAATTTCTCCCCTTTTCTCAATGTTCTCCCTCTCAATTACTTAAGTGCATAAAAAATCGGTACAATAAGGTCAAAGTATTTTTTTCTTTTGGGAAAAAGGGTTTTTTCTTGTTTATGAAATACAAACATCGCATTTTTTTAAAATAATTTATTCTGCTAAAAAACTCTAAATGTTAATTTTTACAGTCATTTAAGGCAGGTTTTCTCGGAGATCGGACCATCTGTCTTCGCACGACTGACTTTTCAAATTTCCTATGAAAACCCTGTGTTTTTGTGAGCTATATAGGGGACAGGAGAAGTTAAATGTCAAGATAGTGCGGTTTGTTAAATGTCACATTTCTGTTAAATTATTCATAGAAATAAACTCCAAATCACATATCAAAGCCCAGAAGATATTTAAATACATATTTGTATTGACTGCAGATTTTAGTTACCACACAGTATGAACGCTAGGATTGCGTTATTTCGACTGATGCTATTAAACCCTTAATAGTTCCGCAATATTTCGGGACTCATGATCTTTCACAATGTTGACCGAGGTTCCCTAATGAAAATCAATACCAAGGTTTCATAATGGGGAAATTCAAATGGCAGCCCGGGAGTCGCGTGAGATGATGTATTAATCTAAAATTGACTGTAATATGCATGCGCAGAAAAGACATTCATGTGAACGGAGTTACCCACTGGTGGTAGTAAACAAACTTCACATTTACCGCTACAATAAATAATTAACCATGAAATATCGTTACACCATTAAGAAATGTGATAAACTCGTGCAAAAATACTATGTAAAATAAGAAAAAAATACTTGATTTTTAAAGTAATAGAGAGCATTTGTTTTTTTGTAGTCGAATTATTGTGCACTATTTTCGACGCCATTTTGGAACCCAAGTAACTCCGGCCTGGCCCAGGATCAGAAGCGTCGAGGTTGAAAGGTTAAAATGACATCAGTAGTGTCGAAACCGAGGTCGTTCTGATGGAAACCCGGTTAACTCGGGTCGAAACCGAGTCCGATATGAACTTACCCAATGATTTTCATTAGGAAACCTCGGGTAACACTGTTAAAGTTCATTTTTTTCCGTAGTGCAGCGGATCTATTACGGATCCACTACCTTAAATGCCCCATTGAAAAGTGGATGCATTTTGAAAATAGTTAAGTACAGTTAAGAGCATCGTGTAATTGACGGTAATTCTGATCAAAATCATTCCAAATTGCCCATTCGGCGCTCCATTCATTCATTCCAATCACTTACTCAAACCATTCAAAAACTCTCCAAAATCACTAGATTAGTAAGATTAACATCTACACTCAAATTAAAAATCGTGGGAAAAGAAACCACGCTTTCAACGACTTCATTTAGTTCTGTAAGCGTATGATGAGTTCTTGAAGACACAGAAAGGTAATCGTAGAAACTGTATGCATATTTTATTTAAGAAGGGGGGGGCTAAACTATATTGTTAATTTTGTTCATCTTGAACAAAATTAGCGATATTGGATTACCCCTCTTGAATTTACTCAAAACTCGCTCCACAATTTAAATCTCCACACACTCATTCAGTTTTACCCCAAAGTCAGTCCAAAATCATTCATCTTGTCAATTTCACGATGTTCTTAACTGTATATGAGTTGCAGACGACATTTTTTATAATAAAAAAGAGAGAGTGGAAAAGCGTGGACAATGAAGAAGCTTGTAACAACCATATTTTTTTTGAGTGTCTAAATTTTTCGAAGCATTTTTTTTTTTCTTTATAGCGTTGATAAGACTTTTTGGTGTTTGAGAGAGAATGGTTTAAAATAGTGATTTTAGAAAATGATGTGTTAAAGATAGTCTTATGCAAAAGAATTGTCGCTTTAACTTAAATAGGTACATTTGTATTTGTTGTTCAAAAATTATCGGAATTCATTCCACGTTTGTCTTTGTAAAATCGATAAAATTCGGGTACACAACGCACGCGCGTTTGCCATATACAATGTCAGGGTAACGAGTACCCTGCGGCGCAGTAAATGAAATACCTCACTGATTTGGTCTTCTTTCGTGAATATTTGTTATTCCTTGTCAGTTGAAAATTTTAAAATTTTAATGAGTTGCAGGAATAAATATTACGCATGTCCTGTCTTAATTTGAAGTAATTTGATCATAGAATTTTACGATAAGACCCGTTTAAATTCTTTCGGAACGTTCTACACGACGTCACCTGATCGCTGGGAATTTAGGCATATAATTATTTCTGAAATTTAGAATAATTGCCTAAAGGACATAGATTAAAAGCTGGTCACGCTAAAAAAAAAGGAAAGGTTCATTCTTCCAAACACTTTCATTTCAAATGTGTAGAGGCTTCGAAGTTCCGTAAAATAATATAAAAGATATGGGAATATTGACAGAAAGAAGCTTATTTAGGCATCTGTTGTCTGTAAGTCTGTGGCGATTTACAAAGGGGTTTCATTATGAGAAATTTGATTTCGTACCATTTGTTACGAGCTGTGACAAGCTTAATTGCACTACAGCAATCGTCTAAATTTCTGACAACGTTACCTACGCGATGTACTGTGCGCCGCCCTCGATAACCTATGTGTTTTTGTATTCGTGTCGAATCAATATAAATCTTCTGAGTGCTTCAGTTTTTAGCATGTTTGAGCATAAAAACGTCTCGTTAATATGCATTTACTTTTTTTCGCATATCGCTTAATAACTTATGATTAATTGGCCTAATCCGGATAAAATTTCAACAATCCTCGTATGTGAAATATGTTTCAACCCATTACTATTTATCGAAATTTGTGGCTGGCCAAAGCTGAAAGATGTTGAAGACGAAAACAAAAAATCGGGGGTATTTCTCTTATGACCCCGCATCGAAAGATCGAAAGATTGTTCTACAGTTGTCCGTCTGTATATCTGTAAAACTTTAACAAAAACTTAATATTTCCAATTACATGTACTTTAAGGTCATATTTGAAATGATGATAGATGGCATCTCGATAATGACCATCACGGTACAGATACCAAGAGCAAGGTCATTTGACAAGATCAAGACAAGGTCAAGGTCATCTGTCAAGGTTAAAAGATTAAATAAATGCTGTTTCGGGGGCATTCGTGTTTCACAAACATATCTTGTTTTGTATATAATGTAGATACTAATGTTGGAAAGAAAGAAAGTATTTATCAAAAATTAGATATGAGCCAGTCACTCGAAAAGGGACCCGTTGTGAAGTGCTAAGTGTCGACCCTACGCCTACTGTCCGGGCTTCGCATGCTGACTAAGTTCGAAACTTTTTGCAACGTGCTATCTTCCTCAATCTAGAATGATCAATCTAGCTTCCGGTGAAAGGATTTTTGTAATGCGACCTCTGGTTGACCTATACTACAATATATCTCTTTTTCAAATATCCATTCTACGGTGTTCCCAGATAGTCCCTTTTCGCAAGACGGGTCACATATATATTCACAAGGGGGTGTTAAATCTAAGGACTGTTAGAAAAAACATTATATTTGTGTTTTGTTCTAAATGAGCCTGTGCACGACATTCCAAACAATTTTATAAATGGCACACCAAAGCCTCTGGCAAGCCTGTGCATCTGCACAGACTGACCATTTTCCTCACTATTTGCTATATGTGGTTACATAAAGTCTTGACACCACCTCAGACAGTAAGTATATATTTTCGTTGCATTGAACGATTTTCTAATGGTACTCAAAGTATGCATATACGCTTCCTGCCTCTGTCAAATTGTTGGAAATGACACGTACAGGAACAGATTTCACTTTTCAAACAGCAAAACAAACGTAGCTCCGTCCACGAAATATGATTAAGCTATGAAAACAAAGAGCTGTAATAGTAAAGGTTGAAATACATTGTCCGAGTGGGCGACCCAAAAGTCCTGCCTTAAGGTAGTGGACCCGTAATAGTTCCGCAGCATTTCGGATCACATATTCTTTCCCAATGCTAACCGAGGTTTCATAATGAAAATCATTAGGAAACCTCGGTTGACACCGTTAAAGTTCCATTACCTTTGAGACGTTGCAAAACTATTACGGTTCCACTACCTTGATAGCTTTAATGTCGATATTTCGGCCGCCAAATGACAATATAACATATCAAACAGGATCAGATGGGTGCATGTGCTATACAATTTTACAGAATTTTAACTATTTGTACTCTAATTAAACTGAAAAACACGTACTCTACAATTTTAAAGAAAAATATCTACACGTTCTTTTATTTATCGAAAACTATTTCTGCATGCATGTTTTGTTTGTTTGTTTGTTTGATTTTATCTAGTTTATCTATTGTTTTTATCATTTGGTCTATTGTTTTTTATCATTTGGTCGAATTTCATAGTGAACATTTACATTAAAATATGATGTATTCACAATATCGGTATTTTATATGGTGAATGATGTTGCCGAAAAGAAAGGGAACAAAACAGACAAAGACGAAAGGAGTATCTGGCGAAGAGGTCCGGAAATTTAATTAGAAATGATCTGTTTGGCTCGCAACAATTTCCAAATAGCTTAAGAGAGTCACGAGATGTTGTATGAAGTACAGGCACCGATCAAAAATTTTCACAGTGGTAGTAATTACAAATCGTCTCTTCGATACACATTAACAACAGAAATGTTTAACACATTGCACTAATCTTCATTCCTTTGCAATCAAAAGCCAAACATAGTTAAGGACACCGTGGGATTGTTAAGAGAGCATTTTTTTAGCGATATTGAAAGGGCAAGTTTTGAATGATTTTAAAGGCAGGTAAAAGAATATGGGTGGTTTCGTTTAAGATTGTATCCCTTCATTTAAATCTGCAGACTCTTTTTTAAAAACGAATTGAGTGTCTCCGCGGACCAAACAGACGCTTCAAAAATCAACACCAACCAATTAAGGTAGTTGACCCGTAATAGATCCACAACATCATAAACTTTAACAGTGTAAACCAAGTTTTTCTAATGATTTTCATTAGGAAACCTCGATCAACATTGTCCATGAGATCCGAAATGTTGTGGAACTATTATGGTTCCACTACCTTAAATCACGCAATATCATGACAAATTTAAATGAATTTTTGGAACATTTTCCAACGATTTCTGAGAGTTTTGGAAATATTTAGGAGCGTTTTGGAACGATTTCGGGGCTTAAATCTTGATTTAAGCGAGTGGTCGATATGCTATGACTGGGCGATTTGGAATGACTTGAATCGAGACGAGTGTAAATATCATGATGCTACTGACTGTGCATGTCCATCCCTTTTCGTCTGAGTAGTTTTGCCATTTTTAAAACGGAATCCTCAAAACTGAAATTGAACAAGTTCATTGAATATTACATTTTTGTATGGCAACAAGAATGCCACATAAATTTATCAAATTCTTAAAAGTTGCCAAGTCTTTTACCAACGTCACTTTAACGAACTTTTTTTACTAACTCGTACTTGTATTTCGGTGATACGTATATGAGTGTACTATTAATTGGGGAAAAATGTATTAAGTACTTGTAAGTATCCCTGGGGGTTGATATTTCTTGAAGGCTCGAGTGATTTACCTATAACTTAAGTTTAATGTTAAATTTCAAAAACAATCTCACAGCTAATTTTCGTTCTCCGCCAATGGGTAGATAATCGTAGACCTATGTGGGATAGCAGCTAGAGGCTAGGAAAGAATGTAATGGTATTGCTGGTGAAAGAAATACACCGAATCCATTGTTAGGTGCAATGCCCCGATATGAGTGAATGATTGTTTAACGTGGTATTAAGCCCCATACAGACAGACAAAAAGATAACTCCCGAATTGCTATCTGTGTACACAGTTTGGAATTTTCATTTATATAATTTTGGTTAACACTGTACGTAGAAATGACCGGTAACGCAAATGTTAAATGAAGTGGAAATACAAGATATTTCCTGTATACTGCGTTCTTTACGATACTTTCAGAGTTAGGACTAAATGCTGGCAGACCTTGGTCCGAGGCTATAAAACATTTTTTATACTCAAGTGCGATTTTTTAATATATATTTTTAGTAGATTTAATTGCTTAATTTTGACTTAAACACTGTCAAACGCTTTTAAAAAAAGTAATGACATTTCTAAGATGCTGAGGCAGGTATGCTTACAAAAATTGTAAAATAATCCTGAGATTCCATTAGGTTTGCAAGGATTTGTGATTTTGAACTTTTAGGAAAGGGTTATATATATATAGTAGAGAAATCTCGAGATCGCAAGTTTTGTGCGAAGTTTTGCCTTTGA
Organism: Fragum whitleyi; assembly: GCA_948146395.1. Taxonomy (NCBI): domain Eukaryota; kingdom Metazoa; phylum Mollusca; class Bivalvia; order Cardiida; family Cardiidae; genus Fragum; species Fragum whitleyi. The sequence goes on from OX411548.1 coordinate 47,446,325, forward strand.
AAAATTTATCGCATCATTCTTTGGTTAGATGAACTTGCGGCGAACGGTTAACTGTATGGCGCGCGAACGGGGTCAAAAGTCAGAATACCGCTATACCCACAAAATAATGGAGGTATACCCATAAAAATGAGGGTATACTTACATATTTTTATCGGTATACCGATAAATATGGAGGTACACCTACAAATTGTGGGTAAACCGCCATAATATTACCGGTATACCTACAATATTTAGCGGTACACCGGTATTATTATGGGTTTACCTATAATAATGAGGGTATACCTATAATTTTTCCGTCAACCAATCAGAGAAGGCGTTTTATCCAGCATTTTCTATCACAGTCACGGGCATTTTTCGTAATTATTTCGGAATAAAAAATGTCTTATTTATCAAAGAATAGTGTCAATATTTTTTAATTGAGGTTAGTAGAATATAATAAAATAATAATTGGGTGTTTTTCTTACCCTTTTCACGTGTTTTTATTTCATTAGTGTTTCCGTGACGTCACACGCACTTGTTAGGTTATCCGATTTTAACTTTTTCGAGATTATTTTAGTGTCAATAAAATGAATTTATTTGAAAACAACCAATATGTAAAATATGAGTAAACAGCAAAAGAAAGATCCATTATATAAAGAATGGCTATGAATAACATCAAGTATCCGATTTTTTTTTAATGAGCCATTTATCCACGTATTTCCCATCTCTTTAAATCAACGATCACTATGAAATTAATTGAACATATTTATTTTATCCTAAAGGGGCAATATGTGTGAAACAAAGAAATTAGCATTGATTGGACAATAAAAGTCTGACCAATTTCCTGTGTATACCTGTCATCGAGTTTTATGACACCTCGATATTTAAATAGCTAACCTTAAACATTACTGTAGAAAGGGAAAAAATATTTAATATCAACAGGCCTGTTAGATAACTCAATTGATCATAGATTGATTCAGAATGATTGATCGATATATAAATCTTTTAATTAAACGGTGTTTGAAGACTTTGAGATTACTACAACAAATTGTTTTTGATTAGATTGAAATTCAACGTAGTAAAAAATGCCATAAATAGATATGCCAAATGAAAAAATGTCAGATATATGTGTGCAAAATCATGTTTCACTAGATCGGTAATCAAAATGCCATTTATGTAATTCAATTTAATTGTGTCCCTTGCATTTTTTATTTGCTTGAACATCGGTTTCATTCCCCGATGAGAACCGCTTTTAGTACGCAGTAATTGTCTATATGCCCGTTAAGCTATGACTCCATGCAACTGCATATCTTTATTAAAATATTTTATTTGATCATTAAATATCATCAAGTAATAAGATTTGAAAAGAATATTTCTTTGTATTCATTGAGGTATGGAGAGATTTTATTTTTTAATTCATTGGGGTATTGCACCAAAACTACTATCACTTTCGCATGAATCCGTTTCGCGAGATAATACAATATGATTTTGTTTTAGTTTCATACCCCAATATTTCATACCCCAATATATCAAAAAAAGCATGATTTTTTTATGTAAGATACACGCCCCTTTTGGGTTTGTTTAGTTTTGATAGTTATTACGGAAAGATAGAGTATTCACTATGTTAATAAAAAGAGAAATGGAATAAGTCTAAAATCAATACCATAATAAGAAAAATAAATAAATAAAATTATCACAAAAAGGATAAATCAATTAGTAAAAGGGGAAAGTCAATAGCAATCCATATTGAAACATACATCAAATATTTGGCGAAATGTTAAGTGTTTAAATTCTAATAGAAACTGTCTCCTTTTCTCACAAACTTTTGTATATGTCATAATAACTGAATCTCGAAAGTGAACTTCTTATGTGGACAATGAGTAAATTAAGGAAAAAAAATGATTATGAAAATGAAATGTCATATATAATTTTATTTCCTCTCATAGTAGTTATTTTGCCAAAAATTATATTGAAAAATATAGTGGCCATATCTTTCGTGGCCAAAACGTCATGACCAAAGCGCCCTAGCTAAAAAAGTCCCAGCCAAAACGTCCATGGGCAAAACGCAGGTATAATCATTTATTGAACCATGAAATACACTGTCTTATATGATATGTACCAGTCTCTTATTATTATCATTATTATTTTTTTTTTGGCTTCTAAGAAACGCATGTAAATATAGCACACACTGATTATAAAATGAAATTACGGAGAATTTTTTGTTTGAAATATTTCGAAAATGTATCAAATTTTCCCTTCATTGTATAATCCCGGATTCATCATTTATACAAATAAAAAAAACATTGAAAATGAATAGGTGCATTGATAAATATTAAGAAAAGGTTTGTTTACTAATTCATATAATATAAGGCACGAGTTAAACTGGCTGTCTGCAACACATTTGAATTCTCAAATATGGCGTTGAAGATAGAACAATATGTAATTCTAGCGTTGTATACGTGTACATATAATTAACTTTTTATCTGAACCCGATTAAATTTCCCAAGTGTGAGAATAAAGAATATACAAACTAACTCGCTATATAGATGTAAAATCAGGTGAAAAGCCAGAATGTCACAATAAAGAAACAGTCAATCACAAAATACGGACAGACGTACGGACATACGGACGGATAAATATATGGGACAAAACACCGAAATTTAAGTAAGAAAACCCACTAGATTTCGTGCAGTTGTTAACACCACCGTTCCTCCCACAAAACCTTTCGCCTTGTTTACATTTGCCACGGTCGCCGTACGATATCGCAGCCTGCGATTTCTTGTATGATATTTTTGACATCGTAAGATTTTATTTTCTACGGCGTATGTGTTTACAAAACCGCGCGGTGTCCGCACGGATTTTCATAAAACTATTACAAGAATAATTGACGTGCCAACATGGCGATCTCAAGGTAATCGTGCGATCATCGCACGGAGTCCATGCGATTTGTCAATTATTTACACTGTAAATCATGCGGTCGCCGTACGATCATTGTACGGTACCCGCGCGGGGATCGTACAATGATCCGTTAAAGACTTATAGGCAAAACATCGCACGGTGGCCGTGTGATTTTCGTGCGGCGATCGTGCGATGCCTCTACGGTGTGTCTATAGGCTACGGTCTCCGCGCGGTCTTGCAATTAAAAAAAACAAACAAACTTGTTTAACTGTTTTTTTAGCTCCACTGGCCGATGGCCAGCGAGCTATTGTCATGGCGGAGTGTCCGTCGTGCGTCCGTCCGTCTGTAAACTTTTTCTTTAAACATCTTCTCCTCCCAAACCAATGGGCCGATTTTAACGAAACTTGGTAGAAATGATCCTTGGGTGGCCCTCTTCTTAAATTGTTCAAGGAATTTTGATTGGCCCCCAAATATGGGCGTGGCATTTTTTCACTTTGAAATCTTTAAAAATCTTCTCCTCCACCGTGGCAGGGTGGGGCCTATTTTGAGCCCTAAATTTTCGAATGACATCTCCTTCTGAACCTTATGCTTTAATAAGATGGGTGAAGGGATGCAGGTTCATTGTGATTGAGTATTTTGGTGCAATATGGACCAGAACCAGTTAATCATTATTAAACAGGCTTTGGGAGATTTTGGAGTGTTAATGTATTCATTTAAAGTAAGCTTTATTTAATGAAAGTCTAAAAATTTAAAGCCAGTGGAGCGATACAGGCCCTCTTGGGCCTCTTGTTTATACAAAATTGCAAGTGTCCATGGCATCCGTAAAACCATAGGATGATCGCACGGACACCGTAAGCCTCTGCACGTGCACCGCACGATTTTAAGGATTCGGAGAGTTACAGGCGCCGTACGGGCTCCGTAAGCCAAACTAAATTTAATTCCCATCTCTACAGTAGTTAGAGGTACTCAGTCCTGTATGTTACAAAAAGAATAGTTCTTGCACACCTTGTTCTTATTCAAAACTTAATATAGTGGATTTTCGGACTCGAACCCTCGTTCTTTACTTTGCCAACTAAGAAGTGATCATGACCTATTTACAAGATTTATGCACAAAAGACAATTAAGATCTTGCGTGTTAGACAAATGGGTACATCATACATTTACTGAGCAAGTCCGAGGACTAACAACTAAACATTATTTTATTGAAACTTTAATGCCCAAAATCAGCGATAAGCGTGGGATACGAAAGCACTCGCTTACTAAACCAAACGGTTTACGTTTTTGGAAGTTGGACGGTGTGCTCTATCTGGGGCGCTCGTGTTATCCTGCGAGCGATCTGGCGAGTTGACAATCTTAGCAAACTAAGTTGGCTGGGATGAATTAAATCCTGTCGATTATAAGAAAAATGTAGAGCCTTTTCTCTATATCTGGTTACAAACCATCTTGAAAATTAGCTCTTGGTCCAGACATTTTTGCTGACTAGCTACTTATCATATTCGGAAAACGAGGGCCTTCAATATCTTAAACGCAGAATTATATTACCCACTTACCGTATGGAATTGAATGAGTGGAAGGATCGAGTTTTCAATGTAATTAAAGGGGGGGGGGGGGGGGGGGAGGGGTTAATACAATACCGCTAATTTCGGCAATCTTTACGAAATTATTATTTTTTTTAGGACAAAAACTTACGAACTTGTCTATGTCTCTTCACTGGACCATTCAGCTTTAAAATCAACACCATCCCAAAAAATCGTGGAATGATTTGATCGATTTGAATGCAATTTTGATCGTTTTGAATGATTCGAAGTGTGCTTGAATGATTTGGGAGCGTTTTCGAGTGATTGGAAAGAGTTTTTGGAATGTGTGAATCGCCACTAAACGAGTATTGAGTGCCAATTTCACGATGTTATTAACTGTAACTAACTAACATCTAACATGCCTAACTAGTACTTTTTTATTGTTGCTATACCCTGTAGTAAAGGAGTGGGCGGGGGTACACTAACTGACATACTGTCTGTCTGTATATGTACACACCGTAGTATCAACCATTTCTTTTGTATGCCGTAAAATGTTCCTGCGTTTTGTGATATGTTAAATTTTTAATACATTCCCTTTCCCTTCTTTATATACTCAAACGCAAAAGAAACTAGGCATTGTGTTTAGGGTCTTTTTGCAGGCATGTATTATTTATCTAATATGACCTGGCACTCATTAACTTCCGTCAGTGTTCGAGTATTTCCACAGCGTAAAATATCGTTTAAAATACCGTTGTATTCATATTATATTACATAGACTAAAGAAGTCGCTGTAGAACATTTGTTACAGACGCCTTCCCGAAATGCAATAAGATGTCGGTTCGAGTTCACGAAAAAGTGGTTCCGATAGAAATTTCATTTGCTTCATAGATATGAAAAGAATCAAGTATTTGGCATTAATAACCTAATCACACTTAAACAAGAATTCGATAAACCCATTCAAACCAAGTACTAGTATAGGTTTTTAATCTCATACCGTTATAAATTGAAACAAGAGGACCATGATGGTCCTATATTGCTCACCTTAATATCTTTGTCAAAATTAATAATAATAATAATCAAATTTTTCCACCATTAGTCGCAATTGTACCTTTATGACTTGTGGTCTCTAGAGTGTTAGCAAGAATATTGTCACCAAGGCCCCTTTTCCCATGATATGGCACAGATGCTTCCAATTTTCAATAGGGTTCATCCTTGTGATCTGACAAACATTCTGACCAAGTTGCAAGAAGATTGGACCTCATTTATGGCCCCTAGAGTGTAAACAAGAAAATTGTCATTTAAGCCCCTTTTCCCGAGATAAGGCACAGATCTTTCTTGTAACCTGACCAATATTCTGACCAAGTTTCATGAAGATTGGACCATATTTGTGACCCTAGCGAGTAAACAAGAAAATTGTCATTGAGGCCCCTTTTCCCGTAATATAACATTGATCCTTCCTATTTTCAAAAGGGTTCATCCTTGTAACCTGACAATTATTCTGACCAAGGCTCATTAAGATTGGACCATATTTGTGGCCTCTAGAGTGTTAACAAGAAAATTGCCATTAAGACTCCTTTTCCAGTGATACGGGCCGCCGTCATAGCGCAGTTGGTAAGGCGTCGAACTGTCAATCTAGAGGTCCCGGGTTCGATCCCCGACGGCGGCACTCATTCTTTCTGACTATTTGTCTCTCACCGATTGGTTAATAATCGTAGACCTATGTGAGATAGCAACTGGAGGCTAGGAAAGAATGTGATGGTTTTACTGGTGAGAGGAATACCAGGAAACCATTGTTAAGTGCTCCAGCCGCCACGATATAACTGAAATAATATTGAAAGCGGTGTTTAACTCCATTCAATCAATCAACCTTTTCCAGTGATATAACACGGATCCTTTCCATTTTTAATAGGGTTCACCCTTGTGACCTGACAAACATTCTGGCCAAGTTTCTTGAAGATTGGACTATATTTGTGGCCTCTAGAGTGTAAACAAGAAAATTATCATTAAGGCCCCTTCTCCTGTAAAATGGCATGTATCCTTCCCATGAATGGAGAGTACTTTGCATTGAATAAATTTTGAACCAAATTAAAATCTGAAATATTTCTGTGCAGAATACCGATAGCCTAATGCAACACTGTTGTATATAAAGTAAATGGTACCTTATGATAAGCGTTGCCCTAAAAAGAAATAGAAATATAACTGGCCATGATCCGGCTTGAACTTATGACCCCACGGGGGTCAAAAGGAATATCTAATGAGTGCCAGGTCATTGTAGATCTTCAAAAAAAAAGGTCTTTGACATCGATTTAAAATCGATTTTCTCTTATGTAAAATAAAAACTTCGATTGAAGATGATTGTTTTGTAAACAGTGATTGTATTTCAAGAAATCCACGCATATTGTGATGAAATACTCGATCGCGTTTCTGCATAACGACGTCAACGTCTTATTAAGCAAAACCTGTTCTTCTCACACAGCACGTGTAATTTCTGACTCAATGGAAAGTACTGAAAGTTCTTCATTATGCCGTGAATGAAATGCCACTCCTAAATCGTCTTTGGAATCAAACGTCTTTGCACAGATTTAAAATGTAATATGGTTAAATGTACGAAGGAACGACGCCATAATGCTAAAGGTCGCTTTATGGCAGGATTCATTAGACAAGCCGTTGTAAATGACTTTGCTGTTTCGGGACACACTATCTCCCACCTATCACACCACTTTTAAGCGACTCACTGCTTAATTTTAAGAGCCAGGTTAGTCTGGCGCGTAAAAACAACGTTCGTCCAGCACGGCAAATATAGCAACGACGGTTGAGTTTTTTCACTGTTACCACAACCTCAAAGAACTAAGTCTCTTGACGGCGTAAAATCTCCGAATCAAAAATTGTAGAGCAAGATTCCAGAGGTCAGGCCTGCGACACTTTCGACGTAACAGTCTTAATCGACGTCACCATTTCAAATCTTTGATCAATAAACGTTTACTCTGATTTCATTTGGTGGAAAGAAGGCGGAGCTTCACCTTCTTTGGCTTACATAGAATATATTAACAATTTTTTTGTCTTAATTAAAATATGTATTCAATGATAAAGAACTCTTTTAAGAGTATATATGACCTAAACCTAAACAAATTTGTTCCAAAGTTTAGATAATTTAACAATTTACAAGATGGGATGGTTCGTTTGGAAACCAAAGATTGTATAGATATGTGATATTTATTTAACTACGTAAGGGGTAAAGATAAAAAATATAATCTGGTTTCGAACGAACTGAATGGAGGTTTTAGACTCTTCAAAGGATGGATATGAAACAATTTCATTAATATCGGGTATGTCCTCCATGTTGACGTATTACCAGTACAATACAACGTCTCATTGAGTTGACGTAGCGCTGTACGACCAACGGAGGAATGCTGTTCCATCCGACCCGCAAAACCTGCCCAATCTCCTGCAAAATGTTAACATTATGCCTGGCCCTTACTTTTCGGCCAAGCAGATCCCAAATATGCTGGGTAGGGTCAAGGTCTTTGGAAACGGCTGGCCACGGCAAGTTTCAACGCATTTGTATTCAAATATTGCCGCGTGATGCGAGCCGTATGCGGGCTGAGCATTGTCTTGCATAAATGTGACAGGGGCGTGCTGGCGGATGAATGGAGCAGGTACAGGTCTTAACATCTGATCAATGAACTCAGCAGGATTGAGATTGCCGTGCACAATTACCATGTCGGTTTTCAAGTTCCTCATTATCCCACCCCACTCCATGACGCTGCCCCAATCGAACCTGTGTCTTTCAACAATACAGGCGTTAGCGAGTCCCTCACCTGAACCTGGACCCGTCGGAAAAGAGAGTTTTAATTCCACTGACGCCTTCGCCAACGGAGGTGCTGACTGTGTCCAGTGCAGACGAGCAGCGCGATGACGTTGTGTCACTATACTTCCAACGTAAGGTCGCCTGGCTCGTATCGGCCTACGGAGGTGACGAAGTCGTCTGACAACGGTGTCCCTGCTTACACCGTAGCCTAATTGTAGCAGTAGCCGCCTGGAACTGATGTCCAGCGTGCGTCAATTCAAAATGACGGTCTAATCTAGTTTCAGTTAAACCAGGCCTGCCACTTCGAGGCCGATCTGCAACTGTGCCTGTTTGCCGGAACCTTCAATGCAGATTATTGATAGTGATTCTGTTGCAATAAAAGGCAGGGACAACATCGGCAACAGTGGTACCTCCACAGAGCATCAACAACGCTTAAATTCCTTATTTTCAGTATAGCCGCGGCATAGCAAGTTTTGATTTTTCTTAATTGGTCGCCGTCATAGCGCAGTTGGTAGCGCGTCGGACTGTCAACCTAGAGGTTCCGGGTTCCATCCACGACTGTGGCACTCATCCTGTCTGTTTGTTTATACGATGGGGGCTCGCCGGGATTCGGCCATTGAGCCATTTATGTCGGCATGGTACCGACTTTGTTAGTACACGAAGAAGAATGCTGCTTAGATATGCTTATGCTCATCAATATATGATGGCTCTAAATGGTGAGTGTGTTATTGGAGACCACTCTCCTGCATAGCTTCTTTGGTTTAAATACAATGTCTGACACCTGCGTCAAGGAAGATCTTCTTTGGCTCAGTGGTAAGCGCATTGGACTCGCAAACCATTTATTTCAATATTACTTACGCGAGGGTTCGACACCGGCCCACGTCGGTTATTTTCAGCTACAGTTAAAAACATCGTGAAATTGACGCTCATTCTGATCAAAATCATTCTAAATCATTCAATCAGCGCTCCGTTCATTCATTCCAAACACTCACTCAATTCGATCAAAGACGCTTAAAAATTATTAGAAAACATTTCGAAATTGTTCAAGACGATCGATATTTAATTCAAATCGGTCAATTATTCTACGATTTTATTGGCTAGTATCGATTTTTTAGAATCTGGTTTGTCCACGAAGACATACAAACAGAAAAGTACGTGTATTTTATTAAAAAGGAGGTAATTAATATCGCTAATTTTGTTCATCCTGAACAACATTAGCGATATTGGATTACCTTCCGTTAATTTCACTCAAAACTAGCTTAAATAAGATTCAAATCAATTCCAAAATCATTCCAAATTCAATCATCTTGTCAATTTCACGATGTTCTTATGTTGCGGACAGTTTGTTTATAATATTACTTACAAGAGTGCTTGTGCAGAGACAAATCTACAACAAAGGGTATATCTTTGGACGAAATAATAAGAACGTCAAATGCGACCTCACTATTAACTCGTCTATCATATCACTACGCTGTTGTATCGAGCGTAGTAATCTATACCTCGGGAATTACTTGTTTTTGGCGGACTCAGCGTTTTATAGTGAGCATTACGTTCGACGTTTTTCCATGGAAACGATTTCGAAATGTGGCAAAAGATCCCTATAGGTAAAAGGAACCATTGGTTTCCATCGCCTAAAAAAGTCTTGCTAAAAGGATTCAAAAATTGGAGTGCATGACTTCAAATGTTACCTTGCCTCTTTATAAAGCAGGCCTTCAGCGCTTTTAGCGCTTTGATTTTAACAAGGGAGTTGACATTAAGATCCCCTTTTCTTGCCGCAGTTTAAAATTACCAACCTGCATCAATATGCCCATGGTCACGTTTTCATCAACTTTCATGCATATATGAAGAAGTGTGAACAAGAATTCTGAAATTTAACTTTCAATTATAGGCATCTTTTTCTCGTGTTGCTCATTAAATCATTAAATCAGAAATATTTTAAAATACAGCAATCATTGTGATGATACAATTATTCTGTGCAAGTTTGAAGGCAATACTATGAGAACTGCAGGCTCTTGACTGCTATAGAGGATTTTATTAAATTTTTTTAACACCCATGATGTTTCATAGATTGGTTGATTGATTGAATGGAGTTTCAACATTATTTCAGTTATATCGCGGCGGCTGGAGCACCCAACAATGGATTCCTGGTATTTCTCTCACCAGTACAACCATCACATTCTTTCCTAGCCTCCAGCTGCTATCTCACATAAGTCTACGATTATCAACCCATTGGTGAGAGACAAATAGTCGGAAAGAATGAGTGCCGCCGTCGGGGATCGAACCCTAGACCTCTCCATTGACAGTCCGACGCGCTACCAACTGCACTATGACGGCGGCTCATTCATAGATTGGACACTTTTTGAACCATCCTCGTTATAGTTGTAATGGTACAATCATACTGAGCAAGTTTGAAATAATCGGGTGAAAAATAAAACGAACTTTAACGTTTAATTTTTAATTGGCCCCTTTTCCTCCGACGCTTGAGAGATCAGGCTCATTTTGGAAAGGAACCATCATTGTATTGGTACAATCGTTCTGAACAACAAGTTTGAAGTCAATCGGATGAAAACTGTAGACTAAAAGTGTTAACGAAGATTTTCTTGACGCTTGACGGACCTGGCCTATCTTCGCAAGGAACCAGTCTTACTCTAGTACATTCTTTCTGAGCAAGTTTGAAGACAATCGGATGGAAACTGTGGACTTTAGAGCGTTTACGAGGATTTTTTAACTAAATTCTCATAAGGCCCCTTTTCCCGCGAGCCTTGACGGATCGGCCCCATTTTCGGAAGGAACGATCCTTGTTATGAGCATCTTTGAAGAAAATCGAACTTAAGTGCGTTGATTAAATTTTCATTAGGCTCCCTTTCCCATGACGTTTGACAGATCTGACCCATTTTCGAAATTAACAACCCTTGTGATTATCCAAACACACTGACCAAAACAATCGGACAATGGTCTCTAGAGCGTTAACAAGCAAAAGTTAACAGACGGACAGCCAGACGGACGGACGGTCGCCGAACGGAAAACCAGTATCACAATAGCTCTTCTGTTCTGACATTCGGTCAGTAGAGCTAAGACCGGAAATCAATTTGGCAAGGTCATAATTTGAATTTCTAGAAGACTGTTCTTTAACGCCTTACGAGGCCCGACCTAATCGGGTATCTTGGTCATATGAAATAAAAGATCTCTCATACACATCAGGATATCGACCCGAGTTGAACCAATTTCGAACTTGTCTGGGATAACATCATTACAATCATAATTATCACATTCAGTTTATCGGACAAAAATTTGAATACAAAGTAAATGTTTACGACAAATGTCGCACGACGGACATCAACCAAACCACAATAGCTCACATTGCGCACTTCGTGCACATTTGAGCTAAAAGGACAGAAATAAGATTTCCGTTATGCTAAGGGCTTGCATGTCTGTTTGGCTCCTTTAAGCTGACAATTCACATATCAAAATTGTAGTACAAAACTGCCGAGCCCGTCTAACTCAATCGGTAATGCTATTGAAACATAAAAATCGGCGATGGCGACACGTCGGCGCTATTTATCGTCGGCCGATGAGTGAAAAATAGTTACATTTATAAAAAGAAATACAACAGTTGCACGTAAAAACTTAACCAGGTATTTCTAAGTCCGCTAATGGTTAAAACTTGAACTTCACTGATTTTAATATCAGAGTAATGAATCTTTGTCTAGAGGTTGATATTATGGTCACAGAAGCATGTGTAAAGTTTCAAACGAATAGCTTCAGTAGAAATAGAGATTTGACACATTTGCAACTAAAACCTTAACCAAAGCATAACGCAAACACAGACACTGACGTCGAAGCCCGGATGACAGGGATAGCCCCCCCCCCCCCCCCCCCCAACACTTCTCTACGAATAGTCGAGCTACCAAGAGGCCCTGTATGGTTCCACTGGCTGTAACATCTCTAGATTTGAAAAAGAGATATTTCAAGTACAAAACGTTTTCAGAAAATGGTCACTTACAGAACATTCAGGCAATGTTTTATTGAAATGGGCCAATGGTTTGAGAGGAGATTTAAAATTGAAAATTAGCCCCGCCTTGCAACACCCATATTTGAGAGTCTGTTAAAATTTCTTGATCGACTAAGATATATTCATTCAAAGTTTTGTTAAAATCGACACAGTAGATTGGGAGTACAAGATGTTTTAAAGATTTCAAAGTAAAAATGAGCCCCAACATGCCACGCTCATATTTGTGATGATGGGTGGGTGGGGTCAATCAAAATTTCTGAAACAACTTTGGAAGAGGGTCACCCAAGAAACATTTTTACCAAGTTTCAATGAAAGCATTGCCAAATCAGGCTCGCTGGCCTTGGGCCAGCGGAGTGAAAAACTCTTATGGTGGAGAATATTTGTATCAAGTTATTCCAAAATTCATCTGTTAAGAGTAATTGTTCAGACAAAATTGCTTAGACTGACAGACATGAGGACGGACGACTAACTGACGCATTTAAGCCCAAACACCAAAACCTTGTGACAACTACGTCACTACTAACAGACTTGACAAAAATTGTTGACAACAGTCGGTAAACATTCTAGAATTTTAGGAAAACCACGAATCTCACTAATTTTAAGGTTGATTTAGCAAATAATATGGCATCATGAGTGTCTACAAGTTTTTTTTTTATATAAGATTTGACCTTGTAACCAAATTTTTACTCCACCAATTTCAAAAGCAACTGAGATTTCATCGAGACAATCAATCAGACCAATTTTTGGGTTGATTGAGCTAAAAATATGGCTTTTATGGTGTCTTAATTTTTTTGATGAGATAAGGCCTTGTGGCTTAGTATTTGACACTACTTGGCCCAATTTCAAAATTGACCAAAATTTCAAGTAGATAATTTACCTGACCAATTTTCAGGTTGATTGAGCAAAACAAACGGCTTGTAGAGTGTTTCAAGATTTTTGACCTAGTGACATAGTTTTTGACATCACTTGACCCAATTTTGAACTTGACTTAGATTCCTTCAAGACAATCAATCTGACAAGTTCTCAGGTTGATTGAGCAAAAAGGTATGGTTTTAGATTGTCTTAAAAGGTTAATTTTGACGATGCACAAAGGACAACACACAACAGACATCACACAACCACACAAGCTCACCTTGAGAACTTTCTGCTCAGGCGAGCTTAAAACAATTAAAAATAAATTGTCAAAATGAATCTGGTATGATTCTAGACAATACAAGCATGGTTTAAAAATTTGATTTATCACATGTTAAGAGTTTCTAATCTGTCAACTGAAACCACCTTATCACAGTACTTTGCAACTTTCTTGCAACTTTCTCTTTTGGAAAATAGAATTTCGTAACATTCACAACTTGTGGTCCATTAAATTCCTTCTTATCAGCACGGGCATTTAGAATCTTTTATAATCTATTGGTATATATGTTCTCTGTTCATGAACTGTCCATCAGTGTTCATGCTTTTTGGAATTGGTCCATCTGTTTCTGTGGTCAATGAGTCTGTGACACACTTCAATGCGACTTTTAACTTTGTTATGCATTATCTTTATCAATAGCATCATCTTGATACACAAATACTTTTTGAGTGGAATCTCTTATGCTTATAAATCTTGCACTACGTGTCTGTATCCTGAAAAGAGATAACAAGAGGACCATAACAGTCCTATATTGCTCACAAATATCTCCCTGACTGCTCCTTAATCAAATTTAAATGCTTTGGAGATCATTTAATGATCAATAATTTTTTCAAAGAAATAAAGTTATTCTATCCTTTTCTAAACAAGTTCCAAGAAGGGATTCTTCCTGTGATGATTTAGACAAACATACTGAAATACTGAGAAAATAACCCCTAGAGTGGATAAAGAAAATAAAGGCTTTTTTTCCTGTATTCTCTCATAGGACACTACAATTTTAGCTCAGCTGAGCACGAAGTGCTCAAGTTGAGCTATTGTGATCATACAATGTCTGGCGTCAGTCCTCCATAATTTCTTTAAACATCTTCTCCCCCTAAACCAGTGGGACAATATTCTTGAAACTTGGCTGGGATGTTGCTTGGGTCAAGCTCTACCAAGGTTGTTCAAATAGAAGAAATCCACCCTGAACTTTCTCTTTACCCTTAACAAAAGGATGAAAATAAGAAAATCTTCAAAAATCTTCTATGAAACAAGAAGATAGACAGCTTTCTTTTTTTTTGTATGTAGCATCATCTAGTGGACCTCTACCAAGTTTGTTCATGTCAAGATCCTAGGGTCATATTTGGGCTTTGCCAGGGCGCAACCCTTTTGACATAGAATTAAAAAGCAAAAATCTTTAAAAATCATCTCCGAAACCAGATGGCAAGCAGCTTTTATATTTGGTATGTAGCATCATCTTGTGGGCCCCTACCAAGTTTCATATCAAGACCCTGGGGTCATATTTGGGCTTTGCCCGGGCGTATCCCTTTTAGCTCATCTGAGCACAATGGATGAAAATAGGAAAATCTTCTTCTCTGAAACCTGAAGATAGACAGCTTTCATATTTAGTATGTAGCATCCTCTAGTGGACCTCTACCAAGTTTGTTCATATCAAGACTCTGGGGTCACATTTAGGCTCCACCCAAGTGCATCCCTTTTAACATAGAATCAAAGAGCAAAAAGGCACAACCTACTTGCTCTTCGCTGAAAACATTTCATGGTTTTGATCTTATGTAGAAATTATCTACAGGTGAGCGATCTAGGACCATCCTGGTCCTTTTGTTCAAAATGATTTCTCACAAGAATTATGGCTCCTGCAGTGTAAGCATGAAACTTGTCAGTAAGACCCCATTTTCCATTTGTAATAACATACCATTATCTCATGCTTTTTAGTTCAGTACAACCCTACTCCTGGCTATACAGTATCCCGCGTTTTCGAATATTGCAGTTGGACTATACCCAATTTTATACTGAGAGTGGCTATAAACAGTCTTACCTATGAAAACACAAAAATCATTGTGAAAGACAAATAAATGTCAATTCACATAGTCTTTTTAATTGCAATATTGAAATTTTAGCTTGTAAATGATAGTCTACATTGGCTTTGACATCAATGAAAAACCTTATCTCACACTTTTTAGATTTCAGTTCAGTACAACCCTACTCCTGGCTATACCACATTTTTCCGTGTTTTCAAATACCGTAGTTCGACTATACCCAATTTTACACTGAGATTTCAAAGAACAAGAGGCCCAAGAGGGCCTGTATCGCTCCACTGGCTTAAAAAGCTCAAGATTTGAAAGACAGATATTGAAAATAGAAGGTAATGAAAGTGAACAGCATTCAGAAGGAATTCCGACTTTTTCTAAGTTGAAACTGACTTATGAAGGAATGAACTTATTTAACTAATATGTAAAATTACAAGGAAGAAAACTATATACATATCACTTTGAAACAAGAGGACCAGATGAGCCCTAAACCACTCACCTGAATTTTATTGATCTAGTGGATCTCATCAAATCCAAATTTCTTGAACAACTTTAGAATAGGTTCAGCAAAGGAACATTCTGGTAAAGTTTCATTAAAATTGGCCTAATGGTCCAGGAGGAGATGTCGTTCACAGATTTCGGGGACAAAATAAGCCCTGCCCTGCCACGCCCATTTTTGGGGGTCAATTCAAATTTCTTGAACAACTTTAGAAGAGGGTCACCCAAGGAACATTCTGGTAAAATTTCATTGAAATCGGCCCAATTGGTTTAGGAGGAGATGAGGTTCAAAGATTTCAGACTGAAAATAAGCCCCACCCTGCCACACCCATATTTGGGGGTCAATCAAAATTTCTTGAACAACTTTAGAAGAGGGTCAGCAAAGGAACATTCTGGTTAAGTTTCATTGAAATCAGCCCAAGTGTTCAGGAGGAGATGTCGTTCAAAGATTTTGGGGTCTGAATAAGCCCCGCCCTGCCACGCCCATATTTGGGGATCAATCCAAATTTCTTGAACAACTTTAAAAGAGAGTCACCCAAGGACAATTCTGGTAAAGTTTCATTAAAATTGGCCCAATGGTTCAGGAGGAGATGTTGTTCAAAGATTTTAGGGTCAAAATAAGCCCTGCCCTGCCACGCCCATATTGTTGGGTCAATCCAAATTTCTTGAAGAACTTTTGAAGAGGGTCACAAAAGGAACATTCTGGTAAAGTTTCATTGAAATCTGCCCAATGGTTCAGGAGGAGATGTTGTTCAAAGATTTTGGGGTCAAAATAAGCCCCGCCCTGCCACGCCCATATTTAGTGATCAATCCAAATTTCTTGAACAACTTTAAAAGAGGGTCACCAAAGGAACATTCTGGCCAAGTTTCGTCAAAATCCACTCATTGGTTTAGGAGGAGAAGATGTTTAAAGAAAAGTTTACGCACACAGGGACGGACGGACGCACGCACGACAGAGACCTCGCCATGACAATAGCTCGCTGGCCTTCGGCCAGTGGAGCTAAAAACCGTATCAGTTAAAAAAATATAAATACCATTTTTTCAAAGCCTCATCCCCAAACTTTCTAGAGCTATGCTCAATGTATAAGTGCCTACATTCATTTCAATTTTTCAGATGAACTTTCCTTGAGTTCAGGATGACAAAAATGCTGCATACACTTTGCAAATTATATCCTGCTTTACATGTGCACTAGCTTGAATGCAAACTGGAGTATAATCTTCAAACAGTTTGTGCTGTTTTATCCAACCTTCACACAGGGATGGACTTAATATTGACCATAAGCAGGATATTATTTGAAAATGTTATGTTTGCAGTGTTTTAATAGATAATTTACTGACTTACTTAGTATGACTTTGACATTAGTATATGCAATCACTTGTCAATGAGATCTATAATCTTGAAGAAAAAACATAGGCTGAAGTAATTTGAAAATGATAAGTTTTCTCATGTTTGACCTTAAAAGATGTTCTTGATCTTGTCAGATAACCTTGATCTTAGTGCCTAAGATAATTTATATCGATACAGTGAGATCTATCATCACACCAAATTTGATAATTGCACCAGGAAAAGACTCAAAGTAATTGTCAATATTAAGTTTTATGGTTGAGGTTTGCAGATAGAGCAAAAGATAGACACACAGAAAGAAAGATTATGAGACAGACAGAGAAACAGAAACTGATAAAACTATAAGCCAGAGATTTTAAAGATATAGGATTCAAAAATATTCCTGATTCTAGAATGGGCATTCTACCTTCCCATGAGATAATTTTCTTTAATGTATATCAGGTTGACCTCTGCTATATATAACCTCTTTTTCAAATGTTTTAAGCAGTCCCCTGATAGTTCCTTTTCATGTGGTTGGTCATATCTGAAAGGAATTGTCATTGGTAACTTTGGTAAGGCTTTTATTCAGAACAAGCCTAAATAATTCCTGTTAATTTCCCATAAAAGAGGCCCTAAAATCTTTCTCTTGATAGAAAACTAGTATACTAGACAAATGTAACTTATAAATTTAAGGGTTATACTAAGTACCTTACATTGAAGAAGACTGAAGTACAAGTATAATGCTGATTTGTGATTGAGGATGTCATTTCAAAAACTAGTTGCTTTTTTCATAAATTTGAGTGAATACATGTTTATAAAGCTCTATCATTTTTTATGTGTGGATTAGCTCTTCTGTTCCACAATATGTAATAAGATGCCCTTATACAGACAACACACAGGACTGTCTGAAACTAGAGAAATATTATCAAGGCTGCCATGACAAAATAAGAACAAAAATAAGTACAGGATGTGCTCATTTAAAACACTAATGCCTGAATGAGACTGAAACAACATTTTTTGTTTGTTATCAGACTCCCAACTTATTTTCATAAAGTAGTCCAATCTCAAAGTAAGGAGTCTGATTTAATATTTGGAGAACATAATGGAAAAGAAAAAAATGCTTGTCACATTAGCAATTTCTTCTTTGCCTCTTCCTTGCCACAAGTTTCAACCCCAAAGAAATTCTTTTTCTTTAAAAAAACACTACTAGTTCCAAACAATTGTTATCTTAAACAATTTTTGTAATGATATTTAAGATCTTTTGTTTCTAAAAATACTCTTTTATGACCCTTGGAATCCATCCTGGTCTTTGCTTGCAAAATGAAGGAGTCCCAACAGGTAAACAAGGGGTTTTGGACCTCTAAACTCCTAGACTAATGTGGAACCCTATAGCCTTGACCAATAAACTTGACACTAAATGAAGTGTATTGATGAGAACATTGTCTGTCAAATAGTGTTGAAGATACAGCAACATGTTTACTTCTCAGTTTAGGTTTTCTAGGACAGAAAGACACACAGACACCAGTAAATAAATATGCATCTGATCTATTGAAGCAAGGATAATGATACTTGTATCAATTCTCCCTTCTTTTGTATTAACTCCCATGATTGGGCGACCAAGGCTTTTACCCAGTGAACAAGTTTTTGAAGGCTATAACTGGTGTTATTTTCTATACATATATACAGCATAAACTTATCTGTTGGTTTGATTAATTTTCAATGGTTTAACACAAATTCATCATTATTGCAGTTATATTGCTGCAGCAATTGTGGACCTACCCATAGTTTCCTATCATTTCTGACACCAGTACAACCACATCATTTAGTCCAAACCACCAGCTGGTCATCCAACTTTGGTGTATTGTTGCTAAATGGAGTTCTCAACATACTGTCGTTCTTAATAGTTTATTATTGAATTAGAAGTTTTGACCACACCCCGGATTTCAACATACATATAAAAGTATCTATTGTATTTCTCCAGATCCAATCAGTATTTTTATGCCCCCGCATCGATAGATCGGGGGCATATTGTTTTACTCATGTCCATCTGTCTGTCTGTCTGTCTGTCCGTCCGTCTGTCTGTCCGTCTGTCCGTCCGTCTGTCCGAAAACTTAACCTTGCCAATATCTTCAAGCCTATTCAAGATACAAAGCTAATATTTGGCATGATGATAGATCTCAATGATTTGCATCCGCTGGTACCAAAGTCAAGGTCATGTGACAAGGTCAAGGTCATCTGTCAAGGTCAAACGTCCGAAAACTTAACCCGAAAACTTAACCTTGCCAATATCTCCAAGCCTATTCAAGATACAAAGCTAATATTTGGCATGATGATAGATCTCAATGATCCGCATCCGCTGGTACCAAAGTCAAGGTCATGTGACAAGGTCAAGGTCATCTGTCAAGGTCAAAATTTGAAAAAAAAAAATGCCGTTACGGGGGCATTCGTGTTTCACAAACACATCTTGTTTTAAATTAAAAAACTGCAATGAATGAATGATAATAATGTGCATTTCAAAAAACTAATAGCAATTGTTCTTTTTATGCACAGGGGAAGAGAGCAGGGCCCTTTATTTCAGGGAAATGATTATGTTGAATGACTTTCTATGAGAAAAAAAACTTCACTTGTGTATTTTACTTGACTACTGAATATCTTTGAAAATACTTTATACACAAAGAAAATAGATTTAGAAAGCAGTTTGCAAGCTGATAGTTAGAGCTCTGTAATTGTAAACAAGAATACTTTCATGAGAGAATTTTGTTAAGATTGTAAAATTGACATATCAGGGGTAAATGCAGTTTTAGGAGAAATATTCTCAGATGGGAGGGGGCAATATTTGGCCCCACCATCTTAGCTAAAAGACCAAGATGCCTTTATTGTTCCACTGGCTTTAACTTTGTTTTTTTGTAATTGGCTTTATGTTGATTTCAACATTCTTTCAGTTATATCTAATGGTGGCTAAAGCAATTTCTGGATTACCTCACACTAGTACTACCGTTACATACTTTCCTAGCCTCAAGCTGCTATCCCACAGGTCTATAATTATACATTACCCATTGGTGAAAGACAAAAGTCATGTAGTTGCAAAGGATGAGTGCTGACGTTGGGAATCAAACCTGTGACCTTTTTAATAATATTCCTATGTGCTTCCTCAGTGCTTTGACGGTTGCTCTCTGCTGGTTTAAACCCTTGTAAGACTGAATAAAAACCTTGTTTAAAATTGCATCAAAGTCAAATATCTGAATGTTAAAAGTTACCAGATGCACTAATTGGGAAGTTATATTATGAAAATTCATTTTTCTGTGTTTCTTTTCAAGTTAAAAATGGAAATATAGAAAATTCATTTTTCTGTGTATCTTTTCAAGTTAAAAATGGAAATATAGTCTAAGATCACACTGCACATATGTGCAGGCTGATCATGGTCTTTACCTCATGCCAAAGCAGAAATATTCCCGGTTCAGCATCCCAAAGGCTTTATAACATCTCCAGATACGAAAAAGAGATATTCACAATAATGAAAGACAATTAAAGTAAAGGGTCATACATGGAACATTCAATTGATTGAGATTGATTGCATGGAGTAAAACACCGCTTTCAACATTTTTTCAGGTAAATTGCAGAGGCTGGAGCACCTAACAATGGTTTCCTAGTATTTCTCTCACCAGTACAACCACCATATCCTTTCCTAGCCTTCAGCTGCTATCTCACATAGGTTTTGAATTATCAACCCATTGGTGAGAGACAAATAGTCTCAAAGATTGAGTGTCACCATGGGGGATCGAACCCGGGACCTCCAGTTTGAATGGAACATTCAAAGATTCATTGAAATTAGTCCAATTGATTTGGAGGAAAAAAGACTTTTTAAGTTTTCAAAGAGAAAATTGGCCCAACCCTGCCATGCCCATACTTTTTGTCGGCTAAACAAGTACAGTTCAGAAAAGAACCTAACTTTAATATACCCGTAAAAGAAAAACACAGATAAAATTCAGGAATCTTTTTTCTGTGTAATAATTCAGATGCAAACTTATTTTTTAAAATTGACTTATTGATTAATTTTTTGAACATGAAAAAACAGGTTATTTGCTTATAGATTTTGTGGCTATTTTCTTATGTTTTATGGTGTCATATAGCTGTGCAGCTTTAGATGATACACAGGATTACCCTATGACTTGGGTGGAATTAAAAAGCATGTGCTCAATCATTTTGCTGGAAAACTAAAGAGATTTTCATACCGTAATTTACCCTATTGAGAAGTGAGTGATCTAGGGTACTTATTATCATACCTATATTGTTGGGAGACATTTATGACCCTATTTAGAACTTGTGTCATCCACTTATGAGAAATGTCGAATTAAAGTTAGCTGCATGAGCCTCAAAAGTAAATTTAGGAGGAAAAGTTGTGCCCTTCATGGGCAACATCATTTTATTGAGTTTTAACGTTGGGGTAAAAAGCAGGATAAGACTTGAAACAGATGAAATTTTTAGCAATATTGCCGGTTAAGACTTGAAAAAAAAAAAAAAATCTATAACAAAATTTGCAGTTTGATTCTTTGAAAAATTGTAAATACAGCTATTTTAGCTTAAGCTATGCTGGCCAACATCTTGTCGGAATCAAATTCTTTAGGATTTAGATCTGAAGCAGTTTCTATATTACATGCACCCATATTCAAAGTACCCCCATCCCCCCTTAAAATTTTTAAGAGGAAAAAAACAATAAGAATTGTATTGAGTATCTTTCACTCATATTAGGTTTATTTTTTCCTATCTTAGCATACTTATTTAAATGACTGTGTCTGAGCCTCAGTCTAGAAATAAGTGAGGAAAAGCACTTATAAGTGAGGAAAAGCAAATAGCCATCGATTTGATAAATAGCTTATTTGGTCTTCTGCAAAATATTTATCATGTGCATGTTTTGTAGAATTATGGACGTTTTGTACCATAACCATTTCCTACCAGACGTTTCGTACCATAGAAGAAGACTTTCGGACCATAGGGAAGACGTTTCGTACCATAGACGAAGATGTTTCGTACCATAGAAAAAGTCCTTTCGTACCATAAAATTACCATTTTGTAGCACAGGATAACATTTCGTATCGCGTTGATCAGGAGCTCTAAATATACATGTATATTTAGGGGCCGTCGTGTTGATACATAATTCATACCATAATTGTTTTATTTAGATGAAAGAAAAGAAGTCAAAGTTAAATTCATTTGATAATATTCTTGATATTCTATTTAAATACTCATTTTACAAATAACATTATTAGAATAGAATATACAAAACACATAATATACAAAAAATGGATGGACAATGGTATTTTTTTCTATTCATTTTTTATTTATTTATTGTTGAAGCTTTGTTGATTTTATAAATTTGAAAAGGGGCCTGAATTTCGTAAATGTTTAAGGATCTAGATCTATACCTGAAAATTAAATAAAAATCATCAGTGGTTGACACTAACTCCTGAGATTAAGGAGTCAATTGGACTCCTAACACATAAAATCAAGGAGTCAACGCTCAAAGTAAGGAGTCCAAATTTTCATAATTCGAGAACATTGTGGAAAAGAAAAAAAAAAGCTTTTTATAAGCAATTTCTTCTTTACCACAATGTTCTCCCAAAGAAAAATTTTTTTCTCAAAACAATACAGGATGGAAGCAAATGTTTTCTTCAACAACTTTTGTGCATTTGTATTTCAAAATATTTCCTTTCAACCCTTAGAGTCCAGCGGACTCCTTACTTGCAAATGAAAGGAGTCCAAGGTGTCTGGGACTCCCGGACTCCCCTTAGTGGCGAACCCTGATCATAAGTAACGAAACAAGAAACTATACAAAATAAAACGTCGAAACTAAAACTTATATCTTACTGGTTATATTTTATTAAAACGGTTCCTAAATTGCTGTTAGCACAGCTTATTACGAATCTTGTAACAAACAAGAGTCAAACAACATACCAGCCAATCAACCTTTTCATTATTTGGCCTTCTCCTTTAATAAGATAAAGGCTATAAACTTAATTGGGCAGGAGCAGATGTATTTTCGAAAGGAAAATGATAAGCAATAAAAAAAAAACATTTTGAACATAAATAGTTAATATTTTCATATTGGTATAAAATGGTCAATGTTTGGTACGAAACGGTTAACCTATGGTACGAAACGTCTTTGCTTATGGTACGAAATGGCCATCGTTTGGTACGAAATGGCAATACATTTTATGGTACGAAATGGTTATGGTACGAAACGTCTGTATACCGTTTTGTACAGCACCTGGGGAAGTCAATGTCACATTATAACTGCTCTTATTTTTTCAATGTAAAAATATCTTCAGTGTAGAAAAAGGTCAACAAAGGATTCTAGTTTCTTTGTTTTGTTTGCATAACCCCATTTAAGCGAAAAAAAAGAAAGAGGGGTCGGAACAGACAGACACATAATATTGAATTTGATGCATCATTCATGAGCGTCAATACAGCAAAAGGTTGGGGTGCAGTAAATGAGTAAATCAAGAATTGTTCTTTCTTCAAATTACTTTCCCTGTCTATAGGTTAAACCTATGATTATATTAAATGTCTCTGTTGCTCAACAGTAGGTTTGTGTGATTTTATGTCACTGTCTAGATTGGAACGAAATTCGATGGGGCGAATTCAGTTTTTCATTGATACAAATTCTCTTTGCGACGTTTAACAAAGTGTTATCGCGAAAAGGTTTAAAAAACTTTAATTCTTACCGTAATTTCCTAAATCGTTCTTTAAATGCCGGTTTAATTGATTTTCGGGGTTAAAAAATCGCTTGGCGGTCTCCAGTGTAAACAAACCAGCGCCGCAGAAAAGTACGGAAAGTACCGAAAAGTCGGGATGTAACGCGCATTCTGATTGGATAATGAGATTTTCATGAAAGGGGTCAAAAATAATTAGGGTGTACCTATAAATTATCGGTAAACCTCCATTTTTTATCGGTATACTTCCATTTTTTTATGGGTTTACCCTCATTTTACAGGTTTACCATCATTTTTATCGGTATACCGATATAATATTAGGGGTATACCTCCATTATTTTGTAGGTATAGCGGTATTCTGACTTTTGACCCCGTTCGCGCGCCATATAACTGTGTATCTACTTGACTAATCGCATGGTCTCCGTGTTAAGAACGCTCCAACGTCTTGCGATTGCCTTGCGTTGACTTCTTGTGATAGTTTATAGAAGGCGTTCGGACAACGTACGATTTTGTGAATACATACGCCGTATAGCTTCTTTTAGACGACAAACTCTGTGTACGATAACAACAGTTATTGGATATTCGACAAGTTATTTGAAAACAGGATCACCGCATGTAGATAGCAAGGCTCGACTGCAAGCACCCGGATCGTTAAAAATTCAAAGTCGAAAAATGAACTTAATTTATACAAAAATGTCCATTCCCTATAGCATATATACTCTTGTAAGGTTGAATATTCACTCTTCTTTAAAACAAACTCCAGAAGTAACAATGTTATAAGCAGAATTAAAGTTTATCACATCAATACCAACGCCTAAATCAACGCCTCAAAGCTGATGAAAATGATCTCGACTGTTCCAAAATCCGAACTAGCAACAAAATGTATAGGACAGATCATGAGTCAACGTTCGCAGTTTAACCCTCTAGACCGCCTAATTTTGTTCTAACTCTGGGAATTATATTTGGCACATCCTAATTCAAGGGGTCAGCGCAATACTATTGTAAGTGCCTATATATTTATAGGCACTTACATTAGTATTGCGCTGACCCCTCAAATTGTATATTTTGTTAGAACTGAACAAAGGAGGAATACACATATAAACCCTTATCCTTCTGAATTTGCATTTTATATAGAACATTTTGCAGCATGTTGGGACATTTCCATCGCTTTTTTTCCAACAAATAAGTAGAACATTGGCGTGTGGGCCAAAATCAGACTACACGTCTATGCAGGCTGGTCTTAGTCTATACTGTTTGCTAATGATTTGTGTACAGCTCAGAATTAGGCAGCCAACAAAAATTTACAGGTGGCTCGAGCGTACTTTTAAGACAAAGAAAATACCCGTGGGTCATGGTCAACAATTGTACAAAGTTTCATGATTCTCGATCACATGGTTTTTTAGTTTGAGTCTGTAAACGTTTTTTGAACGAAGTTTTATTCTACAGTGACCTTGGCCTTTGACTTTCATTGTCAAAAACCTATCATGCCAAGAATATCCTGTACCAAAACTCCCTTTTAAGAAATAATAGCAAAAAGACCCTATCTCTCTGATTGTCCGTTAATATCCCATTAAAATTGTCAGAGAACAGTAGACCGTCTCGTCTTTGTTATGTATGCGGTTTTAATTACCCTGATGGGCACCGAGAAGCCATAAATTTATTCAGTCGGATTGTTGGACACATTTTCATTGTCTGCCTGGTCTTTCACTTTATCATTGCTTACAAATGGCCAGTTTAAAGTAGAAAAAGTTGTGTTAGTTTGTTTTCTTTATGGTATTCGATTCTATTTCTTAAACTTATTTAAATAACAAAATATACGTTATTTCAGGAATACACAGAAATCAAAAAGAAAAAAAAAACACACACAAAAATACCCCATAAATTCTTGCTTTCGTCACAAATTTTTCAATACGTAGGTCTAGTATTGAACTTTAGTTGTAAAGTATTATATTAAACCTTAAAAATAAGACAATTTGAGAAAATAAAAAAAATGATCAAAAGATTGGATTGGATCGATCAAAGGTTGTTTAGAAATGCAGTCGGGAAATACCGTCTTCAAAATTCTTTTTTTTTTTTTCATTTAACAACGTGCAAAGATTTTTTTTCAATAATACTATTTCTGCGAAAGAGATCATGTTATAGCAGTAAGGCATTGGAATATTGTAATATGGTATTGGGTTATGGTTAAAGGGAAGATTAAACATTATTCTTTCCCATGCTGATTTCTAGAACAATCCGGGGTCGATCGTTCAGTTTAAAATTTGTCATCTTCTATCGTTTTGTTAATAAATTTACAAAAAATATCCTAACCAATCTTCTCCTCTATCTGTCTGAATTTATCTTTTCCTGTCTCTTTTCTTTTTCTGTCTCTCTTGCTTTTTCCGCCTCTCTGTCTGTCTGTCTCACTCTCTGTCTGTCTGCTTGTCTGCATGCCCTCTCTCTTTCTTGTTCTCTCTCTCACTTTTCATCTCTTCTCTCTCTCTCTCTCTCTCTCTCTCTCTCTCTCTCTCTCTCTCTCTGTCTCTCTCTCTCTCTGTCTCTCTCTCTCTCTCTCTCTCTCTCTCTCTCTCTCTCTCTCTCTGTCTCTCTCTCTCTCTCTCTCGCTCTCTCTCCCCCTCTCTCTCTCTCGCTCTCTCTCTCTCTCGCTCTCCACATTTTTGTTCCGAAAGTTTCCGATTATGTAGTTATACTTGTAGTAGAGTTTATTTTATAAAACAAGAAATAAAAAAATCAAAACAGAAGATTTATTGTATACAAATAGAGTAAAAAAAAATCCTCTACGAATCCTCTACGAAATTGACTTGTTTTTTATGAGGTTAAATGCAATTTTCAACATTATCACAGTTATATTGCGGCGGCTGGTGACCATCACATAATTTTCTTTCGTTTCTCACACCAGTGGAAGATTAACAATATTTCGTCCGAGTCATCAACAGCTTATTCCTCTTAAGAATACTACTTATCAAACGTGCTAGGTTGGAGAATAATGACACGCGTCACAACGACTTTTATTAATTTTGCCGTATGAATCTTGCCAAGTCGTTGTTCGAACTCTCAACCCAGGATTTGCAGCCAAAATCGTTACCGTTGAACTAGCCTGACTCGACTCTCTTAGTTCGGTATTTTATTTAACAAGCTAAGATGTTACACGTACTGGTTGGGAAAAATAAAAGCATCTTCAATTGTAACCATAGCAACGCAATCAAAATTTGATATGTCCAACAATTAATTACATGCAATGGTCATTTCATTCCCATAAATAACACATCTGGAACCATGTTTGCGGCTCGGATTAAACATGTGGCCTTAGAGTCTTTTGGAAAGAAAACAAAATTTGAAGTAAATAGAAGGAAATGCGCCCCGTGGAAACTCTACGATCTTTCTTTTTGGAAAGATGAGTTGGGGGTGGGGTGGGGGTTCAGAGATATGATGATGCGTTGTTGAATACTTTCACGCCTAAACTTCTATAAATGATAATGCAGAACACTAGTCAATGTCTCGCTTCCTTTCATACACAAGATTAAACATTTCATCATTTACGCAAAAAATGTTACTTTAACGTTCGAAGGCTCTTATTTAAAAAATGTATACAAATCCTGACTAGACTGTGCAAAATGATCGGACTGACCGAGATTAAACTTTTAACTTATGGAAAATGTTCTAAATCTATTCAGTATTCATGTATTGAAATGCAAACGATGATTGGCGAGCGACATGCTGAGTATAGCAAACAAAAATGGCACATTTTTTTTCTGTCATGGTTTATGATGAAACATTGAAGCATTTATCTATTTATTTTAAAATATCAGTTTTAAAGCGCAAACGTCTGGTATGTTCAAGATAGGCCGCACGCTATCCTGAACACTGTTTATGTTTAACGTTTTCTATTTCCTGAATGTTCAGCTAGCTTTCAGCTCACATGAGCACATGGTGTTTCATGGGGACGAGCCTTTTTGATCATTGAATGTCTGTCGTCGTAATTGATCTTATTCTGCAAAGGTCGAAAAAGCTACCTCGAAAATATGATTTCTATAGACGGTGCAACTAAGGTTGGGGTTTTTTTTTGTACTTTTTTCATGTATAACAAGACAGTTGGAGCACCCAACATTATATTCCTGGTATTTCTCCCATCAGCACTACCATTAAAAATTACTTCCTTTCCTGGCCTTCAGATGGGAGATGAGTGTAAGAAAAGATATGTGCCGCCGTTTCGGTCATATTTAGACTACCGTTCACATTTCACTGAATAGTGTCAAGTTCAATGTAACAGACATAGATAAAATCAAACCATTGCCTGGGAAATTTCAAAACCACCCATGTTGCAATTCTCAAAGTAGTAAAATTGGTATATCGTAAGCAGAAGGCTTAAACCTCGTAACTACAGCTTGAAAGAACGTGAGTTACGAGGTTTTTGTCGTACATTGGTAATATTGTTTTCGAGACTTTATAATACAGTTTCGTGCTTATATGTTCATTCACCATTTTTTCTATGGAGGTAGGTATACTATTTCCGAAATGGAAATGTCACAAAATCGAATTATTTGAGCATATTTCTACAAAAAGGAGATCTAGTACTATAAAAGGTTAAAAAAAGGGTATCAGCTAATATCTGCGAGTACTTGGGTATTTACGAATAAGATTTTTTTTATATATATTGCACAATTTAGGCCGACGAAACAATATTACAACAAGAGTGCCATCGTCACAAAATACGCCGCCACTTTGCTGCTGTTTCACAAAAATAATTGTAGACACTACTTATTTTGACAAAACCAAATTGAAAATGACCAAGTTTCATTTAAATCAAGACAAAAAGTTAGGAGTAGTTGCCTTCACAAGGCTGCAATTTCAATAAGCCCCAGGCACTAAGTTTTAAGGGGACATAATTCAGGGAAATAAATGAGCCATAAAATCCTTGATCCATGTACATCTACAAATTATGGTGATGACATTGACCAAGTTTCATTTAAATAAAGACAAAAAGTAAGGAGGAGTTGTGTTCAAAAGGCTGCATTTTCAATAAGCCCTAGATACTAAGTTTTAAGGGGGCATAATTTAGGGTAAAATTAATGAACCATAAAATCCTTACTTCATGCTCATCTACCAATTTCGGTTATAACATCCACCAAGTTTCATTTAGATCCAGCCAGAAACTTAGGAAGAGTTGCATTCACAAGGCTGCAATTTCAATAAGCCCCAGAGACTAAATTTTAAGGGGGCATAACTGATGCAATAAGCCCCAGAGACTAAGTTTTTAAGGGGCATAACTCAGGCAAAAATCAACGAACCATAAAATCCTTACTTCATGCACATATACCAATTGGGGTGATAACATTGACCAAGTTTCAAGAAGATCCAACCAGAAACTTAGGAGGAGTTGTGTTCACAAGAAAAGTGGAACAAGAGACTACGTTTTAAGGGGCATAACTCAGACAAAAATCGTCGAACCATAAAATCATTCCTTCATGCACTTCTACCAATTGAGGTGATTACATTGACCAAGTTTCAAGAAGATCCAGTCAGACACTTAGGAGGAGTTGCGTTGACAAGAAAAGTGGACCCAGAGACTAAGTTATCAAGGGGCATAACTCAGGCAAAAATCAACGAACCGTAAAATCATTCCTTCATGCACTTCTACCAATTGAGGTGATTACATTGACCAAGTTTCAAGAAGATTCAGCCAGAAACTTAGGAGGAGTTGCGTTGACAAGAAAAGTGGACCCAGAGACTAAGTTATCAAGGGGCATAGCTCAGGCAAAAATCAACGAACCGTAAAATCCTTCCTTCATGCACATCTACCAATTGAGGTGATAACATTGACCAAGTTTCAAGAAGATCCAGCTAGAAGTTTAAGAGGAGTTGCGTTGACAAGAAAAGTGGACGGACGTACGGACGGATGGACGGACGGACAGACGGAGAAGATGACGCCAATAAACGTCCGCCTCCGGCGGCGTATAAAAAGTGTTTACAAAAACATATAAGAGAATAGCGATCAAACTTAGTTAAATTATTGCACTGAAATGTTCAAAATCATGGTTTAAATTCTTGTAACAATAAATTTTGGTATATCGTCGGCTAGAGACTTAAACCTCGTTTTTACGGCTTGAATACACTGGGGCTATATGAGATTTTGGTCGCTCACAGACGTTATGATTTTAGAGTCCCGGTAATAACCGATTGAGTATCATGCTAAGGTTTTCATATGGTATTTAAAATAACATTACCAAAATAGACTGCATTTGCAATAGTTGGGCGATCCGTTTAGTATATTATGCAGGTCAGCAAGAACATCAAGCCATTACCTGGTATCCCCATTCTTTCTCAAGTTTGCGGAATTTGCAAATACATATTCTACATTTAATACCTGAGTAACACTAAAGCATTTCTTCTTCTCTGCTTTAAGCCTAGTTTACATTTGCCACGATCGCCTTACGATATTGCCACGATTCACAAATCGTGCGGTGTCCGCACGGGTTTCATAAAGCTGTCACAGGAATCATTGAGGTACCCTTGCGGCCATCGCAAGGTAAATGTGCGACCCCCGCTTCGAGAATTGTGCGATTTGACAACTTTATACACACTGTAGACAGTGCAGTCGCCGTACAACCATCGTGCGGAACCCGCCCGGGGACCCTAGGATGATCCGTTCTATACTTATAGGCAAAACATCATACGGTAGCCTTTCGATGTCCGTGCGGCGATCGTGCGATGCCTAGACGACGTGTCTACGGACTACGGTCCTGCAATTTTAAAAATTTGTATTCCTATTTTTTATAAAAAATCGCAAGGTTCTGCGACACCCGTAAAACCATGCGATGATCGCATGGACACCGTATGTCGCCGCACGGGCGTCGCACGATTTTTGAATTGTGGCGAGCTACGGGCGCCGAACGGGCTCCTTAATCCAAATGTAAATTAGGCTTTACGGACACATACCGGTATAAGAAATTGTCAAAATAGAAATATGTCTTAAATATGACCATGGTTTTAAGATGAGCAGTTTTTTCGAGTCCGAGACTCCCATATAGTAGTTAGGACTCGCAAAACTATCCGATAAAGTGCCAGGGTCCCTCTTTTTTATGACTCTTGTCTTCTTTGTACTAGTCGACTTACAAAATTCTGTTCTGCTCTGTTGGTTAAAAAGGATACGCAATTCTAAGCACAATGTATTGGTTAAATAACGAATCTATGGAAATATTAAGAAAAAGAAAGGAAAGCAAGAAAAATATATGATCAGTAAATTTTTCTCGCTAGTCAACATGTCTAAAAATGCATAATCCTTCCTGATGTTTTTTTTTTATTTCTACATGTGCGCAACACCCAGACTCAGATCTGTCTCTGCATCCGCACATTCTGATCAAAATCTTCAAATATCAATCTCTCAATTTCTCGCCTTTACGCAAAAATAAAACGTTTTGAAATTAGTATTATTACTAAAGGTTACATCACATACGATTGTTTCATAATATTTCTTTTATAAAAAAGTCTTTTGGTGGTACATTTAGCAACATACACTTTATGATCGGATTTTAAAACAAAATGCATGTGAGGTGTATCATTTTGATTACTCGATTAGTATATCAGATTCTTGATTTTTTCAGACATACATAAAAGTATTGGAAAGTTTAAGATGTTTGGCAAAACTGAAAACAACCTCCAGTATGAATTGTAGCTATGGCAACGGAGGTATTTTGACATATCTCACTAAATTTGTGAACTATTAATTACATGTAATGGTCATTAATAAGGGCAGCTGGTATTGAATCCATATACATGTAGCCTTAGAATCTTGGTTTACATGGATAACATGTATTCGAAGAAAATGTTTCGTTTTCACGCCAAAAATAGAAAATACATCATTCTAAATGATCTTGTAAAAAGAGAAGTGAGTTGCAGATATGACCCGTCAGGCGAAAAGGAATCTTCTTGGTATTGCGTGACGAGTCGATCATAGCCAGACTGTGCGGACTGTTCACATGCGTAACATTTTGCCTTTGGCTTTTTTTCTGAATCTGTGATGATCTTTCTTCTTTCCAGTAGGAAAAACTTTGAAATGCGAACACCGGCTGACCTCTTCTGGAACCAATATCTCTCTAAGCTATTTATTTTACGAAGTTCCCGGGAGGTCATTTTGGCATTACCTATCACATAAATTGCAAGTGTTGTTTATTCCATCTCGCTTTCTTTCATAAACTAGTTCCTTAATTTCGATAAAATATTTTCATTTTAAATACAAAATAGAAATTTCAATAGCTTCAAAAATCAAACAGGGAATAGTTATGGTTCATGTGCATTGTAATATCATTTTAAAGGATATTTTCACCACTGAAGCTTGAAGTTGATAGCAAATGTACATACAGAGGTGCTCCGGAACAAAATCTGAGTTATTATAGTAACACAAAGGACAATAATCCCAAAATTATGCAACAAAAATGTTGTGGTTCTTATGCACCACTTTTCTCCTTCAAAGGTCTAAGGCCCGGTGCCACTGCACTAACGGATGAATTGAGAATGCAAAGCGTATGAAAATCTTACAATGCATCGAAAAGATGATTTGTAAGCGTACATGTGTATGTATTTATCGTTTAAAATTTATTGATCCGCGTTGTCTTTTGTCTTTCAGCGTACGAGGAACATACGACATATGCATCCGCCCTTTCATCTTGTCGTACCAAAAAATGGGCTATATTAGAAAAAGTAGACAACAAATATTTTTGCTCTCCTTTACCACCAGTTTGCTCTTCTTTCTTTGTTCAAAACTTTATAGCCGCCGTCATAGCGCAGTTGGTAGCGCGACGGACGGTCATTCTAGAGGTCCCGGGTTCGATCCCCGACGGCGGCACTCATTCTTTCCAACAATTTGTCTCTCACCAATGGGTTGATAATCGTAGACCTATGTGAGATAGTAGCTGGAGGCTAGGAGAGGATGTAATAGTTGTACTGGTGAGAGAAATACCAGGAATCCATTGTTAGGTGCTCCTGTCGCCGCGATATAGCTGAAATAATGTTGAAAGCGGCGTTAAACTCCATTCAATCAATCAATCAAAGCTTTATTGTGTCGAAAGTCAATATACAATCTCTACCAATATTTACTCGTTTGTCTTGGAAAGAAAGCGAATGAAAATATGTCCTTATGTTAACGGGAAAGAAGAAAAAAATAAATGAATCTTTTAACCCCGTATATAATTCAAATATGGAGGCTTGATTCTGATGTTTATTTTCCCCTTTTTTCTGCAATCCAAATTAAGAGCGCTAGCGAGAACTCCAATCTTGCTACGAGAATACCCATGGTTATCTGCTTCTACAGTTAACAACATCGTGAAATTGACAAGGTGAACATTTTTCGAATGATTTTGGAGTGAAATTGAATGAGTGTGTGGATCGAGTTTTGAGTGAATTTAATGGGAGGTATTCCTATATCGCAAATTTTGTTCAGGATGAACACAATTAGCGATGTTGATGTATGTTTTCCAAAATTGAAGACATTGCCTACTTGGGGTACTCACGATGATCGGCGGGCTTCCTTACTAGCATAACAATATCGACGATGGATTCTTTAACTCTCAACGATTTTTAACCTACAACTTTATAATGTTAAACCTTTTTTTGTATTCAAATTATGGGTTGCCCACCAGCCTGTCATTTTTGAAAGCGAACTCAGTATGTCCGTAATTGAACGATCACTAGCCTGGATTCTGCTCGCGGTGAGTGCATTTAACATCCTGTACATGAAGCTGGTTTTTTACATAAATTGTGACCTGTCTGGCAATAAGGGGTTATCTTGGAAGTGCGAAAAGTAACGATCCAAGTCAGGCTTTACCAGCTGTGCGGACTAACTATTTTAACTCAGACCGAATGGAACTTCCTTCGATGGTTTCATGATGCTTCGAATCAAAAGGTAAACAGGGTTTGCAATTATAACTTAACTTACATTTGATTTTTTTTATTGAAATTAGGCTTTACATCGCTTTGTAACAATTTTCCAGTCATATCTCGGAAGCTGGGGCTACTAACCATGAGTTCCTGGTATTCCTCTTACCAAATTACCGATATATGCTTTCCGAATCTCCAGCCACTCATTCCACATAGATTTACGATTTTAAACCCGCTGATGTATTACATATATCGGAAGCTATGGGATATACGAAATATGATCCTCACCCCACCCCACCCACCCCATCCCCACCATGATTTCGAGCCTGATGCGCTCCGACGGTGGCTCTACTTAAGTAAGCGACATTTTATTACATGTCCTCCATTATCACGTCGGTTTATTTAACGACAAAAATCTAAACTTTGACATTTTGGGGAAATATCGATTTGTCAGTTTTCCTTAGTGTATGACTAAGTTTCGTTTTACAATAAACTTGTACTTTGTATTCACTAGCTCAATGTTGTTCAATGCTAGTGCTTTAAAAAGTGATATCCTTTGTACTTGATACATATAGAGAAAGCCAATCACATTACACGAAAATTTGCTATCCTTTAAATATCAAAATTCAGTTTTGTCACTAGTATGATTATAGAGGTTTCTTTCAGTCGAAACACGGATTTCAAATTTCAATTCAAATGTTGTTGTTTGAAAAAGATGTGAAGTTAATGTTTTTGTTGTCAAGAAATATTTTTGAAACATGAGAAATTTCTTAACTAAAGTGTTCGTGTAATGTGTGTGCTTATTACAACCTCCTATGCTTGATGGTGATCACTAAAGGCAACTAACCCAAGAATGTCAGTTTCGTAAAATTTAACCATACATAATTGCTTTAGGTGTCAGTAAAATAATCACCTGTTTCTTGTCTATGCATGTATGGTAGAAAATTTGCCGGAAGATATAGAATAGAAGCACTCTACCTTAAGTTTTTTTTTCAAACTATGAAAGTTGATAATTATAATTTGTTGAATACTATTTCTCTTTAAAAAAAATAAATTTTCGACCTAAAGACATACATGCATTATTTTTAAATAAAAGAAATCACAGGCTGTAATTATAACCCTAAACAGCTCTTTAGTTGTCACAGAGTTCTAGAAAACAATCCCCTGTCAATACTTTTACAGGTAATGTCCCCGGTAAATAAATATGCAACTTCGTTAGGATTCGAACCAGGGACCTCTTTGTCCAAAAGCGAGAGCTATACCGCGTTGCTATAAAAAGCTAGCTTGTACGAAAAAGCAGAACAAAACCCCTTACACATAAACCGGCTACCATATATAGTTAAAACAAAAGCAATCATAACATCATAACTACAGTACAAACTTTTGTTACAAGGCAGACGAAATTTATAAAAGGATTTTGTTAAGAAAAAAATACGTAATTAACTTCAAAATTCAAGTTTGGGTTTTACTATACAATGTTGCCAATTGCATATCATCAATTAAATAAATCAATCTTCTTCAAAATGTAAGCGGTCTGGATGTGTTGTAAATTCATGTTTAACAGAGTTTCTTAAAGGAACAAAACATATTAAAATTCCAAAATAAGATCTTGAAACAAACTAGACACTAACACCAGTTATTCCTGGATATTGATGAGCGAGGATATAACAGGGCATTAAGAATCAGCCCCGACCCCTAGCTGACTAAAGAAAACAAACCCCGGGAGTAATGGCTATTAACGGATAACAAGTCAGATTTATGGCATTAGTCCCAGTGCTCATTTCACCTATCTACGGTCTCCGGTGCATTTCTTAAAAGGGAGCAATATTCTTCGCATGAAGGCTCTTCCTTGGGTCATGGGCAACAACTGTATGGCTCTATGCCAATTTGTTCTTGAGTTAGAATTATGACATTGACCTTTGACCATCATGACCCTAAAACAATAGAGCGCATCCTTTGGTTATGGGCAACAAAGAAAGTTGAATGATTTTCTTTTTTGATAAATTTCGATCATGACGATGACCTTTGACCTTCTTGACCCGAATCAATAGGACACTTTCTTAGGTCAAGGACAGCAATTGTGCTGAAATAATGTTTCATGATTCTAGGTCACTTGATTCTCGACTTAACAGTCCGGAAACGAAATGTATACAGGCCGAGGGACGGATGGGTTGACAGACAGGCAGATACGAGGAAATCAATTTCACGATGTTCTTAACTGTATTTAAGTTGCAGACGACATTTTTATAATAAAAAAGAGAGAGTGGAAAAACGTAGACAATGAAGAAGCTTGTAACAACCATTTTTCTTGGGTGTCTTTATTTTTCGAAGCTTTTCTTGTCCTGATAGCTTTGATAAGATTTTTTTTTGTGTGTATGTGAATAGTTTAAAATCGTGATTTTAGAAAAATGATGTGTTAAAGATCGTCTTATGCAAAATAATTGTCGCTTTAACTTAAAAAGGTACATTTGTATTTGTTGTTAAAAAAACTATCCGGAATTTGTCTCACAAAATTTTATTTTTTTAAACAATTTTAATAGATTTTGTATCATTCGATGTCGGAATTCAATCCACGTTTGTCTATGAAAAATCGATAAAATTCAGGAACACAACGCACGCGCGCTTGCCATATACAATGTCATGGTAACGAGTACCCGGCGCAGTAGACGAAAAACCTCACTAATTTGGTCTTCTTTCGTGAATGTTTGTTCTCTCCTGTCAGTTAAAAACTTGAAAATTTTAATGAGTTGCAGGAATGAGTATTACGCATGCCCTGTCTTAATTTGGATCATTTGATCATAGAATTTTTCGATAAGACTCGTTTAAATAATGGCGGGGGGATCATTTGGAACGTTCTAAACGACGTCACCGGAATTTAGGCCTATAATTATTTTTTTCTGAAATTTAGAAGACGATATGCTTCATAATATTTTATGCAATACAGGTTGAGTGTATATTTCCGTAGTTACTGGCTCTAAATTTTGACCTTTTTATGTACTTGGGCTACCGTTGCGCTTCTCTAATCCTCAGGGACAATTACAGTTTCTTCTTTCTGGTGCTCTTTTAAAACTCAAGATGATATTTCGCTACGGCCGGCAGCTTTGTAAGGAAAGAGGCCACACAAGAGTATGCCAATACCTTCAGTTGAAATGCTAATAGATGACATTTAAAGTGTTGAGAAGTTTTGGATAATTTGGTCACAAAGCTGTATAAGGCCAAATACATGTGTTTGGGTTTTTGAAAAACGCTTTCAAACTGGCCATTGGGTATGTTTGCTTTCTCGGTGGGGTCAGTATAGGTGATACCTTCGTTCTTATGGGAATCAAAACCACTGTTGTCTTTTTTTTCTGTTTAATAAATGAATAAAAGTTCTTGTAGTTTAATTAATGGATCTCAATTAAGTATGACAGATCAAGATGAGACCAATAACATAGAGGATAATCGTTTGTTTCAGTGTAAGATCGATCTATATTTCATTGAGCGAAAAACAAAAGCTATATTTTTACGAGTGGCATAGCCACGAGTGAAAATAAAGCTTATGTTGTTCACGAAATGAAATATTAATTGATCTTACTCGAAAAACAAACGATTATTCTATTTCTTTATTGCAAAAGTGAGACAAATTGAGAAATTTCTAGGACTTTTTTTCATAAAGCTCGTCATTTTGCGCGTGATTGCTATGCAACGTTCATTGTGACGTCACTTATTTCGCCAGATGACGTCAGAGAGGATGAAATGCACTAAAGCAGGGTATAAGTTTTCGATAATTTCACTGCTTTTGCGGTGAGATTATCAAGTAATAATCAACCGTTATTTCTCGATAAACCACCGAAAAGCATTAAAGAAATTGTCTTATTGTTTTTGGACAGAGGATTTAAATGACTTGAGTCAGTTTATTAATAAAAGACCATCTCTTGACTATTTTACCATTGAATATGGTTTGTCCCTTTTACGGATAAGCCTCAATAACAGCCACGGTCGATCACGACGCAGCTTCGACATTTTATTTGGAATGAATTCACCATGAGTCGTTGAATTTTCTGTTTGAATCTTATCCGGGCATTGTTTGGACGGGACGTCATTATGAAGTTGCCGTAACTAAATCGGGCGTTAGAAGCAATTTCTCCAATTTCAATAATACTTTCTTCCACAAAAGACAGAGTTCAAAACAAAACAAAACAATAACAAATAGAATTGTCGTCTGCAACTTCTTTGAAATTGGACGGTTCTAAAAGATTGTGATGGTTTATGTTCTTATAAACGTTAAATGTCAATTCTTAAATGTTAACGTCCAAAAGGCTGTTATTTCAAGCCTGTTATTAGGTGCATTGTGCCCTGTAGTTGATAATCAATGCTTTGGGGACGGATAATTTAATGCTGTGACGCAACATTTTCGTAACACATGCAGCAAACAAGTCGCATTTTTGCAACCATACCTTTTCCAGCAATATTGCAATTCATGGAAACATGGGCGTAACTAGGATTGTGTAATTATTACGCAGTAAGAAGACGATCACCGAAGAATATGCCCTATATAGGAAAAAGGCGATATGTTGACTGTGAGAAAAGATAAATGCCCTCCGTCCGCTCCATTTTTATGTTTTGAGCGTTTGTGAATAATCAAAATATCGTAACTGCAGCTTGAATAAGCTGTAGTTTCGATGTTATGATCATTCATCATCGATATTTTTCAACAGAGGATTATTTCTTTTACGCATTTGCGTAAATTGCGTAATGGAAGATAAGCCCTTGATGGAAATATATGTGATTCGGAAAGTTGGATTGCCTTTATCTGCATTTCAGTCTTCATCATCTTATATAGATGATATTGAATAAGTGGAAATTGAATACCGAATTAATAACACGAGTGAGATAAAACTGATAAAAACCAGGCTCTGTCGATTTTTATAAGTTTTTGATGACGAGTATAATCAAATCGGTATTTGATGAGCACAAATTTGATATTCTGTTTATAATATATAACCTCAATTTTGCGATAAATCGAGGAGATTCAGTTTTTTCTCCGAAACACATAACTCCGTCTATGAAATGACGTCAGCAAATGCATTATGACGTCTTTATCGCAACGAAAATATAATATTGGTATACACTCTTAGCTTAATTTCAAATTATTCCACTAGTGAAATAACATGCGTGTCATATGAAAAATATTCAACGGGGTACATGTAATTTCATTCCGGCGACGTAGGTCATTATATATACAACGATTATGCCAAAGCAAATCAATGTTTAGGCCCATTAGCCGAAAGCCAACGAGCTGCTGAAAATACGCCTTGTCTGTCACGCGTCTGCAAGTGTGTAAGACAACACCTTTTCTAGAATTTTTTGTCTTTTTCTGAAAAGGGCCTGATCAGATTTCTACCAAAATTTGATAGAATGATCCCCGAAGTTGGTCCGCTAAACCGTTTACCATAATGTTCCACGAACAACTTTTGTGGCCATAGCAACGGAGGGGGGAAATGTGCAAGAAATCGTCTTCTTTTGATCTGTACAATTGATACCACTGTGATTGGCAAAAATGATCATTTGATAAGGACATCCAAATTCCCGAAACGGTTCGGGTCAAAACAAAGCTTTTTGAACGAATAATATAATTGAACTTGTGTCTATTACAATTAGTGTTTTCTGACTTGGTAGAAATTTGGTTTCATTCCTCAATGAAAATAATTTTTGAGAACGCAGCAAATTTGTAAAATTGCGCTCAAAGAAATCTTACAAGAATCGTCTTATTTTGGAGAAATCTCAACACTTTTGCTTCATTATAATTTATTAAAAGACATGAAGAATATGTTTGTTCTTTTCGTGGAGCTATTTATCTAAGCCCCTCACTTGAACATGTAACAGAGCCAAGGCGAATGAGAACGTTTCGCAAGTGCCATATTCTTCATTAAATTTTTGTAAGCATTCTGGGTGAAATTGGTATAACCGAAAATACCACGAAGGCATTTTTTATCAAATTCATACATAATGCATGTCCAGTGATATTGAATTCATAGCAAATAATCTTGGAAGCCAAATCTCAAAGTAATAACCAAAAATTTATGAAATCTTCATCTTATTTCCATTTTGGGCAATAGTTTCAGAATCATGTGAGAAAATGCATCTTGCACTCCATGGCTACTTTCAACTTCTGCTTTTAACTGTGTAATGCTTTCCTTTTTTGGACGACGGCGCAGCATCTTATCATCATCGAAGACACATCTTACCCGAAGAATAATTATGTAAAATTTGAGATAAATTTGTATACTTTCTAAGGAGAAAAATTCAAAATTGTAATGCTTTCACCATTGAACTAAAGGAGTCATTTCCTAAACACCTTGCAATTTAACCAATTATGGAATTTTGACGATTTTAAATTTTCATAATAGGGGCCTACACACAGGTTTTTACTATAAATCAAAATTAATTTCGCACAGTCTTATAATAGGTCGTCAAAGGATTATTCATAGAAAATTTTATTGAAATCCTTCATTAAGTTTAAGAAAAAAAATCTCGCTACACATAACTTTTGGAAATTAACTCAGTACTTAAAGCCAAATTTTTCATCCTATCAAGACAATTTCATACATTTTGTCAAAGGATCCAAACAAGGCTTCAACGCAGTAAACCTGCAAGACTGAGAAGATTTTATCAAATAGAACCATCTAAGAAAGCTCCGAAAA
This sequence comes from Fragum whitleyi, assembly GCA_948146395.1. Taxonomy (NCBI): domain Eukaryota; kingdom Metazoa; phylum Mollusca; class Bivalvia; order Cardiida; family Cardiidae; genus Fragum; species Fragum whitleyi. The sequence continues at coordinate 47,486,561 of OX411548.1, forward strand.
TGTTCTCAGAAATTCTGTGTCTTCGTTGTATAGAAATAGGAAATAACGAACAATAGATGTTTCGAAGGCCGCCATCGGTAATAAAGAAAGACATCTAGATATATAGGAAGAATATGGCTAAATTGACATCAAATGACACCGGGGGCGGAATAGAAAGAGGTTTGTTAAATGTCAAACTATCGTTAAATTATTCATAGAAACAAGACTTTCTTTTGAACACCCTAGAATTTACCGATAAAAAACTCGGTATAACATATTGATTGTTATTTCTGTTGATGAAAATTGGCGAGAAACTTGTTAAATACAGACATGAAGAATTCTATACAGATTTAAGAACTAATGTCAGGAAGGCTCTGAGCTTATAGAGTTGCCCTTAAATACTCAAATCAGAAGATTTTATGTCCGATAAGAGGCGGAATGGCTAAAACTCACTGCCACCCATTTTCACAGCTGGGTAGATTCTGGCAAAATTTAAATAACGTCACTTTGTGATTTCCGTTGTCTAAAGCGATTACTATAAAACGAACAATTTAAGACTAATCCAATTTAAAAAAAAGAACAACAAAAAACAATAAATACTAAAGTTCAGATTGAAAATAGACTGCACATTGAAGAAAACATTGGAAAAAAAAAGAGAAATTACTTGAAACAAGCAATTTCTCCCCTTTTCTCAATGTTCTCCCTCTCAATTACTTAAGTGCATAAAAAATCGGTACAATAAGGTCAAAGTATTTTTTTCTTTTGGGAAAAAGGGTTTTTTCTTGTTTATGAAATACAAACATCGCATTTTTTTAAAATAATTTATTCTGCTAAAAAACTCTAAATGTTAATTTTTACAGTCATTTAAGGCAGGTTTTCTCGGAGATCGGACCATCTGTCTTCGCACGACTGACTTTTCAAATTTCCTATGAAAACCCTGTGTTTTTGTGAGCTATATAGGGGACAGGAGAAGTTAAATGTCAAGATAGTGCGGTTTGTTAAATGTCACATTTCTGTTAAATTATTCATAGAAATAAACTCCAAATCACATATCAAAGCCCAGAAGATATTTAAATACATATTTGTATTGACTGCAGATTTTAGTTACCACACAGTATGAACGCTAGGATTGCGTTATTTCGACTGATGCTATTAAACCCTTAATAGTTCCGCAATATTTCGGGACTCATGATCTTTCACAATGTTGACCGAGGTTCCCTAATGAAAATCAATACCAAGGTTTCATAATGGGGAAATTCAAATGGCAGCCCGGGAGTCGCGTGAGATGATGTATTAATCTAAAATTGACTGTAATATGCATGCGCAGAAAAGACATTCATGTGAACGGAGTTACCCACTGGTGGTAGTAAACAAACTTCACATTTACCGCTACAATAAATAATTAACCATGAAATATCGTTACACCATTAAGAAATGTGATAAACTCGTGCAAAAATACTATGTAAAATAAGAAAAAAATACTTGATTTTTAAAGTAATAGAGAGCATTTGTTTTTTTGTAGTCGAATTATTGTGCACTATTTTCGACGCCATTTTGGAACCCAAGTAACTCCGGCCTGACCCAGGATCAGAAGCGTCGAGGTTGAAAGGTTAAAATGACATCAGTAGTGTCGAAACCGAGGTCGTTCTGATGGAAACCCGGTTAACTCGGGTCGAAACCGAGTCCGATATGAACTTACCCAATGATTTTCATTAGGAAACCTCGGGTAACACTGTTAAAGTTCATTTTTTTCCGTAGTGCAGCGGATCTATTACGGATCCACTACCTTAAATGCCCCATTGAAAAGTGGATGCATTTTGAAAATAGTTAAGTACAGTTAAGAGCATCGTGTAATTGACGGTAATTCTGATCAAAATCATTCCAAATTGCCCATTCGGCGCTCCATTCATTCATTCCAATCACTTACTCAAACCATTCAAAAACTCTCCAAAATCACTAGATTAGTAAGATTAACATCTACACTCAAATTAAAAATCGTGGGAAAAGAAACCACGCTTTCAACGACTTCATTTAGTTCTGTAAGCGTATGATGAGTTCTTGAAGACACAGAAAGGTAATCGTAGAAACTGTATGCATATTTTATTTAAGAAGGGGGGGGGGGCTAAACTATATTGTTAATTTTGTTCATCTTGAACAAAATTAGCGATATTGGATTACCCCTCTTGAATTTACTCAAAACTCGCTCCACAAACTCATTCAGTTTCTCTCCAAAGTTAATCCAAAGTCACACATCTAACTTTCACGATGTTCTTAATTGTTTTTATAATAAAAAAGAGAGGGTGGAAAACGTAGACAATGAAGAAGCTTGTAAGAAGCATTTTTCTTGAGTGTCTATATCTTTCGAAGCATTTTTCCTAAATGCGTTGAAAAAGTTTTTTTTTTTCCTTTTCTTTTTTGTTTTGTTTAAAATCGTGATGTTAGAAAAAGATGTTTTAACGATCGTCTTATGCAAGAGAATTTGTCGCTTTAACTTAAAAAGGTACATTTTTATTTTATGTGAAATATCTTTCAACCCATTAAGCCTACTATGTTTCGAAATTTGATGCTGGCCAAAGCTGAAAGATGTTGCGGACGAAAACAAAAAAGTTGGGGTTTTTTTTATGACCACACATCGAAAGATCAGGGGTATATTGTTCTACCGTTGTCCGTCTGTATGTCTGTAAAACTTAAACAAAACTTAATATTGCAAATTACTTCAATGCTATACAATGCTCATATTTGGAATGATGATAGATGGCAACTCTATAATGTCCATGTACAGATACCAAGAGCAAGGTCATGTGACAAGGTCAAGGTCATCTGTCAAGGTCAAAGTATTAAAAAGTTGCCTTTTCGGCGGCATTCGTGTTTCACAAACACATTTTGTTCAGTATATGATATAGATACTAATGTTGGAAAGAAAGAAAATATTTATCAAAATTTAGATATGAGTCAGTCACGCGAAAAGGGACCAGTTGGGAAGTGCTAAGTGTCGACCCTAGTCAGACTTTGCGGGCTGCGAAACCTTTTGCAACGTGCTATTTTCCTGAATCTAGAATGATCAATCTAGCTTCCTGTGAAAGGATTTTTGTAATGCGACCTGGTTGACATATACTACAATATATCTAAAATATATTTCTTTTCATTCTACGGTGTTCCCAGTTGGCCCCTTTTCGCAAGACGAGACACATATATATATTCGCAAGGGGTGTTAATTCTAAGGACTGTTAGAAAAGAAAACATTATATTTGTGCTTTGTTCTAAATGAGCCTGTGCATGACATTTCCAACAATTTAAAAAGTGGCATAGCAAAGCCTCTGGCCAGCCTGTGCATCTGCACAGACTGACCATAGTCCTCACAATTTGCTATATGTGGTAACATAAAGTCTTGACCCAACCTCAGACAGTAAGATTATATTTTCGTTGCATTGCACGATTTTCTAATGATACTCAATGTATACGCTTCCTGCATCTGTCAAATTGTTGGAAACGACACGCACATGCTCAGATTTCATTTTTCAAACAGCAAAACATAGGTAGCTTCGTCCTCGAATATGATTTAGAGGATAATCGTTTGTTTCAGTGTAAGATCGATTTATATTTCATTGAGTGAACAACGAAAGCTATATTTTCGCGATGAAATATAGCTTTTGTTGTTCAAGAAATGAAATATCAATCGATCTTACTCGAAAAACAAACGATTATTCTATTTCTTTAATGGAAAAATGAGACAAAATGTAAAATTTGTGGGGCACATTTTCGTAAAGCGCGTCATTTTGCACGTGATTGCTATGCAGCGTTCATTGTTACGTCACTTATTTTGCCCCGCATAGATGACGTCGGAAAGGATGAAATGCACACAAGCAGGATATAAAATTTTGATAATTTCACTGCTTTTGCGGTGAGATTATCAAGTGATAATCAACCGTTATATCTCGATTTACCACCAAAAAGCATTAAAGAATAAGCTATGAAAAGAATAGCTGTAATAGTTTAGGTTGAAAAACATCTTCCGAGTGGGCGACTCAAACGTCGTACCTATATAGCTTTAATGTCGATATTACGGTCGCCAAATGACAATATAACATAACAAGCAGGATCAGATTGATACATGTACCATACAGAATTTTAACTATATATTTGTACTCTACACTGAAAAAAATGTACTCTACAATTTAAAAAAAAAGTATCTACACGTTCTCTTTTTTATCGAAAACTATTTCTGCATATGTTTTGTTTGTTTGTTTGTTTGTTTGTTTGTTTGTTTTATTCTTTCTATTTTTAAACATGTAGTCGAATTTCAAAAGGTGAACATTTACATTAAAATAATATGGATTCACAATTTCGGTATTTTATATGGTGAACGATGTTGCCGAAAAGAGAGGGAACAAAACAGACAAAGACGGAAGGAGTATCTGGCGAAGAGGTCCGGAAATTTAATTAGAAATGATCTGTTTGGCTCGCAACAATTTCCAAATAGCTTAAGAGAGTCACGAGATGTAGTATGAAGTACAGGCACCGATCAAAAGTTTTCACAGTGGTAGTAATTAAAAATCGTCTCTTCGATAAACACTAACAACAGAAACGTATAACACATTGCACTAATCTTCATTCCTTTGCCATCAAAAGCCAAACATAGTTAAGGACACCGTGGGATTGTTTGGAGGACAATTTTTGAGCGAAATTAAATGGGTGTCAAGGGCAAGTTTTGAATGAATTTAAATTTAGGTTATGGAGCCCGTACGGCATTCAAAACGCTTCAAAAATCAACACCAACCAATTAAGGTAGTTGACCCGTAATAGATCCACAACATCATAAACTTTAACAGTGTAAACCAAGTTTTTCTAATGATTTTCATTAGGAAACCTCGATCAACATTGTCCATGAGATCCGAAATGTTGTGGAACTATTATGGTTCCACTACCTTAAATCACGCAATATTATGACAAATTTAAATGAATTTTTGGAACATTTTCCAACTATTTCTGAGAGTTTTGGAAAGATTTAGGGGCGTTTTGGAACGATTTCGGGGCTTAAATCTTGATTTAAGCGAGTGGGCGATATGCTATGACTGGGCGATTTGGAATGACTTGAATCGAGACGAGTGTAAATATCATGATGCTACTGACTGTGCATATCCATCCCTTTTCGTCTGAGTTGTTTTGCCATTTTTAAAACGGAATCCTCAAAACTGAAATTGAAAAAGTTCATTGAATATTACATTTTTGTATGGCAACAAGAATGCCACATAAATTTATCAAATTCTTAAAAGTTGCCAAGTCTTTTACCAACGTCACTTTAACGAACTTTTTTTACTAACTCGTACTTGTATTTCGGTGATACGTATATGAGTGTACTATTAATTGGGGAAAAATGTATTAAGTACTTGTAAGTATCCCTGGGGGTTGATATTTCTTGAAGGCTCGAGTGATTTACCTATAACTTAAGTTTAGTGTTAAATTTCAAAAACCATCTCACAGCTTATTTTCGTTCTCCGCCAATGGGTAATGGATTACAAAACCATTAGATTAACCTTGAAGGGAAAATTAAAAGAAAAATAATAAAACAAAACAAAAAAACCCACCAATATGATTTAGATAGGTAGATCTAGTTTGCTTCGTAGACCTATGTGGGATAGCAGCTAGAGGCTAGGAAAGGATGTAATGGTAGTGCTGGTGAAAGAAATACACCGAATCCATTGTTAAGTGCATTGTCCCGATATGAGTGAATGATTGTTAAACGCGGTATTAAGCCCCATACAAACAGACAAAAAGATAACTCCCGAATTGCTATTTGTGTACACAGTTTGGAATTTTCATTTATATAATTTTGGTTAAGACTGTACGTAAGAATGACCGGTAACGCAAATGTTAAATGAAGTGGAAATACAAGATATTTCCTGTATACCGCGTTATTTACGATAATTTCAGAGTTAAGACTATATGCTGGCAGACCTTGGTCCGAGGTTTTACGAATTTTTTTTATACTCAAGTGCGAATTTACCTATTTTCAGTAGATTTAATCGCTTTATTTTGACTTAAACACTGTCAAACGCTTTCTAAAAAAGAATGACATTTCTTAGATGCTGAGTCCGGTATTTCAATCTGTGTTTATGCTTACAAAAAATTGTAATATAATCCTGAGATTCTATTAGGTTAGCAACGATTTGGAATTTTGTTTTTTTAGGAAAGGGCAATATATATTTTAGAATTTTCAAGATCGCAAAGAGGCCGTAAACACACCTTAACTACACCGCAAGGTCGTCGCACGGACATCTCAGAGTCACTTAGCAATATTTACAGCCGTGTTTAAATTTAGGTTATGGAGCCCGTACGGCATTCAAGGCGCTGTCTCTGCCCCCCCCCCCCCCCCCCACCCCCACCCCCCCTTTTCACCGAAATTCTCCAGTACCAGTATGGCGTCATTCGATGTCCGTGCGATTATCACACGGTTTTACGGGTGCCGAAGACCATTGAGATTTGTATAAATAGTGGTAATACAATTTCTTAAAAATCGCAAGACCGTAAGGAGATCGTATCCTGTAGACAGGTCGTTAAGGCCACGCAAGATCACCGCACGAACATCGCAAGGCCACAGTGCGAAGTTTTGCCTTTGAAAAATTTATCGCATCATTCTTTGGTTAGATGAACTTACGGCGAACGGTTAACAGTGTATCTACTTGACTAATCGCATGGTCTCCGTGTTAAGAACGCTCCAACGTCTTGCGATTGCCTTGCGTTGACTTCTTGTGATAGTTTATAGAAGGCGTTCGGACAACGTACGATTTTGTGAATACATACGCCGTATAGCTTCTTTTAAAAATTCAAAGTCGAAAAAAGAACTTAATTTATACAAAAATGTCCATTCCCTAGCATTATTGCTCTTATAAGGTTGAATATTCACGCTTCTTTAAGAAAAAAAAAAAAAAACTCCAGAAGTAACAGTGTTATAAGCAGAATTAAAGTTTATCACATCAACACCAACGCCTACATCAACGCCACAAGGGTGATGAAAATGATCTCGACTGTTCCAAAAGCCGAACTAGCAACAAAATGTATAAGACAGATCATGAGTCAACGTTCGCAGTTTAACCCTCCTGACCGTCTAATTTTGAGAATTATATTTGGCACAGCCTAATTCAAGGGGTCAGCACAATACTATTGTAAGTGCCTTATATTTATAGGCACTTACATTAGTATTGCACTGACCCCTCGAATTTTATATTTTGTTAACACTGAACAAAGAGGAATACACCTATAAACCCTTTGTAAAAATATAATAGGGCTCTTCCTTGGGTCATGGGCAACAATTGTATGGCTCTATGTCAATTTGTTCTTGAGTTAGAATTGTGACATTGACCTTTGACCATCATGACCCCCAAAAAATAGAGCGCATCCTTTGGTTATGGGCAACAAAGAAAGTTGAATGAATTCCTTTTTGGATAAAGTTCAATCATGACGATGACCTTTGACCTTCTTGACCCGAATCAATAGAACACTTTCTTAGGTCAAGGACAACAATTGTACCGAAATAATGTTTCATGATTCTAGGTCACTTGATTCTCGACTTAACAGTCCGGAAACGAAAATGTATATAGCCCGAGGGGCGGATGGATTGACAGACAGGCAGATACGATGGAATCAATTAACCCCATCTTCTTCGTATGCGGATGGTATAAAAAAGGATAAAAGATCTGAAAATAGTTGGCGTCGGTTGCTAAATGGTTGGAAAGGACGATAAAAATCTGACCAGACGAAAGTTACAGGTCAATGTCCGAAACGGGTTCCATATCATCTTGTTTTCTAAGATAGTATCAGTTAACAAAATGATACATTGTGTCTGACGAATGACGAATGTAGATCTGGGTCCGAGGTTATAAAACTGTTCTCAGGCTCAACTGAGAATTTCCTCAAATTTTTTATTCAAATAAATGTATGAAAATAAAGATAACATTAATAAGTTGTTATTTATAACAACTTATTAATTTTATATTTTATGTTAATACATTAAAGTGAGTGTTAAAATAGAATTACGTCTTTTATCTCAAATTGAAAACTGAGAAAAATTTTGAATTGAGAATGAGAAACCTCGGGCCCTGATAGACTATGGAGATATTAGTACAAAAAGAACATCACCATGAACATCTTAAAAAAGTAAAATCACAATAACAGTGAATCGTCTTCACTTTTTGAAGATAAAATACAAATAAAAGAAAAGTTATCATTATCATCAATGATCATTATGATAATAATTATAATCTTTATAACCATTATTAGTTTATCCTTATCATTGTTGTTGCTGCTATGTGATACTATTTCAAATAGAACCAAAATGTATGTGTATGTTTACATAAAAGCTAGTCACAGTATATATCACCATGTTTCGAAGGTTTATATCATTTTTAAAGAATTCGTTTTCCAATTTACCATTTCTGTATACAAACCCATTACATTAAAGCCTTTTTTTAAATGCTGTGCCATACTAGAAACATTTCTTTAAAATATTCTTGCAATCCAACATTAAATAGAAAATTCTGAAAGTTTACATAATCGCACTTAGCTACAAAAAGAGAGGGTACTGACAATGAAAATGAGTACCTACAACGTAGAGATTAGTTGAGAAATAAAGATTTTAGACCTGTGTTACCACCTTTTATCTAGACCCCATTTCTTTATACCATATATGGTAAATGAGTCCGCCCCGTTTAGAAAATTCGTTAAATTGACACTCACCCATTTCAAAATCTTTCACTCGCTCAACACTCCAATCATAGCGTTTCAAATTCTCACCCAGGTTTGCTCCAACGTCATCTGAAACGCCTCAAAATCTGTCAAAACGGACCAATTATTCCATTATAACATTAGCTAGCGTTAATTTAAAGTCCCTGGAGCCCGTTTTACTAAACATCTTACGATCATTTTTTGCGTAAGTCAAAAATTAATTTTACTTCTACAATAGTAACTAAATATGGTATTCTGCAATGCAATATCTCATTAGAATCGTCTTCTAAAGACGATTCCAATGAGATATTGCAAGGCAGAATCTAACTTTGCATGAAAACACCAGGTACGATTTGTGATTTTGACTTACGATCAATCTTGTCGTACGACGTTTAGTAAAACGGGCCCCTGGTTTTTCCATATGAAGACATACTTATTTTTATATACTTTGGTTACGGTCTTACGACTCTTGACACAGTCATCAAGGGCGTAACAACAATTACGCACATTTCGCAAGTGCGTATAAAGAAATAAATTCACTTTCGAGAAATGACTTTGGTGAATGATCAAAACACTAAATCTAAGGCTTATCCAATCTGAAGTTACGATGTTTTGATTATTCACCAACGCTCAAATTAGAAAAGAGGGAAGCGGACGGAGGCCAGTTATCCTTTTTCACAGTCCACATATTACCTTAAATCCTACAGGGGAAGTTCACATGACCCACCGGAGGGTCGCGAGAGACAACGTCATAATCTAAAATGTGCATACGCAGAGAAGACATCCATGTGAGCAGAGTTCTCAACTGATGGACATTAACATTATAAAATAATACCGTTACAAAATCGGGCTTGCACATGGGAGTCTTAATCGTACCAATACACAGTCGCATACCTGGTACAGTGCAGTATAAAAAGTGCCCAGTGTAGAAGCATGCAAGATGGCGGACGTAAACAACGATAAAAAGTAGGTACATTTTCAATCGCAAAAATACAGGTTAATTTAACTGATGGTGTTTAATGATAGACATTGTGGCCAACATGAAATGTCCGATTTTCTTATTTTCCCATTGATTTCTCGTGATGCCTACTACACAACTTGGATTCAAACGATAAAGTTGGGTAAATAGCAAAAACCGAAATTGAAGCGGTGATCGCAAGCTTTATTCCAGAATATTTGATTCATTACTAATAAAATCACAAATACCCAACGACCTATCGTAAGCCCAAACCCCCACAAACCATCCCGATTTTCGACAGCCCTGAAAAAGCATTGTGGAAAGTGATATTTTTAGTTTTTGTAAATGGACAACGGTCCAGTGCAGAAACAGGCCGTTTTTTCCATTGGTACAGTGGAGAAACAAGGTTTTGAGGCGATTTTGAACCAGTGGAGATACCTTTTTGGAAACTGTGTAGACAAATGGTTTGGAACCGTGTAGAACAAGCACGACGTTGGTAAATAATGACTTTGTCGTCGTGAATTGAAAGTAGCCAAATTGTTATTTCGAATAGTGACATAAGGAAAATGTTTAATACATTTATCCATTCTTTAAATCTATAACTATTTTATTTTGCTTATAAAGTTTGAAAGTTGATCGTACTTGATTCTGGCATTGTGTGGGCTTGTACATTTGTCGGTGACCTTTGACCTTCTTTCTTAAATTTGGAATTTTATGTCTACGATAATATGTATGTATACACTGCTTGGATTGTATCCGTTATACACACTTTTGCAATGCTGCTTTTTGATTGACCAATATAATGCAAGCGTAATCTAATAAGGGTCATCCTCTGACATATAAGTACGTTAGCATATTTTTTTGTTAAGAAGGAAGACAAGATTGTTCCCAACACTACCTGTTACACTCAATGACATGATATGATATATATAGTCTAGTAGCAGTCAAGTCTTGATTGCAATAAATTTTGTGAACTCATTTAGTTCCTTGACTTTAGTTTTAGTCTGGTTATTTTGCGGTATGGTCTGCGTTAAAGGTAGAAAACGATGCAAGATTAAAAGGCAGAATTTTAAAGCCTGTGTTTCTAGACCTGACAATTCAGCATTTAAGAAATATAGGACAAGGTAAATCAGAGAAAATGGTCCAGACATGTCAGTGTCATCGACATTTTTATTTTGGTTATTCACCTTATATTGTCATAGACCAAATGATTCAACATTGAAGAAAAAAGGTCAAGTCAGGGTAAGTCTCAAAGGCTCAACATATTGCCAGAATCAAAGACGACCCTTTGTCAACCTTTTCCAGTATTATTAATTTGTTCTAGACCTAATCTGTCATTACTTTGAAGGTCGGACAAATGTCAGTGCCAAATCTCTAGAATTGAGCTTGACGCGTAAACAATTATCTATCAACCTTAACTTATTCAAACATTGAGGACAAAAGTCGAGGTCAGTGTCAATGTTCAAGTATGGTGCAAGATTCGATGATGATCTTTCACCAAATTTTACTTTCCACTTCATACTATCGAGGACATAAAATTCCAAATTTAAGAAAGAAGGTCAAAGGTCACCGACAAATTTACAAGCCCACAAAATGCCAGTACGATCAACTTTCAAACTCTATAAGCAAAATAAATTAGTTCTAAATTTAAAGAATGGATAAATGTATTAAATATTTCCCATATGTCACTATTCGGAATAATAATTTGGCTACTTTCAATTCACGACGACAAAGTCATTATTTACCAACGTAGTGCTAGTTCTACACGGTTCCAAACCATTTGTCTACACAGTTTCCAAAAATGTATCTCCACTGGTTCAAAATCGCCTCAAAACCTTGTTTCTCCACTGTACCAATGGAAAAAACGGCCTGTTTCTGCACTGGACCGTTGTCCATTTACAAAAACTAAAAATATCACTTTTCACAATGCTTTTTCAGGGCTGTCAAAAATCGGGATGGTTAGTGGGGGTTTGGGCTTACGATAGGTCGTTGGACATAGGTGATTTTATTAGTAATGAATCAAATATTCTGGAATAAATCTTGCGATCACCGCTTCAATTTTGGTTTTTGCTATTTACCCACTTTTATCGATTGAATCCAAGTTGTGTAGTAGGCATCACGAGAAATCAATGGGAAAATAAGAAAATCGGACATTTCATGTTGGCCACAATGTCTATAATTAAACACCATCAGTTAAATTAACCTGTATTTTTGCGATTGAAAATGTACCAACTTTTTACCGTTGTTTACGTCCGCCATCTTGCATGCTTCTACACTGGGCTCTTTTTTACTGCACTGTACCAGGTATACGACTGTGCAATAGATGGACAAATCTTTGGCCAAAATAACATCAAATAGAATCAAATAAATTTGTTGTAAAATAAAGCAGCCCCGATTTTTTTTATTCGAACTATTGAGCACTACTTTTCAACGCCATTTTGGAACCCTAGTAGCACCGGTCAGACCAAGGATCAGAAGAATCGATATTAAAAGGTTAAATAACGTCATTAGAGTCGAAACCAAGGTCATTCGAGCGGGATTCGGGTTTACTATAAAGGTGTCGAATTCCACCTGAACTTACCACCATATTCTATGTTGGTCGCCTTCTGTGTGCTTATAAATTTCAAAATTCTAGTTACGCCAAAGAGTTATTTATAGTTCCTTCGAGAAAAAATCTTTTTTTTTCTGCTCAATTTTTCGGCATATAAAGGAGCAGCAAAGTAAAAAATGTATCCCGCGTAATTACGCTTACACAATACTCATTAACTTGTCCTTGATTTACCAACAACTTGGCACCGATTATCTATTTCATTGTTGTCAGAACACAGCCAAATTCTCAATACATTGTTCAGAAGTTTGGTCACAGCAAGTGGCTTTACCTTGAACTTGCAGAGCGATTAATATTTGGCAGATATCTTATTTCTTTATCATCTCAGTTTGTTTAAAGTAATGAAAAACATAGCCTGTGAACATAGTCCAAAACGATTTCATGAGAAATTATTTCACCATTATTTTTCATTTCGGACTGTTTGCAAATTTACTTGTAATATTCATATTTGATTGGTGTAAACTAAAATCACTCCGAATTAGAGGTGCGGTTTTTAGATTTTTAAAGTTTCTAAGATTTTCAACCGGGATATGTTGAAATTCCACCTCGCAGCCAGAAATATCACGAAAAAAAAGGGAATCTTAAAGTGCTTAATTCTAAAAAAAACCAACACCTCTGGCTACTTCATGCATTGTAATATATCACACCTGGAAAATACATTGGACTGAAATGAACCTTGATACTTTGGGACCTTATCTATCTACATCATATCTTCTCTCCCTCTGTCTCTCTTTATATTTCCACATTTTTTCTCCACCTCCTTTCATTTTGATAATTTAAGAACGCGTGTACATGAAGGAAGACCTTATTATTATAATTTCTTTCCCGAGTTTGTCAATTTAAGCATATCCCTAAATGTATGTAAGTCGCTCTCGACCACTCAATTCATATGTTTTAGTGAGAGGCATAAACTGCTTCCTAGTTTTGCATCTGGGTTGACGGGGACCAGATATTAGTATAATCCGCGTTTTTTGTCCTGGCAGGGCGGAACCTACAGGTCGTTGCACTTGAGGTTAAGGTACATTTTCTTTTATTCATAATTACTCTCTTCTATAGATAATCGACATAAATAACTAGTTACCTAAGTTCGTAGGTTGGTAACCAGACCATCGTAACTTCAGCTTGTGAAGTTACGCGGGTTTTGCAACCCAACGATGGAATCTGTTCACTTCCTCTTAGCCCGTGAATCTGTTTGGTTTTACAGTTATTTCACGCTTATACGCCAATTGCCGACTAACTTTTGAAAGAACCCAAAATATGTAATAGTTAAACGCTAATAATTGAAAATTGAACGATTTAAAAAGCCGAAAGGAGGGAGCGACGTTTGAATTAAACAATGATCAAAATAAATGAAAGTTTATGGAAAATGAACCTCCGAATCCAGCCTTCTGATTGGATGATAATGTAGGACAAAGACTAATAAAAAGGTGAAGTCGCCAAATTACGCCATGGCCACGCCACGCCCTGTCAGTTGGAAAAAAAAAAACACAAAAAAAACACAAAATATTAGGTTTTAGTCAATAAAAACGTCTGGTGACGAGGGGTTTGAATCACTGACCTTCAGATAACGAGTTGAAACCATTACCACTCGGTCATAGAGACAGTTGAATGTCTTTTTTATATATACAGGATAATAAAGGAGCACGTCGAGGGTTTAGTGCAACACCTTAAACGTTTGTCCATATTTATTTTCACATTCTCGACAGTGCTAGAATAGGCCCGTGATATTCACCAATAGAAAAACAAGGAAATGATTTACAGGAAACTGTTTGTCGAAAGGGTTCAGATGAGTGTTAATGATGCACGTTTGTTTTTCGCTAGAAATTCTGCAAATCGTGCAATGTTTCTACCAAACTTTGGCAGTGCTTTCAACAAGGATAAATGAGCCTTGAAATCCCGTTTACCTGTTTGAATATAGAGTGGCTAGTGCAAATTTGTAAAAAATAACTTTCTTTTAGTAATATTGGCTTTTGAATACTGTTGATTGGTTTATTTTCGCTTTGGTTTATTTTTGCGTTTCCGGGGCTGATAGAGCTATTTTCGAGGTCCTAATTGTAAGTAGGCTAATTATTCGAGGGATTAATGTAGCCTCTGTTGTAAGTGATGGTTGGTGACTTGAGATGGAAAAGTTAATCGGGCAAGGCGTAGGAATTTATCTGGGGAGCCTCCGGCTCACCAGATTATTTTCGAAGCCGAGTCCGATAATCTTTTTTTCATCTTAGGTCACCTATCATCTATTCTATTTATCCCGTTACAATCATTTTTAACGTCTATTCGATATTTATTTACTGAAATTCCATCTTATCCCGCTTTACCACACTGACTGCTCACCTCACCATAAGGGCGAATGGGTATGTGAGATGGAGTGATCGCTTACCACCAAAGAACTCGATTATTACAAGGATTTCTGATGCTGTAGTAAGAAAATATTTAACAAAAGAAACGTTAAGCAATACTCACATACCTCAATGATTAAGATGATGTATTTCGGGTGTTTTCCATTCAACCGCCATCTCAACCGTCGATTTCATTCTCAAGTTTTGTTGCCATGCAGCTTAAAGCAAATCTCAATTCAATGCCTTCTTTGCTCTTATTCACAGGATGGACATAGATTGAGATCAGGTGCAAAGCTACTTTCTCCGAAATTCTGAGTTGAAACCATCTATATAAATGTTTAAAATCCGGACAGTTTTCGAGGTTGAATGTAAACAGCTATCGTCACAATTTTATATAGATTACATCATCAGTCATGTATTAACTACATCATCGATGTTGACACGATTTGATTATTACAAATAAGGGAATCGAGAGCTTTTTTCAACGGAAAGCGACACTCAAATTCAAAAGAAAAAATGTGCCACAGGGGAATCATTTTTGGACCTAACAGCTAACAGCCACAAAAAAGATCCAGCAGATCACGTGACCAAGTGACATGATAAAGCTGTCACGTGATCAAGTGACTTGATATCAACAAGTTTATCATACCCCATTTTATCAGGCAATATTTATAGCTAGTGACAGGATAAAAACAAATACAACAGCGTAGCGTTAAACTAATTTGGATATGCTTTTTAATCAAAAGTATACACAAATGTTCTTAATGTCGCCTATTCAGGGTGCCGCTTTATTAGCGAAAATAGGTCTCTAGTAGATTAGCAGCCCAGCAGCCTAGCAGAGTGATGTCGACAGCCTAGTAGCCTAATTTTTCAACAAAATTTTTGATATCTCACACTAGAATTACACGCGAGAAGTCTATTCAAACACTAAAACTTAATTTCTATTAAATGTAGATTTGTATCGGATATCTCGATTGCTTCAACTTTTCCGACAAAAAATGTCTTGAATATTGCCCTGAACATATTATTCTGGTACTCACAAAGATGAGAACTTAAAACTTTGAAAAAACACGATACTTGTCATTTTACGATGCTACACTGCTAGGCTGTTGGAAATATAAAGTTGGAAGTCTAGCAGCAAGTCAGTTCACACTGTAAAAACTGAATTTAGAGTGAAAGTCCATTTGCCAGGCTGCCACACTACCAGCTTCACATTTCTAGCAGTCTAGCAGCATAGCATCCTAAAATGATATGTTCATGACAATTTTCGGGAGATTTTTGTCGGAAAAGTTGAATAAAGCGAGATATCTGGAACAAATCGACACCACTAGAAAATCAGTTTCTACGGTGAGAACTGACTTCTCGTGTATAATGCAAGTGTCAGATATCAAGAGTTTTGTTTTAAAAAAAAATAGGCAGCTAGACTACAAACTTCACTCTGCCAGGCTGCTAGGCTGCTGGGCTGCTTTCTTAACGGACTTGTCTATAGTCCTTTAACCCGATTTGAATTAAACGACATTATGACCGATGTCAAAGAAGAGATTTAGACGTCAATTGTCAATCAAAGGATCAAATAACCAATCAAATTGTTACCCTAGACCAGAAGTACGATGATACCAGTATGTTTTGCAATTCAATTTGAGCAGGCGACTTAGCATTGCGTAAATGATGCGACAAGAACTTTAATTTGTAGCTGGGAAGTCGACCATACAATTTTCAGAATTATTTTGTTTGATTTTCCAGACAAAAATGCATGTCAAAGTCAGTTGTCATAAATCAGCGAATTGTTATCAAAACATTTTATTGTCATGCATATCATCAGTATTTTTTCCTTTCATGCGAATAAGCTTTCTTTATATTCAATGATTATGGCCCATTGTTGGAAAAGCTGTAGAAAATTCTATGAGCCTATAGATCCTTGACAGACTACGCAACATAGGCAGGCTGACAAGCCCTGCGCTCAGGATAACAAAACGTTGCAAACAGTTAGCAAATTATACCCCTCTTTGCTCGCAAGTGCACGTGCAAAGAGGGGTATAATTGACAAACTGTTTGTACCGTTTTTAGATCCTGAACACATGACAGGTCTATTCTTTTCGGACTTTAAACAGTTTTTTTCTAAATGTGAAATTACATTATGTTCAAAAATTGATGTACGATTTTATTTTATGTTCCTTGCTTGCTGCATAGACATCGACAAAGAAATGGATTGATGACATGTACTAGTATTTCTCAGAATCCAGAAAGGTGAGTAGTCTATTGAAATGTGATGAGTTGAATCTCCTAGTTATGCCTTCAAAGAGTTTTATTTGGATTTGACATCCGCTATAGTTCCTCAAGAAAGAGTGAGGTTCGGGATACCGTTATCTCCTATCATTTTCAATGTAAAATTGATCATTGATCACTCACTTGAAATTGCAGGTCTATATGTGCGGTTGCGCTCCAAGCAAATACACGGTGACAAATAGCTACCGAAGATTATATTTCTCTTAAAGTAGCTCATTCATTTCTCCCACTTCATTTTGTAGATGCAAGACTCGTGATACCATGAGTAATTTTTGACATGAATTACCAGGAAAAATATCTGTCAAATATTTTAAAAACTTAACAAATTATTTCTGGCATCCGGGAGTAGGTCAGTGTGGAGACCAATCTATTTCCCAGATATTTATAACTGTTACAATTTCACTCTTGACTCAAGTGTATACATCAAGCACAAATTGTGAAAGGAAATATGATTAATTGCTTAAATTTGTTTTCGGGGATTATTCAACAGGTTTTGATGCCAAGAAGTTATAAGTCTTAGCTTCAATGGAGTATATCAACATGTATTGTACTCGTTTTCCTATTCTCGACTATTAATTTTTCATCCATGACATTCTTTACTGTCATGGGGCCTGTTTTACTAAAATTCTTACGAAAAATTAATCGTAAAGCAAAATCACACATTATGTCTGTCGTACCTGGTGTTTTCATTCATTGTTAGAATCTGCCATACATTATATCATTGGAATCGTCTTTCGAAGACGATTCCAATGAGATGATGCAGGGCTGAATTCCATATTAAGTTTCTAGTGTAGAAGCAAATCTAATTTCTTAATTACGAAAAAAAAAAAAAAAAAAAAAAAAAAAAAGAAAAGATCGTAAGATGTTCAAACAGGCCCCCAAGAAGTCAAAATTGGTATTTTTTACATCTAACATGGGTCGGTGAGCCATGAGTTATTTCGTCAAAGTTAAACTGTACCGACAACGTAGAAGACCCATAATTGTTCCGCAACATTTCAGACCTCGTGATCTTTCTCATTTTAACCAAGGCTTCCTAATGAAATCGTTAGGAAACCCCGGTTAACACTGTTAAAGTTCATGACGTCCGAAACGTTGTGGAACTATTACGGATTCACTACCTTAAAGCATATTTATGTCAGGGTTGACTTCCGCGACAACAACGCTCCATACGATGAGGTAGTTTTCTGAAACACAGAAATATTGAAATAAAAGAAGTGGTGTATATGCAGCAAAGGGAATTGTTTTTGTCGGCCTGTATATAAAATGGGCTACGTTTTTACGGTCTTCCTACTCTTTATTGTATGAAAGTATAACTTAAGTTAAGGTTTCTGTTAATTAGATTTTGTGGAAGAATTTAATTAGTTAAATTATAGGAAGATCTTATTATTCTAGCCAAGAGTTCGAGCCGGCTACGGAGTTAAAATATCATTTTGAGATATATTTCGTTCACCAAGAAATGTCATGTATGTCATATAAGGTTATAAAAGCATCATTTTGACTTCCACTGTTACTTATATTTCTCATGTTACCGTCGTGAATTTTAATAGATAACCAGCCCTGGTTCAGGATGACAAAACGGTGCAAACAGTTAGCAAATTTTACCCCCGCTCTCGCTCTCTAACGGAGGGCAGGTATTATGTAGGTTGGTATGTAATCACACATCCTTTTGTCCTTTTAGAAATATCACAGATTATCTAAGGCACAACACACATTTGCTGTTCAGTATGAATATAATTAACAAATAAAAAAAAAATAAAATAAGTGAATTAGTCACATCGTTCAAATTTTGGGGGAAAATGTATAATTTTGGGCTCAAATCCAGTCATGGATTGCCAAAGCAAATAAATACACAACAAAAACATGCGATTTAACAAAAAAAGCTTTTGATATGACGAATAACATAAACCCTGCTTTTTCTCCGTATGGAACATGGTTTAATGATGGAATGTCAAATGTTTCATTCTCTGCAACTTCAAAATTGATAATGGTGACCGTTTGCAGAGTATTCCCTAGTGGCCATCTCCCATAACTGTTTTGAATCAAAGCACTGAAAATACTGATGGTTAACGTATCTGATGGCATTCTAGAGCATAGGCGTACTTAGAAATTTATACGCACTCAGAAGACGACCAACATAGAATATATGGAATAAAGGCGATGTGTGAACTTTGACAAAACATGAATGTCCTCCGTCCGCTCCCCTTTTCTGTTACTTGAAAGTTGCTTGATAATTAAAACGTCGTAACTACAACTTGAATAAGCCGTAGTTTCGATGTTATGATAATTCATTAACGAAATTTTTTGAAGAGTATTTATTTTATCACGCATTTGCCTCCCTTGTAGAGGGATATATTGAATTCGTTGAGAAAAGAGAAATCATAAATGTAAAAAAAACAAAAAAATAATAATAAATAGAAACTGTCTCGACAAAATTTCGGGGAGATTTTGCGGAGAGAAGTCTTGAGAGATACTTAATTGAATCTTAAGGGGTACTCCTTTATTTCGGATCTGTTAGGATTCTATAGGGTATAACACTGGTGAACTAATACTTCGTTCACCAAAATTGTGTGTTTAAGTTAAAAGATTATTTTTGGAGAAGATATTGAAACTTTACAATACATGTATCACTCGTGAAACCATATGCAATGGGGCTTTAGAAGGAAAGTAAAAAATTTAAGATGTATTGTACGTATAGTCGGCTTTTAATCTTCGACTTTGACCCCCGTCTGATTTTTTTATGTCTCAACTAAAATTTCAACGGAATTACATATCTTTATGATCTTAAATCAAAAGCGAATGAAATGCAGTGATCTATTCTTTGTCCTACATTTTGCCAAACTTTTTATCTTGACCCTAAGGTTTGACCTAATTCCGATGAGTGTCAAAACTCGAGAGCCGTTTTATCTGTGAGAGAGTAAGGATGCGCCATCACATTTCATCTGGCAACCGACTATTTTTTGATTTCCCTAGAAATTACTACCTTTTCCTGAAATTGACATTGGGAAAGCCCAGTTCAGTAAGAATCAAAGAAGAACGTCCTTGTAATTTCATTCCTGTCAATCGGGACTTCCAATTATATTTCATTTATTAACACTTTCCTGTTTTACAAAATTTTGGACCTGTACAAATTCAAAGGTTTTGCAGACGAAAATTTACAGTGGATTTAGTTTGAAAAATAACCATTCTGTAGGGTAGAAAATTTTGTAGAAAAAGAAGAAATTGTTTGTCGCAAACAATTTCCTCTTTTTCTACAATATTTTCTCAATTACAAAATCTTAGGAACGTAAAAACCAGGGTTTGGACTGCAGGAACGGATTAACTATTTGGTTTTTCCCAAACATTGTAGATATCATAGAATTTATTTAACCGATAAGATTATCAATGCACTTTTTCCGAATGCATGTATTTGATTGGTTAGCTTATCTTTCCCTAACTCAAAGAAAATGCGTTGCCTTTCATCACTTTCAGTGCTTTGATTTTTCGAAGTGCGATTCTAGATGATAATTACAATGGTACCTAAAACACACTTACTTTCAAGTGTCTTACTCTTTCCTTTCAGTTTAGAAACTCGTAAAAATATCATCTTGAAATCCAATACAAACCCTAAGTTCAATATACAAACCGTTTGCTATTGTTTAAAAATGGTACCTGCTGGGCACGTAAATATATGTACAAAGCAGGGTAACCAACCGTTTCTCAAACGTTTCGCAAACGTTCCTATCTTGAACACAGGGAAGGTAAGTGATAGGGAAGGTTCGCGGTAGGGAAGTAATGAATAAATATTTGAATGCCCATGACAATAATGCTACTGTTATTTAATCACGACTGATATACTAATGAACACTCAGAGGCGTTAATGGCCTCAGAGGGGAGTCTGTTTATAACGGTATAATAATGTCGCCCTGAAGGACTCCATTGGGAACAGATATATACCAGTAATCGAGAAAATCTCTGGATTAAATTTGTGGTGACCCTGACATATTTTTTTTTATGATATGACCTACGTCGCGGGAGTGAAATAACCCCGTTTAATATTTTTGAAATTACACGGGTGTTATTACACAAGTGGAATAATTATGCAAATGAGCTCAGAGCGAATAGTAACGCCATTTTATTACCGCGAATATGACGTCATAATGAATAAGTTGTGACGACAGATTTAAACGACATTACGGCATTTTCTTTAATGCTTTTTGGTGGTTTATCGAGATATAACGGTTGATTATCACTTGATAATCTCACCGCAAAAGCAGTGAAATTATCAAAAACTTACACCCTGCTTTTGTGCATTTCATCCTATCTGACGCCATCTATGCGGGGCGAAATAAGTGACGTCAAAATGAACGTTGCATAGCAATCACGTGCAAAATGACACGCTTTACGATATTATGTCATAGAAATTTCACATTTTGTCTCATTTTTGCATTAAAGAAATAGAATAATCGTTTGTTTTTCGAGTAAGATCGATTAATATTTCATTTCGTGAAAAAACAAAATCTATTTTTTAAATATAGCTTAGCCTATGTTTTTCACTCAATGAAATATAATTCGATCTTACACTTAAACAAACGATTATCCTCTATATAATTTTCGCGGAAAATTGAAATGTTGAATTTCAAGAATGTTGACCTATTTTTCGCAAAAATATCGGGACATATTATAAATAGAATATCTCAAGTAAGTGCTCATAAAATAACGAATTCATTAAACTCGTCATCTGAAACAGATAAAAACTCGGTGCAGTCTCATTTTTTTTCTGTTTATAGATCAGATGACTTCGTTTAATAAATTCGGTATTCAATGACCACTCATTCAATATCCCGTATTTAGGTATTTGTCGTATTGTCTGATAACATTGACATGGCAGGGTGTAGATCAACCTTTACGAGTTTACTTTTCAAGATATTGGTTTAGGTAAAAACTTTATTGAAAATTTAATTCTGTGATAATTTCCTATACCGTTCTTCTAACGACGAAAATTAGCTTGTCACGAGTTAAATTTAACGCACTGTTTTGCTATTGTTTTCACTATATATTATAATTTACCTTGATAGTGTAGATGTCGCCTAGCGATACGAGTAGTTAAATTCCACATGAAACCAGGACCAGGCTATTTAAACCCTTAAATGCAATTACCAGTTACAAGACCCTACAATGTCAAATAATACTTACTATCAATTGACATTGTGCCTCCCTGACTGATATTTCCAAAATACTTATTTACCATTCCATCCATATAGTTATAACAAAATGGCCGTAAAGTATTCAAGCAGGAGTTGTGTGAAATAGGCCAGTCGAGCTAAATTCGAGGCCGTTTTTAATTCAATTTTTCGTTTGTTCAATGATGATCCAATCGAAAGCGTAGGAAACTTTGATTAATGGACGCAAAACATTATCAGAGAATTATGAAACATTCTCTATAAAATCTTGTTAGCTTCTAAGCTTTTGCAATTCAATTCAATTTATCGCGTCTGCTAACGAAAACATGTGCCCACGCATGTTTAAAGTATGGATTTAAAACTGCAAAATAAATAGATGCGACGAAATTTAGGGAAAACTAAGACAATGTATAATCACTGGCCACAACGCTTGAAACCAACAGACTCGAGAATTCGGAACATCTCTCGGCCAATCTATGGACAGCCTCGAATGTATCTAGTGAGACTATTTATACAACTAAAAGCAACATACCCGGTAGATATTTAAATATCTTTTTTTCTACGCTTAAAACATCAGTGCATGTTTTCGCAACGGTCAGTATTTTCCGGCAGTCGTTTCTGCATGTTTCTAAAGAGACCTTATATTTCCGGCGAATAAAATGTATAAAATTTGATACCCATTCATACACTTTATACATCATAGGTCCGTTGCAGGTTACGGAAATAGCCGAATATCGTTTCGAATGAAGTCGGCGTATAGTTGCGTCCATTTAATGGTATACTTTCCTAAAAAGCGTGGGTTTTTGTATCAAATTCAAGGCCATTTGTCGATGTCAATGTCATATGCCAAGATCGATTATGTGTAAAATTTACATTACTTAACAAAAAATTTTGTTTTCTGTTGATTTCTATACTGAATTACGTTTTGCAATTGATTTAAATATTGTACCAAACTACTTTTCTAAACAATTGCAATGTAGGGGGCATCGGTGTTTAAGAGCTCAACATACCGTATCTCTCCTTATAATAGTTCCCTTCCTAATAGCAGCACCCCTACATTTTATACAAAGAAAACCAACTTTGAATGCCTAATTTTTGGAACTCGTTGAGACTTCTTCTCTAATTTGATGTGAATTTCCTCTAAACAATCATTTATATGATTGTTTAGATGAAATTTACATCAAATTAAAGGAAAAGGGCCTTAAAAAACATAAGTTTGATGTGGGTTTTTTTAATCAGAAAATGCATGCTAAATAAAGCTCCCTGACCATGTTATGTACAGCTCCTGGGAGCGTTTATTTGGAGAATTACGGTTGGTGCTTTACCGGATTTAAAATACAAACGGTAATGGTACAAACACCAAACAGACACGTGGCTATTAAATTTGCCAACTTTTTACAGAAAAATGATCAGACTTTTTCTATAAATCTTAACTAACTGCACTGATGAATATATATTGATAGTGCCTTTAAGCTTTCCAGACAAGGTTTAATAAGATTTCTCCGCCTACAATGGCATGATTTATAAGAATATGCAAATGAAGATGAAGTTGCTTGCACATTACAAAAATGAAGGGCTACTTATTGAAGTATGAAAGATATTATAAAATTTACAAAATCTCTTTTTTTTAACTAAGCCAGTTTTCGAGTAAAGAACCTTATGAATGAAACTGAAATAATTTGGAGGTATAACCGTGAAATAAATGTGTGACGAGGGCGAACTTATTTTAAAACGCTATGCTATTAGATAAGGTCCGTAGTTTGAACCGGACTATTTCGGTTACACTCATACAGTCACTTTCTCGCTCCAACTAAACTGAAAATGGATTTTTTTAAAGAAACCAAAGGGAAGTTCCGCGAGTATAAGTTTTAGGCAGGGAAAGAAACTTAGACCTTCCTTAGTCCACTATGATAAAGGAGTTATAGCCCACTTTATTGACCTTAACTTGACCCCTGTCATGTAGATTAATAATTCCTACTAGCCTTTCGTAGGAATAAATTAGGACGCTTACAAATAGTCTTACAAAAACTGTCCGCAACTTAAGCTTAGATGAACAAAAAAAAAACAAACCCGGCGCAGGTGTCAGACATTGAAATTAAACCAAAGAAGCTATGCAGTACAGTTTTGAGAGTGGTATCCCAAAACACACTCCCTCTTATGAGTCATCATATGTATAGGCAGTAATGTGATTCATGTACTAAGAAAGTTGGTACAATGCCGACATAAATTGCTCAATTGCCTAATCCCGGACGAGCCCCCATCTTACAAACAAACTGTCCGCAACTTAAGCATAGCTGAAAATAACCGACGTAAGACGGTGTCGAACCCACGTGGACACGTAATATTTGAATTTTGGTTTACAAGTCCAATGCGCTAACCACTGAGCAAAAAAGCCCTCCAACTTTCAACTTTCAATTTATTATTTCGTAAGACTTCGCTTCTAAAATTCACTGTATATAAATTTCGCCAGCTGTTCATATCGGGTAGTCCATTTGCATTTGCATTTTCACTGTCAGTTCTCATTGAACTCCTGATGAAGAATCATTGAGTTTCGAATGCGCTAGGGTTATTTATGCTTTTAGCAATAATCCAAACTACTTACACTGTTTGAATACAATTTATCTCTAATTTATTTCAAAATATTCAGTATTCATGCATCCTTAGGGATCCGGTGTTTTAGAAAGTTATAACGTAGGTATTTTCCTCTATCTCGTTTTGTTTATATATATATATATACATATTTCTCTTTTCTCAACGAATTCAATATATTACTCTAGAATGCCATCAGAAACGTTCACCATCAGTGCTTTCAGTGCTTTGATTATAGATAGTATGTATGGTTAAATTGATACAGCTGAGGGCCTGTCCATTTTTTGTTATTATTCTTTTATTTTTGAATCTGAAAATCGAAGGAAAATGCATTTCGAAATTTAGAATTTCATACCTGAGCATTCAAAATAAATACGAGTGTCTACTAGGATACACAAAGGTGACTTCAAAGTTTGGGTTAGTACATACATTCTCGAGATATTGTAGCAGTGCATAAGCACTGTCCAGATATTTCTATTGTATTTCCCTCATAAATAAACCATCACCATTAACACAGCCAATCTGTCAGACAGTTATAACCGAAAAGGATTATCTGAAATTAAATCCAGAAACAAAACTCTCTCATTTTCAGGACACTTGTAAGATAATGTCCCTGGGGAGTACTACAAGGCGACATCAGTCCGGGAATATTATACAAACTCCATATCCAGGCTATTAACACCCTACGGCGTTTATTTTCTGACAGCTCTGAAATTATTCTTAACCTTGCAGGTTTTCTGTTATAAGATTTCTAATCAAATTTTGGAGCTTGTAAAAATACTTCTCTAAAACGATGTTTTGTTGATTTTACTACTGGTATATCCCTGCAATTTAAATTGACTGATCAAAGATCAAATTTACATTGAAAATGATAGGAGATAACGGTTTCTCGAACCGCACTCTTTCTTGTGGAACTATACAGTTTAATACTGTTGAAATCATCCCGTACAAATATGCTATATACAATAACATTTACGAAACGTTCACGTACAAAAAAGTAATGTAAATGCCACGCAAAATTATACCGTAAAACCCTTGTCTGAGTCCAGAATGACAAAACGGTGCAAACTGTTTGCAAATTATACCCCGCTTTGCACGCAAGGGGACGTGCAAAGCGGTGTATAAATTGCAAACGGTTTGCACCGTTTTGTCATCCTAAACGCAGGTCTGGACTTCGATATTTGTGAGTCTGTTACTTATAGTCTGGTAGGAAAGAATAAGAGAATAAAAATGGAACGCCTCTCGATGTAAAACATGTGGTCCTTTGCAACTGATTTTCGAAACAGAAACAAACAAAATACGAAAATGCCACAAAAAGCCGTAGGATTGAATAACAACTTTGATGTGAAATTGAATAAAAGTGACATGAATTTAAAGGGTTTAAAGAAATGTTTATTGGAAAAAACTGATCAATGATAAGAAAAATCTCATTTTTGATATAAATTTCCATTTGTAAAACTGCAGATCAACAAACATACATAATAAATGATGAATGGCCAATTTCTAACGAGCAAAGCGTTGTGAAAAAAGCAACAGTTCTAATTTGTGGGAGGACAAATGGAAAAATAGTTCTCCATTTTTCGCATTATTTCATCCCGGTATTGAAAAGTTGGTATCTAGACCATATTAGAAGTCTCGATTAACAAAGGGCGCGATCGATCAAAAATATCATTTTTTTTTTAATTTCCCAGTTTTGCAAGATCACAAAGAAAGTTGTCTGTTTGATAGGCTACTACGGGTTAACTTATCACCACACTGTACTTATTATTTACTGTCGGTGTACAGAGAGATATGAATGCAAATGTGACCCCGGCATAGGAAAGCTACGATCTTAGAACTTAGTAAAATAAATATTTGAAGAAAAAATGGACCAGCAGACCTCAACAACAGCCCGTTTTTCGAAAACAACTGCATTCGAAGGTAAAATGATTCAGAAAAGTATCGACCCTAGCCAGACTGCGCCGATTGCGCAATCTGACTAGGGTGAATACTTTAGGTACTACCAAGCTGATCCCATTTCGCCTGACGCTTTCAAAAAAATTATCGGAAATCGGAACCTATTTTCCAGATATTCAACCAAAATGAAATATAACAATTCATCAAACACGTGTGCATTTGTCGGTGATATAAGGTACTGTGGAAATTCTTTCCAAAACAAAAGTCATACATTTCTGTTGAACAAGTCGGATTGTCCCCCGGTTTAAAAAAGGAAAATCGGGTGGTGCAGACTAAGATCAGCCTGTATATTTGTACAGGCTGATCATTGTCTATACCTCCTATCAAACCAGGAATATTTCGGGGTCAGCATAACAAGGGTTGAACTATTCAGTATTGCAAGATCACAACATAACTGTCTGTTTGATACGTCGAATAGGGTAAACACGAAATCATCATATCATTCACTGTCAGTATACTGAATAGATATGAAAACACATAAGCATCGGAAATGCAGCAGAGAACCCAATTTTACAGAAATCCAACCGAAATAGAAACAAAACATACATGTATATTTTTGCATTTGTCTGGGTAAGATCATAGAATATATAACAATATTTGATACGTATTAAGTCTTTTAAGGTATCGCGATATCGTCTCATTTTTTACCGTCGGAAGAAAAAAAAGATATGGAAATAAATAGGTATCGGAAATACAGCAGAGAAACAAGTTTTCTAGAGATTCAACCGAAAATGAAATAAAGCAATTCATCATATATTTGTGCATTTGTCTGTGAAATATGGACTGCAGAAAATCTTGCCAAAACAATTCTCATACATTTCTGTTAAACAAATTAGGTTTTATTGAGAACAAGTTTCAAGTTTCTGGAAATACACAAGTTAAGAATTGTCTGATATATAGAGAATAATATGTTAGTGCCTTGAAATATCAATGTTATCTGGTCGAGTTTGGGAGAATTTATCATGACGAGGCTTTGTCGAGTCATGATAATTTCTCGCAGCCAAGACCAGATAACATTTATATCTTAAGACACTTTCATGTTATTCTATTTATTATGCTATAACTTTTCAGCTCTTAATTATAACAAAGCCTTTAAAATCAAAGAAATTTAGGTAAAAGTGTATGCAAATTGTTTCTGAAAATAGACTACCTGATATCATGTTATGTTATCAGTAAGTGATATCACGTCAATACAGCCTTCATTGCATGATAAATTATCTTCATTGATCCTTTATACCATTATTTTTCTCCGTTTACAGTTTTCTATACAGTTTATCAGATAGTGAAATTGACACTTATCTCGACCAAAACCATTCAAAATCACTCGCTTTATTCATTCATTTCAAACACGCACTCAAAACACCCCAAACCGTCCGAAACAGTCAAAAACGCTTAGAAATTGTTCAAAAGGATGAATATTTCAATCAAATCGATAGAACATTTCTATGATTTTAAAGAATAACATTGATTTTTAAGCGTTTGATTTGTTTGTTATTACACAAAATAAAAAAACACATATATATATTTTTTTAAAGGGAGGTAAAACATTATCGATAATTTCGTCCAATTTGGCGAAATTGTCGATAATGTTTTTCATCCCTCGAAAAAAAATTAAAAACTCGCTTCATACACTTATTAAATTCTATTCTCAAATCGTTCTAAAATCATTCAACTTGTCAATATAGCGATGTTCGAAACTGTACACCATTTGAACAGTGTCGTGAATTAAGGGCTCTCAAGAAAGCTTCAATCTCTGAATTAAAGGTAGAAACACATTTGAATTTGGTGCAAAGTAGTGCTAACAAAAATATTTCCATGACCATTTTCAGCTGTGACCAGCCCTGCGTTCAGGATGAAATCGTTCACGAACTATTTTTGAAATGACGCCTCGCTTTGCACACGCGCTCAAGTACTTTACGTGCAAAGCGGGGTATCATTTTTAAAAAGTAGACAAACGTTAAGTCATCCGGTATGTAAGGGTGATTTTTTTGCTTTTCTTATTATCTTATTTTGGGTGGTTGTAGAATAGAGTTCTTGCAAAAAATAAGCGGAAAAAGAGACGTTGAACAGCAGAGGTTAATCACAGTATAAAGTGAGAGTTATAAACAATGATATAGAAAAATAATTCGATATCCTGAAAGAATGTTTGCCCTGTGTCCAGTGTAGTCTAGTCATGTTCAGTGAATGAAAATAGCCTTTTCTCGGCGATCCGTTTATGTAAGAGATGCCAATTCATATCTTTGTTTGGACAGATAGTTTGTTCCAAGCATGCTAGGAGACTAAAATGGATAACTGATGTATTTGTGACCCATCAAGTCAAAGGGACCATCTGGTAAGGGCCAAAAGATACGACTATAGTCAGACTAAGTAAATTGATTAGACTGGCCAGGATCGAAACTATCCGTTATTATCTGTTGGAGGATGATCGTTTATTTTTCGAGTAAGATCGATTGATAGTTCATTTCTTGAACATCAAAAGCTATATTTTCGAGAAAATATAGCTTTTGTTGTGCACGAAATCGATAATTAATCGATCTTACTCGAAAAACAAACGGTTATTACATTTCTTAGAGGCAAAAAAAAAAAAAAACCGAATATGAAGAGTTTGGGAGAAATTTCTTTAGGCACGTCAGTTTTTACTAGGCAACTTATTCATGATGTCTTTAAAAAAAGTTTTGCTCCGTTATTTCATAATGCCTGGAAGCAGGGTATGATTTTTGGATAATTTCAATTTCAAGTGATAATCTACGTTATTTCTAGACAAACTACCGAAAAACGCTAAGGAATTATTCTAATCTATGACAATTATTATATTCATCATTTCGATATGCGACCTAGACGGTTGACCTACCAGAGGTCCTTTCTCTTCTTCAAAGATTATTTTACGTATTTCTCGCAAGGTTCTTGTCGCGGTTCGACGGGCCACGTTTGTGTGTTACTACTTAGAAGGCTTATTGCTTTATTGCAATAACTTTGTTATTGACTGTGTTTAATTTATGCAAGATATCAGGAATAGTATGTAGGAAATCCGAGCAATCAATTCAAACTTTTAAAATAATTCCGAGACAATTCTCATGACACTTATCTATGCCTGTACTTATATCGACTTCAATTTGTTAAGTTTGTGAACAGAGTATAATATGGCCTCTCTCATGTTCGGCCAACACTTTTGTATGGGCATGATTGGGAAAACAAGATAGAACAACACAGAGAGAATGGACAGAAAATATTTAAAACTTTAGCCGAGAAAAAAAGAGAAATTTTAGTATGCTAAGTATCGCTCTTAAAGTATCTACTCAAACTAGTGAAATTCTCATCCAAACATGCCGCTTTAAATTAGTTAAACGAATGTCAAATGTCAAATTCGACATTCAAACTAGTGAAAATTGATTCTCCATCAAAAACTATAAGCAAAATGCCAAAGCATGTAATTTTTAGCTCTATTCATCAATAAAATTCAAGCATGAAGCAAATATCTACCGAAACATTCAAAATTTAACACATTTATTTTTTTTAAAGCATGTTTTAGTTTTTGATGCGCCAACGCCCTGCTTTCAGGATGACTACACGGTGCAAACTGCAAATTATACCCCATAACGCAAGAGCATGTATAAAGCGGGGTATAATTTGCCCACAGTTCGTACAGTTTTGTCATCCTAAACGCAGCGCTTGTCCGTGGAATTCGTAAATAAATCACGGTGAGAACGTGACCGACAAATTCCACTCCTTGAACATCGTTTTAGCCAAATGAGCCCACATGTTAGAGACATAATGGAAATTATGTGTTTAATTTGAATATTTATCCATTTATCTATTTCCAGGGTCCTATGCGACGAGAAATGAAGGAGCCTTACAATTTTGCTGTATTGTGAAATTCTCCATCGGAAATAACCTCCCGTCTGTCACCGTTAGATTTACAATAGTCGTAAAAAGTACAAAGGATACATTTCACAATTTATCGGAAAGAGAGCAGTTAAGTGTTCCAATAGAGTAGTTCGTCGATTTTCTACCAAAACCTCGTAACTACAGCTTTAAACAAGCTGTAGTTAAGAGATTTTAGCAGAACACCGACGAGTTTCTCATTCCGGCTATATTGGCAGAGTACAATGTCTCACAGGAAGCGGAATCACTGTACTTCGTCTATCGTTCAATTGCAACAACGTGAAATAGCAGAATCATCGAATCACTTCGTCTCAGGCTAATAGTTGGTATATTTGAATTTGGATAAACGTGGGAGATACCTTGGTTGTGTACATGGTATTTGACTTAGCAATTTAGCAATTTGTCATCTATAAAATATAAATTTCAGGATTTTGAAATTAAAAGTGGAAGGAAAAAAGAAAAGTTATAAAAGTTCAATGTAAAAAATATTAAAGCTTATTCATTATCAAGACGGTTTTTTTGTACTAATTGGATTGTTCGGATTTAAAGTTTTCTGTGCAGCCATAGAATTTGTTGCAAACGCATTCTTCGACTCCGCCAATTGTGCAGTCCAATAGTTACTTGAATTCATTATTGCTAACTCCAGTGATCAGGATTGCTTGTTTGAGAGGTCAGAAAGTAAATATTCTTTGCTAAAGAACTTTCGAATTTCAAGATTTGACCCGTAAGGCAGAACTGGACAGTATTAGAAATGCGAATAGTATCGACTCTCGTCAGCCTACGCGAATGGCAGATGACCTAGGATAGATAGAGCATAATCGTTTGTTTCAGTGTACAATCGATGGATAGTTCAATTCGTGAACAACAATAGCCAAATTTTCACGAGTGACGGAGCCACGAGTGAAAATAAAGCTTTTGTTGTTCACGAAATGAAGTGTCGATTTATTTTAATCTAAAAACAAATTATTAATATAATTCTCTAATGCAAAAATGAGATACAATGAGAAAGTATTAGGACGATTTTTCTTAAAGCGCGTCATTTTGAACGTGATTGATATTCAACGTTCATGATGACGTATATTTTTTTTTTTGTGTGTGTGTGGGGGGGGGGGGGGGGGGGGGGCTTCTCTTAAATGACGTCAGATGGGGTGAAATGAACGAAAGCGGGGAATACATTTTTTTTTTTTTTATTATTATTTCACTGGTAAGACCGTTATTCCTCTATAGACCACCAAAATTTAACAACAACAGCAAAAAAAAAAAAAAAAAAAAAAAAAAAAAAAAAAAAGAAAATCAAAATTCTTTTAGAATTATTTTTGAAATTCAACCCATGGTTGACCTCTGCTGGATCAAAGCTGTTCTTCAAATATTTATTTGAATTATTTGTAAGATAAACCTTGTTAGCATGCCGGGTCAAACATAAAATAACATCTTTTACAGACTGCCTTATCAGAAAATAAAAAAAAGTACCATTCAATAATCTTCTGAGAACTTAAAGCATTTGTCCGAAAATCGTGATTTGACTGATAGTGAAAAATTGACAAAATAAATTCTAGGAGGAAGCGAAAATTCCAAGATCTGATTTCCAATCGGATTACATTCCATGAAAACATTTGTTTGCAAGCTCACAGCCAGTATCATTAAGTGTATACGGATTTTCTGAATAGTTGTGATTTTCTAGTTTAATGAATTATCTCGAGCTCATTTTGTAATTGTGCCATGAATTCATTCAGAAGTTGACATCCTATAAACAAAAAATGAATATAGTTTAGCATCTGTAACTAAAGGTAAACCAATATTCGAGTACATATGCGTATAAAATACAGGACGAATTGACATTTAGACGTGAAATGCTTATCAAAAGTTGAAATTTCTGAAGACATTTTTTCATAAAGAAACAGAAGTAAGAGCTATTATTGGTGGTTAATATTGCTGATGGTGTATGTGTATATTACTGGATTATTTTTCTAGCAGACATTCTCCGACCACTGTGAGATTAATTAACCAGGAAGTATGAGTGTATGTTCGGCAACTGCGGCTGCGTCATCTCGACCAGGTGCCCGTAGAGAGTCACGTGGTTCAGCAGCCAGGGCCAGCACGAGCGAACCTCAGTTCTTTATTGACCGAGGTGGCATAAGAATGACCGATCCAAGGTTTGTATCCCTTCTAAAATCCATTTTCAAAAGTTTTGTTTATCCTTAGGATCAAAAGAAAACTTCAGTTTTGGTTACACAAAGTGAAAAAAACATGTAAATAATAAGACTGTACTAGTCCTTGCAATCTTTAAACGAACTTTAATTAAATACGCTATCACACCATATGATTTTAAACGTTCATGCTTAAATATTTAGTGCAAGCGAGCTTTTTAATCGACAGTGTAGGAGCAATTTTAATTGCTGTTTGGCGTACTTAACAAGGAGCTGTACATGAATCGAATATGGCTTGAGGGAAAAACATATTTTTATCATAGTAATCAATCTCCTATGTCTAAAGGTAAATATGAATGCAGCTTTTTCAGCAAATTTCATGTAACAAAGTAACAAATCTAATAAGCAATTGAATTCAAATAGTCTGGCCACTTTGCGCTCTATTTACACGTAGTTGTTGTCTCAATGTAAGAGAAAGATTTTTAATGGGCTCTATGTGTGTCAAGGCTAATAAATATCGAGGACGAAAATTACTAACTATCCTCTTTTAGGATGTTTCTGTTTGAAACACCGACGAAAACAAGGCAACTAGTGATTATAAGATAAATATAATACGTACTTACTCGTAGTGTATTGTATCAAAAAATATCTAACTCTTTTGTGGAGATTGATTATAGTCTCGACAGAGACCTCGACTTCGTTAGATATTTATTCATACAATACACTTGAAATACTAATAATATCACAAAGTACGCATTATATACAGTATTTACATTTCTTATATAAACGTGACCCGTGTCGCAGAAGGGACCTTCTCTCCTTCGTAAAATAAATAATATCATTTGAAAGATATTTTATGTATCCTAAAGCGGTAAAAACATAGAACTGTTAGAAAAAAAGGATAATGACTAATAGGAAGTTGGATTGTGAAAAAGAAAGAAAATTACATTAAAGGAAAACGTTTCGATTCTAGAAAATATCCAAAAGTCAAAGGATGCTCCGCTTATCAATAAAATAAGCAACAAATAAATTGTGTAACGAAGCAGCCTCGAGCCCATATTCCAATAATTAAGGTAACAAAAGAATTTTAAAATTTATCTCCAATTCGTGTTAAATCACCCATCCACCTTTAACAAGATTCGCATCTTATTGGGACCCTTCTTGGGAAAGAAATGCCAATGTGACATGAATCAGGCAATATTTTCTCCATTGACGGAGTGTCTGTGTACGGTTGCAGAAATGACGTGAGTAAATAATCTGCGTACTTCATCAGCACGCAATCCTTTTTAGGATTATCTGCGTATAGTCACAGAAATACCATATATGGACAATCTACGTACCTCATCTGCACAAACTTCAAAAATTTCTTATTTATTTGCATATTATGATTCTTAAAAAAAGGGGGGGGATTGGACATAAAGGACTGTTCACACATTCGCACAATTCGGTTGAGCTTTGCGAGATTTTATGTTTGTGCGCAAATATTTTTTAAAAGTTCTTTGAGGGTGTAAGCAGAGAGAAATCCTAGCACCTTTAACAAATGTGCGTACATACGCAAGATGCCAAATTTTGGAATCTGAATGTGAATGATAAAAATATGAATTTTAAAAACAAACATACGCAAATTTTCAAAATAACAAGATTTTGCGACCGTCCGCAGATATTCCGAATTTGGATGAAATATTACCTCCATGAATGCATAAATCGAATGTCTTCAATACAATTATATTTGAAATATTTATTCTTGTTAGACAACTATTTGACGATGGATTATGAATATTCTTACTGTCGGGCGTTTCTTTTGTTATTGAGTATAAATTAGAACGTCAATGTTTCGTCCTGCCATCTTGTACTTTTTCATTTGCACAGACCTTAAACCTTGCCATGCTGAATGAAAAATCTTGGCAAAATTATATATAAATCAAAGTGCTGAAAACTCTGTATTTCCTAATTGTGAGTCAGCATTTGATTTTGAAAATATAATTTCTGACACTTTTCTGGTTTATAGAGGAAAATCAGGTTGTATGGACTAAGATCAGACTGCACTTTTGTGCAGACTGATGTTTGTTCATACCTCCTGCCAAAGCAGAAAAATTCTGGGATCAGCATGACAAGGGTTAAGGAGAAATAGGCTGTCTGGGATAAACGAAAGTCAATGCTCTTGATTTTTTTAAATATTATTATTATTATTATTATTATTATCATTAAAAGTAAACAATGGCTTAGAATTTCTATCATATTTTCTTCTCTCTTTTTTGTTTCGAATGGTACACTTGAAACAATAGACCTCATTGGTTGAAAATACCTTTTTGGTATTTTTTTTTATATGAACAGCTCTTTGATTGACATCCGCTGGATCCGATCAATTTATTCAAAACTCTGCTATACAGGGTTTCGAAGTGATCCCGTGCGTCTGTTGGGTACTAATTGTTTAGCCTAAGTTAGTTATTTTTGTTTTTGAAATCTATTTTTCTAAAGAAAATGATCATATTTGCCACCATTTTTAATGTATATAAAAGCATTTCACTTTTAGGCCCGCATTTTATGGTGGGCTGAGATCATAACGCAAACCCTTATGTAATACAAGATATTTTATCCAGTCTTAATGAGATTCTAGCTATGTCTAAGGTCTTATATAGTACAGACTTATATCTCGTCAGAGATTTTAGAGCGATTTAAAATGCAAAACGGCTTAATTCGGTAAAAGCGTTTTTATGTTTTCTTTTTTAAAGCCACCTATATTCCTGTTTAATAAAGCCGTTGCCTAGCAACGTAACAGAGTGAGTATAAAAACGAGTGAGAAAGCTGCATTAACACCAATTTTCGCATAATTTGTATGAAAACAGGGACAATGTAAACAAATTAGGTTACATGTGCGAATCTGCCTTTTCAAGCTATTGATTTTAAAGCCCGGTCACACTAATATGGTATTTCAGCCATTCCTCAATATACGCTTTCTATCTGTACAACTAAATGGGACACAGTGTGACGGGCCAATGCGCTTATTATTAATATCTGCTGCATGTACGATCTAACTTCAGATTTTTCAACGGAATCATTTTTCTGTGGTGTGTTTATTGAAAGTTTCACTGTAAATTGTACGGACAATTAAATTTACAGGGAAACAATTAATAAACTCGTCACTGGGAATGGTTCCATTTAAAGGACATCGAGTTGTAAATTTGAATTTAAGTTATTCAGAGGGGATTCGATGATAAAAAAAAATCTTATATCAAATAATTCAAAACGTCGAATTGTCATTCATTATACTATTTTATCATGCAATGAAGCCTGGACTGACCTAATATCGCCTGCCTTTTAACCTGAAGTGATATCAGCCAGTTTATTGTAAAAAAAATCAAACCAGGATGACTGTCACATGATTTTTTTTAAAAGGCTTCATGCAATTTTAAGACCAGAGGTGCGTTCGTTCGAGCGAGATTAAAATCCCGCTAAATAAGATTTTAAAGTCGTAATAATGAACGATTTTCGATAATTTGAGTGAAAACATTCGACGTCGCCATGACTACTCGTTTTAAATCAATGAAAAACCATATTCGTTTCATCAATGAGATATCTTAAGATTTTTTTTTAAGCGGCTTAAAAATCTCGCTCTACCGAACGCTTTCTCTTAAAAATCTTAATATGAATCTTAAGAATCTCGCTCTTACGAACGCACCTCTGATAAATGATGGCTCGATGAAAGAATTTTATTTGGTCCCGGCTGTGAGAATCTATCATGATTCGACAGAGCCTCGTCATGATAAATTCCCCCAACCTCGACCAGATAACCCTGATATTTTAAGGTTCATGTAAAGTGTTTGAGACCCAATTTTAAGGGCGCTTCATTAGCCAAGGAAAAGCAGTATGTCCAGGTATATTGTATATCAAAATGAAGCTATTTTTGAGCACAAACAGTTGAGCAACATAAGACCGCCATAACTATAGCGGTAAAGCCAAAACATTGTTGAAAAGGGTCATTTTGTACAGATCAATCAACTGCATGATGGTTGGATAAAATTGGCTCATATTTTAACAAAGTACAGTCTAAAGTACTATCAAGGTAGTGCTACAACCGTTGATATAAAACTCAGTCTCAAAAAGCTCCTTTGAAACAATCAATTTCCATTTATTTTGTCAACATACTTGTCAAACCGGTTTGGTCTGTTTTCAAAATAGATGCTAGGTATGGTGCAATAGCTTACCATAATATTGTGAAATATTTTCTGCAATTTATTTCAAATTATAGTTTTTGAAATCACAGATCTATGATAAATTACTTTATATTTATGATTCAGTGAAATAGAAATCGATATATCGATGTATTACTAAACAACCTTACAGGTAAATAAACTATTAATGTCTATTCATGTTGTGATAACACACCATACAATAAAAAGATCTACACATTTACAAAATTAGAATGACATATATGACATATGTGTTTATAAAATAAGTCAAAATAAGATGCTTGCATAACTACGTTTTGGGCTCGAGTTTTATACCAACGTTTGTAGTAGTACCTGGGTCATACTTTAGACTGTACTTTGTTAAAATATGAGCTAATTTTATCCAACAGTCATGCAGTTGCTTGTTCTGTACAAAATGACCCTTTTCCGCAATGTTTTGCTATACCGCTATAGCTATGGCAGTCTTATGTTGCTTAATTCCTTGTGCTCATAAATATCTTCAATTTGATATATAATATACCTAGACATTTGCCTTTTTCTTGGCAAATGAAGTGTTTTAAAATTGGGCCTCAAACACTTTACATGAACCTTAAGACACTAACGAATTATTCTCTATGCTCTGACCCCAAGTTTGATACTTGGTCAACAGTCTTTTAATACGGCGGCTAGCGTGTGTTTTTTCTGGTCTTTTAAATGACGTGGACATTTGTTGTTTACTATGAAACTTATTTTATACATTACGAATTTCAAGAGACGAAATACACCATAAATATAATTCAATTATTCATTTCAACTATTTTTAGCTGTCACGATATGTCCAAGTCAACTGTGTATAATGCTCGGGCATGGTTTGCAACGTTTCATCTTTTTTCTATTATAAGCTTAAAGCTTTTCGGCTTAGCCCTTTGTTCATTTTTAGATACCATAAAGTCGATTGACATATGAGCCTGTGCGTGACATTTCCAACACTTTGACTGTATATACTGTAGATATAAAGTCACCTGATGATCTACAGATACTTTGAGACCTTATCTAGCAACTAAATGCATAGTTAAGACTCTGGACAGACTGTGTGGATGCACAGGCTGGTCAGAGTCTTTGCTTTGTGCATTTTTGAAATTGTTGGAAATCTCAAAACAAGCTCATATGTCAACATCCAGTGCCACTGTATTCTTTAAAAAAAAATCATTTTGGTCACGTCCACTTGAAAAATTCACTTATCCCCTCAAAAAATGATTTTCAGAGATAAAGGAAGAAAAGGTCGGGGTTAGTCATTAGAAAACGAAGCTGGCACGAAAACTTATATATGAAACCAACTCTGTCTTTCGAAAAGTTTTATTTCGTTATTTGAGTCTTGTTACTTTTCAATCGAAGCTAGAGTTGTCAGTATCAAATAAAGGAAGACTAGGGAAGATCGAGTGACGAAGATATTATAAAGGTTGTAGGCCCATAAAAGATCCGCAACGTCTCGGCAGTAATGAACTTTAACAGTGTTAACCGATGTTTCCTAATGGTTTCCATTAGGAAACCTCGGTTAAGATTGTTATAGATCATGTGTTCCGAAATGTTGCGGAACTATTTCGGTTAATTTTGGGTTCAACGTCATAACTTAATAAGTACATTGAAAAAGATTATGTTCGGCGTCTGAAAAAATCACAAACTGCAGCCAATTGCTGTGGTTATTTGAATTCAATTTCAAGTACGTAGTTTCATTACCATCCACAATTACAGGTCCTGATATTTTTTTTTTCATTCTTGGTCTTGTATTTAAGCCAGCTAGATTTGTAGTTCCAACTAGATAATGGCTCAGCATATGTCGTAAAATGAAATTATGACAACCAAGTCATAGAAAAAAGCGAACTATTAGAAAGAAAATAGTGTGACAAAAGGAGAAAGAAAGTCTTCAATTTTTTCACAAATATATTTTCGTTTTGACAAAGAAAATTTAAGTATAGAGAACAAAATTTTAAACAATTCCTAACTTTTCATTGAAATACCTTTTCGACAAGAAACTTCAGTCGGGTAGGATTTAGGGTTCAATGTAATGGCCACCGGAAGTAGACATTTTTACGACGACCGGAAAAAGTCTTTTTGTTGCTTAAATACGTTAACAGCTAAAAGCTTTTGGATTAAATATCAATATTATACAGTCATTTTATACTGCCGGTAGCCTTTTTAAGTAGATAAATATTGTATGGCACAATTAACAAACGAAAGTATATATTTGTTATTCAGAAATAATAGTCAAATTAAACTGGCATTTATTGATATGTGATTGTAGCTATAAGAGAGGGTCTAGTAATTATTTAGATATAGAAACCTAGCAATTGAAGGTTTTGATTTTCCTATGTTTGTTCCCATGAAACAAGTCGGGGAAAACATGACTTTGGTTTGTCTGTCCATCTGAAGGACCTTTTTTCCGATTCGTCGAATCGCTTTAATTCAGGGATCGACACTAACACCAGTCCTCGGGCCCGAGCCTGTGGATTTTAGGGAGGACTGGTAGATGTTACCACGCTGCAGGTCTTTCTGGTCTGTAGTTAATGGCAATGCTTAGTATTTCACGTCTATCATGTTTTGAAAACAATTGCTTTTCCAAAACTAAAATTTGCAATACCAAATGGCAAGCATTGTAGAAATAGAAGAAATTGCTTGTCAAAAGCAATTTCTTCTTTTCCAACAATGTTTTTCTTGCAATTAATCCCTTAAATTGCTATAAAATAAAAACGGTTTTCATGCAGGACCTGTTCTTATCATGGAGGACCTGTTATATTTTTGGTATGAGGTCCTTCAGGCTGATGGAAAAAGTGGTTAGTGTCAAACTCTGCTTAATTGCCTCATAAACTAACTGATGGGCATGTACATTGTTAGTTCTTTCAGTTCAAGGGCTTAGTTGTGGTAAAGTGTGGCTTCTTGTAAGAATTTGATTTGGATTAAAATATCATTCATTTCTCTGAATGGTTTTGAAATTCCAAATTTGTTTTTTTCTTCAGACATATGGACTTAAGATTTAACTCAGTAAAACACTGTTTTGTAAAAAGGGTGTTCACAATCTCTTTAACTTCCTTTTATCTCGTCATCTAAAACAGATAAAACTCGGCGCAGCCTCGTTTTTATCTGTTTAAGATGACTCGTATAATAAAATCGGAATTCAATGACCACTCAGTTAATATCCTCTATTTATTTAGGCTTTCCGCACGTGGCCATGGATTCTCTTTGAAAAGCTAAAACGAATTTTCTATTTTGGGAGCTTAAATTTCCTTTAATAGAAAATGTGCTTCGTTTCTTACATTTGGAGGGGTCATCACAAAACCGGTCAAAGTTCCGATAAATATGTGACCCGTTACGCAAAAAGAGACCACCTGGGTAGTTCTTAAAGTTTCAAATCTAGTCTGACTGCGCGGATTGCGCAAAGTGACTAGGGTCGAAACTTTTCGCGTTTTGCTTTTTTTCTGTAGGCCTATCTGGAAGTACCAGCGACATTCAGTTGATTAATGCTGGACCAAATCTCTTGTCGAATATCTATTTTACAGAGTTCCTTGATGATCTCTTTTCGCGTGACGGGTAACATGTATATAAACGCTTAGAACAGTTTTGTGCTGGCCCATCGATTTGTACGGGATCCGATCAGACATCATTATGAATCTGTTGTTTCCAGCTTACCGCCTACTCTGATCATTATGAAATCGTGGGTCGTGATAAAAGAGCGATAACATCCCCAAATTTCCGCCGCGTAATAGCTATAATTAACACCGACAGGACGAATAAACGTGGCAAATAGCTTAGCATAACAATTATGACAGGGGTAATAATGATCAACATTCAGAAAATATTTACTAGTTAAGAGTCCCCGAAGACAAGCCTCTCTTTTATCTCATTTTGTTTGAATTTTCCCTGATAAACCACCAGTCGAATGATTATATCAACTCCGATGTCAGTAGCATCGTTTAATTATGAAGACATTCGCGTGTGTCATAAGCGTTTTATTTATTTATTTGTTGTTTTATTAAAACAGTGTAATGTCATGCAATTTTAACAAATATAAAATATCGTTTCTGCGTAAGTCATGAAATGAAAACGTAGCTTTTATTCTCATTCTTCAAATATCTACCCAGTAAAATATTTTTTTCCTTAACATCTATGAATCCCAAATCCCTTTTAAGGTAGTGGAACCGTAATAGTTGCGCAACGTTTCGGGAGAAATGAACTTTAATAGTGTTAACCGAGGTTTCCAAATGATTTTCATTAGGAAACCTCGGTCAACTTTGTCAAAGGTCATATTTTCCGAAATGTTGCGGAACTATTACGGTTCCACTACCTTAAGCTAAATTTTCGATATAAAGAGAAAATAATTCATTCATCATCTGTTTGTTTACGTGAAGTTTTGAACCTAAAACCCGATCATAGTTTACTAATATGTAAGTGTAATTTTAGGTAGTTGCCCACATGCGATCATTTTTTCTTGAATGACGCAGGCTGACTGGGATCGAAGCTTTTCGTACTTGGCTGATTTTTTTAATGCTCATTTTCCTCCCTAAATTTCAATTTTTGAAAAGTGAACTCCGATTTAGTCTGCGCGTATTCATACAGTGTGATTAGGTGTTAAGTTTTGTACCTTCATAAAATAAACAAATAACCTCTTCATCTCTTAAGGTAGTGGACCCATAATAGTTTTGCAACGTCTCAGAAGTAATGAACTTTAACAGTGTGATCCGAGGCTTCCAAATGATTTCATTAGGAAACCTCGGTTAACATTGTGAGAGATTACGCGGTCCGAAATTTTGCGGAACTATTACGGGTCCACTACCTTAACCCTTTGCTGTTTAATCCCTGCTTTTTACGTGCATGTGATTTTATGATTGAGAAAACATTGTGAAAAAAGAAGAAATTGCTTCTGACAAGCAATTTCTTCTTTTTCCACACCATTTTCTACCCTACTAAATGGTCATTTGTCAAATTAAATCCACTTTAAATTTTCGTCTGCAAAACCTTTGAATTTGGACAGGTCCAAAATTTTGAAAAACAGGAAAGGGTTAAGTGATCGTTTCACCACTTGTTACATTGATTTCATTTCAGGAAATACAGCACTGCTTCAACCACCAGATCATCCTCCAATTCCAACTGGTGTTGCGTCATCTCTGTCGTCATGATATTTATAGTCACGTGGTTCCATCCAGGAGTTGATTTCATTGGCTGAAAACGACATCCGGGAAATTCCATCTATTTTAGGCTCAACTGTTTCTTCAGCAGAATTCTACGTCTGCATCTCTACTTTGCCAGTGGCATTTTGGTGTTCAAGCATCGTGTTATTTAGACTGTAAAAGCTCTTGGGGATGTGGACTAGATATATGGAGGACGATTGCTTAAGAAAGATGTGTAACTTTCTTAATCTAGATTCCGGCTTTTTCGACGCTTTTGTAACTGCTCCTTACTTGTCTAACATGCATGTAAATAATTCATCAAACAGTTCAATATTCGATTATTGAAGTAGATATGTGTCTATACAATAACTTTCAAGGCGAAAGGGTATGTAATATTAGCGAAGCTGCTCAATGTTTTTTTCTTCATCACTTTTGTGTAAAGAATGTGGATTTTACATCTACTTTTCTACCTTTATTCATCTCTAAAAGTAGAAATTGATTTGACAAACTTCAACTTTTCTACCAAGTTTCCACTTATCGACTTTTCCAGGTAGGCCTAAATTGTTAGCTTAAAAAGTGTAATTAAGTCTTATTAATTTCTACTTTTTGGTTTGTATGAAGGTAGAAAAGGGAATGCCGAAAACTTGATTCCGTATTTGTGGCATATTTCTGCCAAGTCATACGAGATAGCCTTTTTTGCATTTTTTGAACAATCAAATAAACCATATTTCCCTGCAAATTTTATCTGGACAGCATGGTGGCTTATTTGTGCCAAAAGATACAAAATAACAGTATTATGAAAATTGAAAGTC
This sequence comes from Fragum whitleyi, assembly GCA_948146395.1. Classification (NCBI taxonomy): domain Eukaryota; kingdom Metazoa; phylum Mollusca; class Bivalvia; order Cardiida; family Cardiidae; genus Fragum; species Fragum whitleyi. The sequence goes on from OX411548.1 coordinate 47,529,325, forward strand.
TACCATGATAAAAAAAAAGGCGTGTAAGAAATTTCATCTCGAATGTCAAAGTTTCATTGTGTACCTGGTTTCTCAATTGTTCTACGATAATTCCTACAACGGACATCAGCGGATCAAACCATTGAGAATACATGTATGACATTTGGGGTATCTATATTTAGATACCTATCTTCGAATATATTATGTTTACATCCTAAGACCCACACCAAACTGAGTATTTTAATAGAGGAAAATTAAGTAATCTGATTTTTTTTTCTATTTATAATCACACAAATTGAGATTTTTACCCCATTTTTTTTTTATCTTAATGTCAGTAGTACAATTCATTTTGTAAACTGGCAGATAACAGATAAAGAAATCACAATGATTACAGGGAAATCTTAATTGTCGAGATAAATTTGCTGAAAACTTTATTTTATCATGATAGTTCTAAAAGTATCACGATACTACTATCTTGCATCGCGTGGTAGAAGTATGCCACCATGAGACACTGCGCAGATTCTAAATGGTGATTATATAGCTGTAATCTCGATTAACTTAAAATAATCAACAACTGTTAACGAGATCAATCTTTTGCGATGAAGTTACTTCATTGGTCGGTTACCTAAACGCCGCTACTACAGCTATAAAAAGATGTAGGTACGATGTAATGATTGCCAATCAATGGCATAAATCCTTATATATGTATCTTTGAACAGAAAACCCTATGGCAATTAAGGTGTATTAAAATGTACTTAATGAAAACAAAATTATTAGATGTAAACAAAACGCGATATAATCCATGATTATTGCCCTGACAGGGCGGATTCTAAGTAACGGTGAATAGGTTTTTATTTACAATTATTTCTATGGAAGGTCGATATAAATAACTCGAAACCTTTAATTGTAGGGAGGTAACCAAACCCTCGTACCTTCAGCTTGTCCAAGGCTTCGGTAACCAAACGATGAAATGTCTTCATTTTCTCTAAGATCGTGAATTAATGTGGTTTTATGATACAGTTATTTGCACAAGTTAACGATAATAACCGACTTATCATGAAAAAAGAAACACGAATATTGAAAAGTAAACTCGCCAAATTTTGTCACAGCTATAACTCGAATACGCTTTTTTGACCATTATCGGATTTCCAATGTCATTGTAAACAGGGAGTCGTAACAAAGCTACAGTCCGACCGACCAACATTGCAAGTGACGTCATGATTTGTTTATTATGTTATTGTTATGTGAAATATTTAAGGTTTAATAAATAGTAAAAACACTTCTATTCGACCTGTGGGAAAATAGGTCAGGTAGTTAGTGAGTTAGGACAAATGTCTCCGCCTCTCGAAAGTAGAGTGATATTTAATATTGAGGTTCGAAACTCCGTAAGATTTCGTTTTTTATGTATTGTTATGATCTTTTTTTAATGTATTTTCAATATAGAAAATAATAAATTCCATTATTTTAAAATTGATTTGTTTACTCTTTACATGTGTACGAAAACTTTGCAATTTATGATAATTTTTTCTTCTCTACTGATGTGTCAGTATTTCCATATTTTCCAACTCACGCCATGTATTAAAAAATATCACAAAAATGAAAAGCGATTTTTTTTTCAAAATCGTTTCGTGTAAAATTGCATATGCTAAAACAATGCATCAAGTTTTGAGTCTTGAATTTATGAAAAGAAAAAAAACATTCATTTGCGCCGATTCGAACCCATAAAACACGTTACTATGACTAGGGTGCGTTACCGACTGCGCTATTTACGACAGTTGTTTAAATGAAGTTTTAAAATAACAATTTAATTTCAAAAATGCCTTTGAAAAGTAAACAAAACGTGACGTCACTTGCAATGTAGGGTGGTTGATTTGTACTGAAGCGTGTTATTTGAATTGTAGTGTGACGAAAAGTCATCTTCATATACTTAAATAAGGGCATGGTTGATATCTTTATATACAGCTATACTACCAAAGTCATTGCGATATCGTTCCAACGGCAAAGGTTCGAGACCCCGTTACAACATTTATTTTTTCGTCTATAGCTTTTTATCTATTCATTAATTTATTTTTTGTTACACCTCTGCACGTGCAGGAGATATTTCCGTTTTACCAGAGGACTGACATTGTTGTTAAGGGGAATATAAGGATAAGAAATTATACTGGACAAGGCTGGTTACCTACTAACATAAAAATATTTAAGCGTACAGAAGAAAGCCCCATCTTAGAAGTCAGTGATAAGAAGATCAAAACAGCAATGTGAAAATTGTAAATGCAATGCCAAGTCTGCCCTTTCAAAAGAAATTAAAAAAAATTGAATGCACGAGGGAAATGTTTGTTTAACATCTGAAATGATCCCGGTAGTACATGAAAAAAATTTCTACGAACAAAATATTTATTGCTTTACACAATATTTAAAAAAAATATTTACGGTTACAAAGATTTATGGAGTCGGTGATTCGAACCCCTTGCAATAAAGTTGTATGAAGTAGCCTTATTGTTCAGCTGCCATACGGCCACGGCTAACGACACTTTGTGATTTTAAGTCGAACGATTAACAGTTTTCATTTCGTAAACGCCTATTGATAATTGATTTAAGACCTTCTTTACCTACAGGTAAATATTGTTTTTTCCCGATACTGTTCATGATAGCGTATTCGTGTTATAAACCACGCCCTGCCAATTAAATAATAACGCAGGATAAACAAACATTGTATGATTGTATAAGATGATTGAACTTGCGTAGACTGCTGAATTTCAAACGAATAAAAATCGTTTCAAGACGTTCCCTCTTTTCAAAAAATAGACTCTATCGAATTTCATGGAAGATTTCACGCACAGATCTATGCACTCTCCAAATGTAAAACCATTAGATTCTAACTTTTATTGAATAAGGCCTAAGTATAGATATCGTAAATGGCATATTCAGGCATAAATCCTTAAAACATGTGATGACTGGTTAAAACTTTGAATGACATTTGACCCTGTTATCATCGAAATGATATTTCCTGGATACTGAAAATTTAATATGATAGTTTAAACTCTTCTCGATAAGACTGTCTTGTAATTTGTGGCAGAAATATGCCACCGTATGTCTCTTCAATCTCCAATAATGTTCATTTTAGGTATTAGTTTTTCTTATTTCTTAAATGCTTTAATTTGGTATATCAAGAAATAACGGTAGACTATCATTTTATAAACTCTCCAGCAAACAAGTCAAATTACCAAACAGTTATATCATGCCTGCGGTCTTTTCATCCCTTAAGACGTAACCGAAGCGGAGTCAAAAATAACACGACTTTATGATATTGCATATCAAATGCTAAATGACGCGCTTAAAAGGTCGTACGTGAATATACGGTTTATGTGCGTTAAAAACCTTTTAACACTGGGAGGCGAAGTACTACTTCTTTCACTTTGCAGCACTAACAATACTTTTTCTTCTTTTACCACTCGGACTTTTCCGTAAACTGGAAAGTACCTCGGACATGGGCGTAGTAATGCTGGGTCATTTTCAGGTAATACGGCTTCTGGTGTTATTAAGGTCAATACATTTCCATATTTTTGGGCATCTATAATTTGATGACAAAACGAACGATTTCATTAGGAAACACCGGTAAACATCTTGAAAGAACATGGGTTTCGAAATGTTGCGGGACTATAATGGGTCCACTTCTTTAAATGAAAAATTGTGGATAATTTAGATGAATAAATTGTTTGTAAAAAGCAATTGCTACATTTTGCACAACTGTTTTTAGTTGTTGTTTTTTCTTTCAAGAGCATTGAAGAGTGGGATTGCAACAAATTGTGTAAAAAAAATACTTTGATCTTGACCAAAAAGGAGACATTTCGGATAAACTTATTGGAAAGGGAGACATAACAAAATAATAACTTTTTAATAATACGAAAATTCTAGAGGTTTTGGTGCGCATATTAAAATATTTATGTTTTTGTTAATCTAATTTGGAGCAAGATTTGCAAAACATGTGCAAAATAGTCTGTGCTTCCATTGGCCGAGAAAGAAAATATAATATATTTCGTTGTGCGCGAAATTGCAAAATTGCAAGTCGTATACACAAAAATAATTTGTCGATCAAATTATCGAATGATATTACCAGCGAGAAAGTGAAATTTAAGTCTACTGTTAAGCATTAAGAGATAAATACTTGTTAATCACCATGCGAAAAGGGGTTGTCATGGAAATCAAACGTGCACTCCTGTACCCTCTGTTTAGACGGTACAGTATAACGAGTTCAAAGCTTTTGGCATCTAGATGATGATAGAATGGCCAATCTGATTTTATTTTCATTGATGACCTGCTTAAAACAACTGTCAAAGTTTGAATCAACTTAGCTTGCGTGTGACATTTTCAACTACTTCATCAATCGGGAACCCTCGGCGATTCTACGGAATAGACCTCGGGAATAATAAGGGCGCGACCATGTAAGCGCGTCACTTTGCACGTGGGTTTATATGACGTCACAAACATCAACGATTCCGCTAAGGACGACGTTGCATAAAACAAAATCAACGAAAGAATAAAAGTGGGCATACTATAATTTGATAGCAAAACGCAGTGTTTTACTGCGTTTTGTTTTCAAATTATAATATGCCCAAAAGTTCTCCACAGAGGATCGGAAAGAATTAAAAAAAATGTGATTTTCTTCAAGCGTATTAAATAACCGAAGTACCACCAGAAGCCGAATTACCTAAAAATGACTCAAAATTAATACACTTACGTCCGACGTACTTTCCAGTTTACGGAAATGTCCGAGCGATGTTCCGAATGCTACTTCATATGTGCGCAACATAAGGACTCGGATCAGCCTGTGCATTCACGGTCTGTTCTGAGTCTTCTCTATCATGGTTTGAGCTAGTGCTTGTAATTAGGGGGTCATTGACCCCTGAACCATAAAATTCTGTGCGTCAAAACACATTTCAAAGGTGTCAAAAGACAAGAAAGAGATAATCACGAGTAAGAATTGTATAGGTTTAAGAGTCACTTGACCCTTTCTATTAAATTAAGCAATTGATTTGTAGGATTTAGACAGTATATCGATTGCATATTAGAAAGTTTTGATCCTTTAAAATTTCTCAATGGGGTCTTGGAGAGAACTATTAAGGGTCAAAATACGATTTCAGAAGTATGGGGTCAAAACTCTGGCTTAAGGGTCAAACACGAGTCCTGCTCAATGCATCCAATATATAGCAAAGTACTCCTAGTCACCGTTATAAATCAATAGATATTTTAAATGCACTGTGTGATTGTGCTGCCCCTTCGTAAAGGATGAGAAATAGTGCAAACTGCTTGCTGAAATGTCCACCTTGCATGTGCACTTGCGTGCAAAATTGGGGTAAAAATTGCAAACAGTTTGAACCGCATTGTCATCCTGCCCTGCATTCAGGATGATAAAGAGGTTTAAGGTAGTGGACCCGTAATAGTTCCGCAACGTTTCGGAAGTAATTAACTTTAACAGTGTTACCCGAGGTTTCCTAATGATTTTCATTAGGAAACCTCGGTCAACATTTTTATAGAGCATAAGTTCCGAAATGTTGCGGAACTATTACGGTTCCACTACCTTAATCTGTTTACTATTTTTACGGGTAAAAATTGCAAATATTTTCACAGCGTTGTAATCCTGGACGCAGGACAGGTTACTCAAAGGCTGTCAAAATCGCTCACACGAAATTGCTGGAAATGTCACACACACGACCATTTTCTATTTTGTCTTTTATTCTTTTGTTTCCCACTTATTTTTTTTCTATAACTCGTGCATTATTATTTTTATTTACATGTCATCATATTTGATCTTTTTAAACATCTGTAATAGACCTATTTCACATAAGTCTGCGCATGCGCGGAAATCTCTCGACTCCGCCCCTATTACAAACGAGGGGGCATGTCATTTTAGTCCAATAAAAGTTTATAGTAAAAGAGTATATTTTAAACCACAAAATACTAGTCGTTACAAACGATATCAAAGTTATTTTTACACATAATTAAAATGATGATTTAAAGGCATACGCGCGCAAATAATATTGTCGACAGAATTTTTTGTTATTTTGAATATTTGTTTATTAAAATAGGTTTAGCAAAAATATGCAAAAATATTTGGGGGTCACCGTATCCGTTTTTGAGAAATTGGCCCCTGAAAAAACGCATTTCTATGCAATTTTTCACTGATTTTCGAGTGATTTTGTTGATCGATGTATAGTTCGATCAATGCCCGTTTTCTCTGAGATTAAATACTCTTTTGAAATAAAACTTTCTGAAACATTTAAGGATGTAATTTCAGGTTCATTTGATGTATTTTTGTAAACTTTGCTAAAATTTTCGTCCATGAACCGATGAGATATATCGCTGTTGGGCGTAGTAAAAAATAAGTATCTTTTCGAGAATTTCGCGTTAATTTTTGTACTTAACTTTAAAAATAGTCAAAACTGCTCAACAGTTTTCTTTTAAATTTAGCGTACTTATAGGGCATTCAAATCCAATCTAGTTCGTACCGAAAAAGTAATATGTCACCGTACTTTTTTAACAGCAATACGCTTATTTCCGAGACAACCGTAGCGATTTAACATCGACGTCGGACATCAACGTTGACGACGTCGTTTTGTGTTTATATGCCTAAAGAACGCATCGCGCAATCTTGAACGTCGGTCGGTTTTTCGTTGCTTTATTAAAATGATTTTATAGACCTAGGCAACATAATTAAGCAAAAAATGTCTTCTTCTTCTTGTTCGACTCGTTAAGACAGAGGCGCTTTGAACCTTAGATAAAATGAAAAACAAAAACATAAAAAGGCAGACGAAGATATGAATTTAACAAAGCAAAACAGGGGAAACATGGATATGTTTGTCATTGGTTGACCAAAGTATTGAAAATACAGCTTAAACATTGCTGTAGTAACGAGTTTTTGACTTTTTAAGATGGTGAAACAAAATGCCTATAATATTGCTGATATCAGTATACAATAAACGCACGCATTTTTGACATTATTTTCTTAGTTGGTGGTTTCGAATAGTTAAAATGATGATTTTACGAAATAATGAAATTAATAAACAAATTAAGTTTGTCCTGTCTACAGTCTTTAGAAGACATTAAAGTTGGACATGGGCCTACCATTCTATCCTAGCCAACATTTTCTTGCGGAGTCTGTACAGCGTCTGTTAACCCTAAAATCGCGTCGTTCTACGACTAAGAACATCGTGAAATGGACAAAAGGAATGATTTAACAATGAAATGAATAAGTCGAATGAGCGGAATGAGCGAGTTTTGAATGAATAGACCTGTACATGTCTTCACATACCAATCAGAGACTTTTAAAATTCACGCTGGTCAATGAAATCAATGAATGATTGGAGTGCTCCTAAATTTGGAGCCACTGCGATCAATTCCGGAGAGTGATAAATGGTTTGGAGCGTTTTGATTGAGACGGTTTGGATATCCACGAATGAAGCCCTACGTTTAGTGATTCAGAATGATTGAATGGGGTCAATTTCAGTAAGATGCGATCATCGTACGGTTTACGAGTAGTGGAAACCTTGCGACTCGTCGAACATAAGATTGGTTAGGCTAGCCTATAGATCCAAGTCTCAAATAATAAAAAATAACTAATAATAATAATAATAATAATAATAATAATAATATAATCATAATAATAATCATAATAATAATAATAATAATAATAATCATAATAATGATATATGAATAAACATCAAACAACAAAAAAAGTACATAGATCCTTAATTATACGCGTAGGCATGAAAACTGCCTAGGCTTATGAGTGTAGGGTTTTATTTCAAATTCGATAAACATTTCTAGTATCCGCTTACTCATTGATGAATGGGTTAGATGTATATTTCAGAAAAGAATCGGCATATAGGTCTAATTTCAGCAGCATTAATTTTACTTCCAAAAGACTCTGTGACGCTATCAATGTACGCATAAAGCTATAACGGCGCGCCTTTTTGCCAGGCAACGTTCTGACGTCGTGTAGCAACTATAATGACGTCAAGCTGGCGGGAAATTATCGGTTTCTTTTCACAACCATTTCCATCAATTTTCGAACAAACTGAGTTATGTTCCTTTATTTTTAAATATATCGCCGCTATGCGGTGCACCATTTACGCGCGTATGCCTTTAATGCTTAAATACTTAATGCCCTTTTTAGTCCCTTTTTATTTTTTGCTTTTGATTAACATATCTTTATCTAACTCTATTTAGCGTCCCTGACCTATGAAGAAGTATTTTGATTTTTTTCATTATACTGACTTTTTTTAATTTTGGCTCCAAAGATTCTCTCTGAATTATTTTTACTCATATATTATTCCATTTTTTTTTATTCAAACTTTTCATTTATTTTGCTCTTTTCATTAAAATCCCAATATCATTAAAGAATGAAAAATACGTAGCCTACTCAATTATATCTTTTTATATAGTATTATATAAATTTCTTTGAATAGAACATATTTACCATCACATCGCTATCAACACACTGAGACAAGGAAATGTATTCTTGAAAAAAGTAATAATAAAAAAAATAAACCGTTGAACGCATATTCCAACCAAATACACCACCGCGCTGTTGAAACTTCGTGCCAAAAAGAGAAAACTGAAACCAACACATTGACATCTTTCACGTTGTGGATCATGATTGTGAAAAAAGTAAGCCTATGTGATATTTTGACCGAGCAATATAAGTTTCTTTGTGAAACATGTTATCTTTTACAAGAGCGGTTTTTTTTCTTTTTTTTTTTTTCATAAGAAATATTCATGCTTAGGAAATATTAAATAATAAAACATGTAATAAATAGATAAATACGTCGTATTTTGTAAATAGCACAGAAAGACCAGTTTTTGTTTAAGTAATGTTCATGTTATTTGTCGTGTAGGGGCCATATATCTTATACTCCATTAGAATCGTTGAAATGTTTAAGCACAAAGCCCTTGCAGCACTGTTGTTTTTCGAATCGCTTGGAAAAACTTAAGTGTAAAAAAACATGTAGGGTTGACTTTAATCTTCATGTGTGTTTATGATTTTAGAAAGGGTTTTTCAATATACCATAAACCCCAGATCAAAGAGCGGTAAAACACTAAAGCAGCAGTCATAAGTTACAACACGTGCGCTAAATAAACATTGTACTGGTGACAATTAAGCGTCCTATGTGACATATGGTATTACGTAATCGTATTTAAGTTCTATCACATCTTCATGATGAAGATATATTCATAAAGGATATTTTTGTGCGTTCAATAATTCATGAATTTGGAAATTTAATTGGATTCGTAAGAGGTGAGTGTTAAAAAAAAAGGCTGCGCGAAAAGAAGGATAAACTCAGTACTACAAATTACAAAATCATTAATTTTGAAACAGTGAAATGCACGTTTCCAATGTATTTAAAAGCCCTTCCAAATATACGTATTTTTTTTAAAAATTTGAATCAATAACAAAATGAAATAGCAACTCGTAATAATAAACCTGCGATTGAATTATTTCTCCCCTTTTCACATTATCTTTATTTCTCGATATGTTTTCACTTTTTTTTATTTTTCGTTAGAGTAAAAATATAAACATGTGTCGAAATTGCATTCTGTCGTCTGTCGGTTTTGTTGTCTGTTTTTTTATTATCTCTTTATTTTAGTTATTATTATCAATTGTAATTTTTAGTTAATTAATTACGATCGACAAGTTGTGACGAACAATTATGAAATTACTAGTATTGAATTAATAAAAATGAATAGTCAAAATGAAAGAAATCCAAACAAACACTCATATCAAAGTGTTTTCTCAAAACGGTAGATTTTCAGTGAAGGCTATCTGTTTCGACCAAAAAATATTAATTCACCAAGTAGAAAAACACTGAAGATTTATATCTGCAATTTATTGCACCCAACTCAAATCAAACGTCGCTTTTTTCAATGCTCAAAAATAAAAAAATCCTAAAAGCGGTCAAAGTAGTTTCTAATGACATTTAAGTATTGTTTTAAATTATAAAAGTTTGATGATCTATTTTATTAATAGTTGTAATCGACTGATTTATTCGGATAAATTTAAATGAAATAAAGAGTGGGGAAAAGAAGGATGCCCCCTCGTTTGCATTGTTATGTCAGTTTGACTGAAGAGTACGCAAGGGAGATAATTACGTGAAATACCTCTATTCATTTTTATATACTACATTTCAAATTACAACAGTTTCGTGCTTTCTTTGGAAAAGAACCGTAGGCGTGAACGGAGACTTTTTTACACCAGAAAAATGATTTAAAAGAAGTGTACTATACGAACAAAAACGACAAAATGAAAAGAAATTTACCTAAGTTACTCTTTGGCTGAATGCTTTCCATTGATTTATGATTCCTAAAATATCTGTACACTGTTTAGTTACCTTCGTCATTATGACGAAAGGGCGCCGAATTAAGGACGGAAAAAAACCAGTGATTATATTACATAGGACGTAATCATAAATGTGACCCGTCATGCAAAAAGGGACCATCTTCGAACTCTGTATAATAGATATATAGAGAAAGAGTCTGATCCAGCGTAGGTTAACCAGCAGGTGTATTTTGGAAATTAACATAATTTACATAAAAAGGCAGAATTGTCATTCTAGATTCAGAAAATTCACTATTTGCAAAGAAGTTTCGACTCTTGTCGGTCTGCACAGATTGTGCAGTCTGACCAGGGTCGCCCCTTTTTAGCACTTCCCAGATGGTCCTTTTTAACTGTGACGGGTCAGATATATGACCAGTTTCACACAAAATGGACAATCTGTGAAACGCGTAAAGGACTGACCATAGTTATATAACATTCGCTTTTAAAGCACATGTTCTAAATCTAGTAGCCGCCACCATAGCGCAGTTGGTTAGGCATAAGACTTTGGAAGTCTTGGGTTCGATCCCCGGTGGCGGCAAATATCCTTTCCGACGTTTGTCTCTCACCAATGGGTTGATATAATCGTAAACCTATGTGAGATAGCAGTCGGAGGCTAGGAAAGGGTGTAATGGTAGTAGAGGTGAAAGAAATACCAGGAATCCATTGTTAGGTGCTCCGGCCGCCGCGATATAACTGCGAAATTGTTGAAAGCGGCGTAAAACCCATTAAAAATCAAATCTTAATCTAGAAGTAATTTACTTACTTTCTGTATAATCGTTTACAAAATGTGACATCTTGTTTACCGCTGCTTTATCAAATCTTTTTCAAATATTCATTTTATGGATCTCACAGATTTTCATATTTTCGAGAGACGGATCACATATCCGCACTATAAGTGGTAGATTGGAATGCAATAATTTTATAAGAAATGTCTATTTCGGTATTTTGTATGATGTTTGTATAAAATTGTCGTTGTGAAGTGCATAATTTTATGATAAAAAATACTTGTTGCTATTGTAATAAAGCTCTTCTATATTCCCTCTTTAGCTGTTAAGATTTGGGACCCCCATCCAATTCAAGGACCTAAAGGTAGTGGAACCGTCATAGTTCCGCTACATTTCGGACTACATGTTCTTTCACAATGTTAACCGAGGTTTCCCAATGAAAATCATTAGGAAACCACTGTTTACACTGTTAAAGTTCATTGCTTCTGAAGCGTTGCGCAACAGTTATGGGTCCACTACCTTAAATTTGATTTGGTGATTGTAGACTGAATGCTCCTTACCATGAGTCGTGCGTACATGATCGTCAGTTGGCGATGTACTCAGCCCAATCGTCTTACTTTTTCTCCTTTTAATTTCTAGCTATTTCCTAAGAATAAGTGCGAAAATGTAAGTCTCATGAAGTACACCTGGAGTAAAGACTTAGCGGAGCTATACTTCGAAAATTTGTTCGCCTTCGAGTTATAACATCCGTCGAGTTAAGTTAATTTGGTTATCCTTGGTGGTCCCTGAGTAAAGGATGTCATAACATGCTCGTTGGTTTGAGAATTTTATTGCGCTTAGCTCGTCCATGAAATTTGTGCTAGTATTTTACCACCTTGCTGGGCTTATTTCAATCGACTGAATTTCAAATTGACAGTCAAGCTTTTAGAAACGCAAAGCGCGCTACCGAGGGGCATTTTAGCCCTCTTGTTTGAATAACCCAATATGTGCCTCGAGGTTAAAGAGACTGTAACTACATAAAACAATTGATAGGATGGAGATATTTAACAGACAATCCGGGACTCACTTTGATTAATTTATATTGATCCACGCAAGTTTTTCCCATTTCACTTCTCAAGGAATTGTATAATCAAATAAAGGCAGTGTCTTGTTAAAACGGGCCTAAATGAATTAACATTTGGTCATTTTAAAATAATAAGGGGTGTGCTTTTTCTGGAAGAAAAGTATGCATGATTTCCTCCTAGAAACGTTAGTGAAAAGACTCGATTATATAGCCGTCACTCATCACACATAAAGGCCTATCTAGAAACAAATATTTGGCATAAAAAATTGTTCTGTTAGTCGTCAACATGAGATCGTATTTGGAATCAATAAGAAATATGCTCGGATTCTATGCTAAAACGCTTCATATTGTACCCGTAAGCAATTTCCTCGAAATTTCCTAGTAGATCTACAGTAATAAGGAAATTTATTATTATAAAAAGGTATTTCATTAACTGATACCCTTAGATTAAGAGTTAAATTATTCATTACGAAAACCCTAAAAAAATATGAACGATAAGGCGAGATTCGTAGTAAAAAAACATCAAAACAAAACAAAAACAAACAAACAAACAAAAAACACACTGAAATGTAATATAATAAATTCCGTTTCGATACATCTTAGCTAGCCAAGGGTGATACCCACTACGTGTTCTATTGAATAGAACACGTAGTGGGCATCACCCTTGGCTAGCTAAGATGTATCGAAACGGAGCTCGACCGCAAAAAAAGCCAAGATAAAACGAAAATAAAACTGCCGCCAAAAAACCCCGTGTACAGTACTGTTGAATGATTGAATGGAGTTTAACGCCGCTTTCAGCATTATTACAGTTATATCGCGGCGGCTGGAGCACCTAACAATGGATCCCTGGTATTTCTCTCACCAGTACAACCACCACATTCTTTCCTAGCCTCCAGCTGCTATCTCACATAGGTCTACGATTATCAACCCATTGGTGAGAGACAAATAGTCGGAAAGAATGAGTGCCGCCGTCGGGGATCGAACCCGGGACCTCTCGATTGACAGTCCGACGCGCTACCAACTGCGCTATGACGGCGGCTACAGTACTGTTGAGGACAGGGATCTGCGCCCAGCGGTATGAATGTTAACCTAAGGTTAACTTTACACAGGAAGTTAGATTTAAGACATCATGTTTATATTACAATCGACACATTTGAAACAGCAATCATGATTGATGGAAAGTAGCTTCCGATCTACGAGGGGTGATTCAGAAGTTTGTACAATGGGGTAATAACTTTCGCATTTAAAGCTCGTTCAGTATATTATTTGGTTAAATGTGCAGTTTCTTAACTACGGAGAACATTCATGTTAGTACTGTATTTTTGCAGAATTATTTTTAGCGACCAAAGAATGCGTTACCATAGCACATATGTATGCTAAGGCGGAGGAGCGGGAAAAATATTGAAAAACTGTTGAATAAATCAAGTTTTCTTTAAGTTTTCTGCAACTTAAGTTGAAATTCATTGGCTAAATTAAATAGGAAACCAATAGGAACTGATTGTCATATTTTAAAGCTTATTGGGAGAATTTTTACGGACACATAATATTCTAGTAACAGAGAATATTCGAGAAAAAAAGTTGACAATACGTCAACACCAAAATATGAATACCGTTTATCATTCACCAATCCAATCATTTCAGATAATTATAAAAATGATAAAAACGTGGAGAAGAAAACTTTTCCTTAAGCTATTCCGGATATTCGAAGAGGGCAAGGCTTCAAAGGAGTTTTTAGAATGGTCTAATGTAGTTTCAACAAACGAATATATCCCAATTGAATCTCATTTTTTTTTTCAAAAGTAAAGGTCAAGAATTGGGCTCTCCACTTTACTAGTACCAGCATGCATATAAAAATGTAAACAAATATGATTCGCAAGGTATGTGGATAATTTCTGCAAGTTGGTGTATCAGGCACAGGAAGGCATGAGAGTAAGCGGAGGCTATGTAGAAACGAGATCTCATTGACGTCGTATTTGACGTTCTTGCTCCCCCGCTTTAGTAGGGGGTCTTTGCCTTAACTCATGCATTTTTCCGTCACTATTGAATGTAAACATTTAAAAATTTCCATGTTCATTACACAGATAATGCATTTAAAGACTGTATTTTTTTTTATTTTGATAGTTAACTCTTCTGATGATTTATAACCTCCTTATGCGAACTTTTGGATCAACCCTCGTATATTTAACCATTGGTTATATTTTATACAACTGAGGGCTGATTGCATTATTGACATTAATCGCGGCGAACAACCGTCACAAATCTTCTTATCCCCTATCAATGGTATTTAAGGCAAAATCTATAAATAGCATCAAGTACGGTTGTGCATATCCGTCACGCTCATCGAGACTATCCAAAAATTGATATTGTCGTGTCTTGGTTTTGAAAAAGCGCAAGAGTTAAATGCTATGCAAAAGTAGAAATCTGAGCGATTGGAGATGATTATATAGGGCATATGTTCGAACACAAATGCAAATGTGACGTATTATAGTCACAAAAATGTGTCGGTAAGCTACTAAATCCTAGAACGGTTAATGTAATATTCCGTACTTTTAAATGATTAGGCTGTAGCATTAAATTCGCTTTGTAACATTACTGATCGATGATTCATTGTTTTAGCAGACAAATTTGTTTAAGTTGTTTAAGTTTGTTTTAGGTAAATAAAATGTAACATCAGATTATTGCGTCATGTCCCGACTTTTCCAGCAGTGTATATTTCAACTTGAAAAATGTCGCTTTTACACACTTTTTTGAGCAAACGCAAGAATTTAACGACGCCATGGGAATGCTATAACGTTATCTATTTGAAATTCAATATCTTATATTTCAGAAATATCATTATTTACGCCTTATTTCAAGCTGCGGCTGAAGCTTCAAAATGAAAGGGTTTCCAACCTAAAAGGGTTATATTCTGTGAAACAATTACTAAATTTAAATTCTTTGGGCCATATATATAGTGTGTTAACCTCGCGGTTAACCTTATGAATTTAAAGGCTGACCCCGGGTTTTACACTAGACATTTGTTATGCAATCCGGCCTTTAAGGATAAGTTTACAATTTCCCCTGTTTAAAGCTGTTATTGGCCTGTGTTTCAGGGCTGTAATTGGTCTATGTAAGACAAATACGGGAGGACTTAACCGCAATTTCTCGTTCAATTGACTCTAATTCCCTGCTTAGATTGGAAACATGATAGATGACCCGATCACAATGTCTTGTAAGAAAACACTTCAAAAGCTTACTTCCCGTAATATTGTAACTTTAACATCCTTCTTTTTGAGGTCACATTGTTTAAGACATTGACTGTTTCTTCTCTACCATATCAATTTAGAAAGACGCGTGTGCTATGTATTTGCGGGATTTAACGACGTTTTCAACAGTTACATTATTCCTTTTCGATGGCTTGCTGACAGACGCACTCAGTGCCCATGGATTCCTTGTATTTTTACAGCAATTCTACAATATTCTATAAAAGCCTCCAGCTGCACATGTCACTTGTGTGATTATTCAGCCGCTGTTGAGACCCAAATGATTAAGTCTTTTAATAATAATAACCTATATGACAATATCAGAATATGAAACAGTTGCCTATGGTGCTACTAACTTCGAAACTTGTTAGATTCTTCATCCCATTTTGTACAGACAGTGACCAAAGAACAGCTGCAGAAACAAGTTGCCCCCCCCCCCCCCCACACACACAATTATACTACTCACCTTTCGCTTGGGATAAAAAGTAAATGCATTATCAAACCACGTTCAATCTTTTCATAATCTATGCTCATAAAACATCATAAATTTAACCAGAGCACCGTCAGTGCATATTGACGCGCGACCGAGTAATTCTAACATATTTTTTTCCAGCTATCTCCCTTGATTGCCAGGATAGCTCTTCTGATGATGAACACATATGCCAGGTCTCAAGATGTCTTCAAAAGCAAGAAAGATATGGTCATCGTAACAGCTTGTCAGGCCTACAAGTCAGGCCGAACGGAAATTCGGGTTGTCATCAGTTTCAATTAATGCCATTCAGACAATCGTTTCAGCTTTTTATATTACTACTGGCTAAAAATGCAGTGACTGCAAAAGAAAGTTCAACGTAGAATTTACGATTCAAATTGATAACGTTCACATTGCACAGAACATATCATCCATCATTATTTAATAAAATTATTCTTATGTAAGGGAAATTCGTCAATCAGCATCTGACAACATGCACTTATTTGGGCTCAGATATTTAATCCTGTCTGTCTGTTAAGCGACTTTTTACATTGATAATGAAATATCACGCGTGCTTTTGAAAATTTAAGGGACAGCCATCAAGTTCCAAATTAAATCAACATGGTTAACTTACTTGATTAAAAATAACTCTGTAAATAAATTTCATCTGTCAAGATCCGTGTTACTTTTCAGTATTATGCCAAAAACGGTATGTGGTAAGGTACTTTTTACATGTTTCAATTATTTTGGAAATCAGCGCTGATGTCTAGCCTAAAACTCTATTCGAAATATGAAATAAACGACCGGTTAAACAAATATCCGCATGACCTGAGCGTCTGAATTCATTGGTGATTTGATTACAACGTAAACAATTGAAGCGAATACGATATTTTACAGACTATCTCGGATTTGTTTGATTAATTTGTATTGATTCAGGAATAATGTCCTATTTTATTTCGCCTAAGAACTATTTAACCAAATACTTATGTCTAGAGGGATAATTGAATATATAGGTCAAGCTCTTTAAATGCGATCCCTTTCAGCCAATTGGCGAATGAAGAGTGTTACTGCGCACGATAACAGTACAACCAGTACTGTTTCAAACGCCAGTACTAATTGAATTAGTTTGATCCTTAAATTTTTCTACGTTAGTTGATTTATCGTTTAAGGTGGAACTATGACGATGGAGCTTTTATATATTTCATAAAGAATTAAAGCATAATGTGTAAAAGAAATTCTTTGAATTACAAAGATCTCCAAAGACTGACATTTTTATCTTTTCGTTGGAAATATTTTTACGTTTGTTTGTATGGGGTTCGCACTTTCTGAGACATAAATACTAAATCTCGGAACTTGAACTACATTTTCTTTTTCATCCCCGCAAAACGATTGTTTTCGGGGGTATACTAGAATCAGCCTGTCTGTCTGTCTGTCTGTCTCTCCGTCTGTCCGTCCGTCTGTGGATACATATACTAGTAATTTTGTGTCGCGAACTCCTCCTTCATTTTTTTCCTTTAAAAGTTTTGGAACTTTATACAAACATTTATCACAAGTTGAAGTTTTGCAAGACATGATTTTAAGATCACAACTCCCCCCTTCAAAAATCATCTGCCCTTGAATTAAGGACATTTTACTCTTTCCAACATATTAACTAACAAATTTGTGTCACAAACTCCTCCTTCAATCTTCATTAAATAGCTTCAAAACCCTTTACAAACATTTATCCCACGTTGAAGTTTTGCAAGACGCAATTTTGAAGTCTCAACTTCCCCTGGCTCAAGAATTATCTGCCCTTATACTTCAGACATTATTTTTTTCCCGTACACATATACTAGTTATTTGTGTCGCGAACTCCTCCTTCAGTTTTCCTTCAAAAGCTTTTAAATTTTATACAAACACTTATCACAAAGTATGGTTTTACAAATCGCAATTTTGAGGTCCACACTCTTCCTGGTTCAAGAATCATCTGCCCTGAACTTAAGACATTTTTTCCTTTTTGTACTCGTATACTAGTAATTTTGTGTCACAAATTCCTCTTTCAGTTTTCCTGCAATAATTTTAAAACTTTATACAAAGATTTATCACATATTGAAGTTTTACAAGATACAATTTTGAAGTCTCAAATTTCCGTACTTATGAATTATATGCCCTTGAACTTAAGACATTTTTCTCTTCATACTCATATAATTATCTGCCCTTGAACTTATCACATGTTGAAGTTATGCAAGACGCAATTTTGAAGTCTCAACTTCTCCTGGTTAAAGAGTTATCTGCCCTTGATCTTAGCTTCTCTTGCTTTAAGCTGTAGTAAAGAGGTGTAATGTGAGGTACTCCTATGACCATATATATTGCAGTCATGAAACATGTATAATGATTCTGAGATCATCGTTAACATCTTTCTAGAGTCATCTTAGCTATCTTTAGCAGTCTTTATCATGTATTTTCATATCGGTTTTACCTGGTAATAAGAGAACCTCATATTGTTGACTTCGAGATTGACAGGTCGTGAAAACCCATTACAATTGTGTATTATCCACTTCATGTGTTTGGCCAGCCCATGAAAATGCATTTTATACAATCATATTTATCTTGGGAATTGATCACTTACTTGTTTTCATTAATTCTCGCAGTAATTAATTTTAAATCGGCTCTTGTTCGGAAAACATTCTAAGATTTTGTTCAGAGGCGGCCGGTGATTTGGGACTACTTGTTTCTCATTAGAATTACTCCTTAAGGTAGAACAACCTTCCCTTATACGTAAAGACTGGTCAAATTATCCTTAGTGAGGTAGTTAAGAGTGTCTAGAACATATTGGGTCTAACTCTCAGATGATTAAAATAACTTTTATAATTCCGAAATGGTGTTTCGGAATTCCGTACACGGACTACATCTTGTACGGCGGATTTGTTATCTTTCAGATTTATCCGAAGGCGGAACCATTGGAAAGGATTAACATAGACTCTACAGAAGCCTATAATGTGATTGGTCATTCAATACCTGACAAATCAGATGAAAGATGAAGTGTATAGAAGCGCGAGATTATAAAAAGAACCGGCGTTCTTGGAACTGTAGCTTTTCGACTTGGAACTTTGGCATAACAACATCACAATCTCCGTTTCTTTAGTTAACTTCAAAATTCATCATTTATATTTAGTTTATTAACATTTTTAAATAATATCAGGACAAGGACAAGGATCAGGACCAGGACATAGGATCTAACAACACGGGACGCACAGGCGAAAATGCAAATATGTATTGACTATTGACACTTTAAGACATTTTCAAAAATTTCATATCTTAAAGCAATCTTATTTGCTTTGACAATTGAATGTAAATTGTCATATAATTCGTCATTACGTAATTAACTAAGTCCATTTATAGCTACATTTAGCCTATTTTTCTTTTGAAACTTGGACCAATGGCAAACTCCCATCCAGTCCGATCACAGGAAGGGACTCGTCTCTATAACAAACACTTTTGATCGCTCAATCGGTGCGTCCGTTTTAATTGCTTTACATATTCATTAGTATATGTACAGTTTCATGGCATTGCTGTTCTGAGCTACCGGCAGGAATATCTATGATCACGATTTATGAACGCTCGCACCCGTGTATCTAGGCATATCTCATAAAAGGCCTGTGAACCAAAGCTCGTGTATGCATTAAATTCTGTTACAGAGGTA
The DNA here is from genome assembly GCA_948146395.1 of Fragum whitleyi. NCBI lineage: Eukaryota > Metazoa > Mollusca > Bivalvia > Cardiida > Cardiidae > Fragum > Fragum whitleyi. The sequence continues at coordinate 47,548,857 of OX411548.1, forward strand.
TTGGAAGAAAACCGAATTATTATCTAAATTTTCCGTCTCATTGAACAAACTTTGTTTGCTTAAAGTTTCAAGGGTCAACAAGGATACGTATTATTACTATCAAAGCACTTGTGGGAGTATTAAGTCACATCCTGTGACAAGCTCTAGCTCGGCTTTGCCATGTATCCTTGCACCATTCCCCGTAATAACTTACCGTCTTCTGGGTGCCTCGCTCATGTGGGAATAATCATGCTACGGTAGCGACGAAAACTAATCGGAAAAAACACACACGTCTCAGAACTGCACAATGGGCGGTGAAAGATTTAAATTATGAGATTTAGTTACAGATTGTTGTATTTTTTGTATATAGAGCAATGCTGCATATCATTAAGAGGTTATAAGATCATCCAACAAACTCGCCTCCGTCGTCGTCTCTGAAATGTAGAAAAAATATCAGTGGCAGATCTATTTACCTTTCAATGGGTAAACAACAAAAGCTATATTTATACGAGTGAAAATATTTCTTTCGTTTTTTACAGAAATGAAAGAAAAGTAGCAAATTTATGTAACCACGAGCAAGTCTTTATATTATGGCAGCATCACGCGGAGTCTCCGATTTTGATAGAATTTATAATGAAGAAAGATTAAGTCGAGCTCGAAATTGCAGAAAAAGTGAAATGTATGTCAACTAGCCCCGCTATATCCATATTGACCCTATTACATACTAGTTTCGAATTATCGCGCAATAAATAAATGTGCCTCTGGAAGTTTTCATCATTTTCACCTCAACCAATGAAGTACAATCTGCTTTATTCAGTGAGCCCTTTTTCCGATTTTAAGAAATACAATTTTGCCTAAAAAGGAAGAAAATTCTGAATTTACAAAAGTCGGTTGTCTACACGAAAAAACTGCTAAGGAAAAAAAAAGAAAAAGAAACGCTGTTTTTTCTTACATCAGAAATCCATTTTGAAAGAAAAAAGAAAAAAAAACATTTTCCCAAGTTGATACACATGTCCTTTCTTTCGGACCAGTTCAATAAACCTTTAAAGACTGCTGTGTATAATACTACTATAGTTTAAGCAAATTTTAAAAATTACAAATCGAAGGATAAGCGCAAGTTTATTCTAAGTGTTTTTATATTCATAGTCACTAGCAGTAGTGTTGCACATTGTACAAATAACCAATAACAATCACTTCGTTTATGACCAAAATAATCTTACTGGCTTAGCGTGTATCTTTAATTTCATAGGATGTGCTGAGATCTGCAATCTCTCCAAATCCTGCTCAGTCTAAATGTGTGTCGTTTAGTGATACTGTTACAATGATTTCACAACAAAGCTTAACTTACTTTTCGCAAATCAGTTCCAATTTCACATCACAAGGTGCATCATTCATAAAAAATTGTCCATCTTTAAACATAAGCCCAAGACAGTCTTCAGTACCATGGGATGGTTCCCCGGGACCCCAATAATTTATAGTCACACTGAAAAATGTGTATTTATTAATAATCCGACTTATGTTAAGATACAGCCTTAAAATTTATATGTAAAGGATTGTGCTTGTTTGATTCAGTGTCAAATCGATAAATCGTTCATTTGGTGAACAACATAGGCTATTTTTCAAGAGTGCTGGAGCCACTAAAGCAGTATTTAATATATTAGAAATTTCCCTTGTTTAGCCATAAAATGACTAAGTGGATATATTCCGAGAATTTTATATATACCATCGGAAAGCAAAAAGGTATTACCCTATAAATCATCGTAAAGGAAAATGAATAACAAACAGAAATTAATTACAATTACGTTCAATAATATGAGTTGTGAGTATACCTCATGACAAAATAATAATTTCAAAAGATTCAAATTCACTTGAACATTTTGGGTGTCATGTATACAGTCATACGTAACTAATGACCTAAGGCACAAAGGGTCCCGGATATAACCCCTAGAACTCTAAAGACCAATAAATATCGCAAACGTTTATAATATTGGTAAACGGGAGTGTACGAGGTTAAATTCTGGTCCCCATGTTAAGATAGATGTACATACCTCTCAGATGTGTAGTTCCAGACCCAAATGTCCTCAACGGCGATATCATTACCACCAGTCCAAAACTCGAACCCTGTAACTGTCGTTAAAATACAAACATGAGGGTCATTGGTTCTTAAGAACTCACCTGAAGCATTGTTGACAAAGGTGTTAAAACACCAAAACTGCTGATTTGAAATTCATGACTGGCTTGACCAAATTTCATTGAAGCCTAAGATATGAAGAAGATAAATATTTTTATTACATTTCAAGACATTTAGGTAAAAATGTTTTCTGTAAATTGCCCTTTTTATATTTTACACGATGACCTAACATTTAAACTCACTTACGAACTTGTCCAAGATTTCATGTAGAAATCACTCTGACCAAGTTTCAATATATTTCAGCTTATTATATTGCCTCTAGAGTGATGACATAGTTTTCTTATTCTAACACTTGACAGAGATTACATGGGGACGACGGACATTACCTGATCGCAATAGCTCAACTTGGGTATTTCGTGCTCAGGTGAGCTATAATATATATATAAAAAAACATTCTTTAAGTAGCTTTTCTAGATAGCAATTAAATTAGATATGCAAGAATTTCAAATATTAGCGCTTGTATGTCCCACATCATTAAATTTACTGATAAATTCATACAAGGTTTACATGAATCGCATCTAACGCCAATTTATTCTGTCTAAATGCGGAGGCTAGAGCACCTAACCATAGGTTCCTGGTATTTCTTCCGACCCTCAAGCTGGGCATCCGATATCATATTTACTGCATATGATGGCGGCTACAAAAAGAGAACATTCCTATTAAAATATGATTTGAGCGCTTGCTTAGGTCAGAAGTCGCGCGGCATTTTTCATTAAGAAGGGACCAATTAGCGTCTTGGCTACCGGTGGGACACATAGCGAGAATATAAAAGTGGCTGCTACAGCGACTGGTGAGTTTGTCATTTTGAAAGCCGATCGAGAATATGGCCATACCCATTGACACCATTTCAACACATTTTCTGATACGCAAACTGTCGATATCTTAACATACACTCAAGAAAATGACTTTACCACTTGAGTTTTATAATTCCATCCCCTATAATCGTGACATTTCATGACACGCAGGCTGACTAGATATTGACACCCACGTACTGAAATGACAATCCCTGACGTGCATAACGAGTTCAATATATGCAAATAAAGTTATTTAAAGGTTAACCAAGATGGCCAAAATATTAACCAGGCCATCCAAAATGGCGGGAGTTTGTTTGCCTCCTATGAAACGTCTATACTACCTGGTGTGATAAATCATGATAACCCAGTTTTACCCAGTACCACACAATCCTCGTCTTTGAATCCCGAAAAAAGGGGTAGGAAAACATCGAGGAGTGTGATTAATTAAGAGATATCTTTTTACGAGCATTATTTTATTGTCAACGCTGTTTTCTACCCCCGCCCCCCCCCCCCCAAAAAAAAAAGGAGAGAAAAGGAAAATAATAAAAACGCGTTTTTATCGACATTTAATTATCTTTTGCAATTCTTTTAAAAATAGACAGATTTTAGATTGTGTAGTGTGTAAATAGATAATTTTTTATGCAATCATAGAATTGAAAAAAAAAAATATATAGAAAGTAGAAAACTTTCGTCCTCGATTCATCTTCAGAAGTTCTGCTTTCATAAACTTATATTCGTCGTCGGTTTCAATAGTGAGAAGGTGTCCATGTAGTGCTTCACAGTATTTCTAGAACAAAAGTAACGAAAAACAGTGAACTGAATTATGAAATAATGAAACAGATAAAATAGATGGAATGAAAAATTAAAATAAAATGAAATAAATAAAAATAAACTAAATAGATAAGATTCTCCGTTTTGAAATGACTTAATTGGGCTGATTGTGTTTCACCCAATATTTCTGATTGACTTCCAAAAGGAGAAACCTCTAATAGTCCGGCAGATTTCTAGCTTGACGCGGAAGTAGGGTTCAAAGTTTTTTCTTGACTGATTCTTGTAGCTAAGGCCTTCCCAAACAAGAATCTGGCTGATGACATCTTGTCATCATTGAGCATTTAGAGAAAATGGAGATGGCAGCCAGGACTATCGAATGTTACACCAAAAGCTCGGTAGATCACAACGAGGACCTTTTGACTAGTTTTTTATGTTTTATTTGCTGTTTATGTTCGAGATTAAATGTGTATAACATAATTAATTCGTGTTATGACATTAGAAATTAGTATGGTTAGTCTAGATGGCAGCCAAATCGAATTATTAAATGGCGTTTGGAGTTTTTCTTGACCCATGTGACATAAGAATCTTAGGAAAGGGTTTTAGGGCTCCTACAGTAAACATTTATTAGTGGTTGTATGCCTTTTAAATATCAGACAAAGACAACTCTCATCCATTGTTACATTAATTCTTGATTTGAAGATGGCAGCCAGGAAAGAGAAGATTCTAAGTTAATTGTTTTAATCTAAATTTTAGTAAAAAATGCTCCTATATCAATAGTTTGAAGGCAAATTACAAAGTTGTTATAAAAATTGATGCCTTAGATGACAGATAGCATTCGAGATAGCAGCCAAGGAATATACGCAAAAGAAAGTTTGAGGTTACATGATTATATTAGAAAATGATTCATATTAACTTATGAAAATACAGATCATCATTTTGAATAAGAAAAGTTACATATGCAATAAAAAAAGTATTTTTGCGTACTAAGCTGGCAGCCAATACTGCATAAATGTCGCATTTCTATTGGTTTTTAATGTTTTGACAATGCATAATACATTATTTGCGGGATTCATACGTAGACAATCACTTTGACTAGAATTATCTCTTCCTGAAAGAAAAAAAGGAAGCCAACAATACATCCTATGAACATGAATAACTAATAGAAGTCTAACTTCACTTGTAGCATCATTACATATACGTATTATAGTGAACAATGCATAGAACTTACGTTGCATTGTAATTGAAAATACAATTCTATTTGCTTTGCAAGAAAATTATTGCACAACAAAATATATTCATCTCATATCAATGGATTAGCACTAAACAGTCATGTCTCCTAACACATATTAAGGCAGTTAGAAATGCTTCGTGCTGAATCATCAATATTGTCAAATACTGACAGAAAATTATTTTATGAATATTTTTAAAGATCGTTGTTATTTCAATTGAATATATCTCTTTTCTATCTGAATTATATATTTTTTCGCTAGTTATGTAAGGATATTTTGCGCTTAAGATTATTAATATTATTTTCATGATTGCCATTACATACAATCGCCAGAGTTTCTTTATAAAATATTCTGATAGATTCATTGTAGCATACCTATCAAACCACATCCATATAAGTATGTTTAGTCATATATCTTTATTAGTTGAAAAGAATTTGTTCCGCTAAGGCTTATTTAGCACTACAAAAAATTTAGTGGTAAATTAAAATTGCATGTAGACAACCGCTCAACATGTGATGAAAGCATGATGATTGACTCTTCTGTGTTATCCTGGTGTATTTGGTAATGCTTGAAAACATGCAATTTACTCTGTGAATTAGTCTTTGCGACAATTGCAAGCTCTGTTCAAACTTAATGTATGTAGCAAATGACTAGCGCACAGGGGGACTAAAATGCTGATTAAAACACGAACCTGACACCCTCGATATTGCAGTTGGTATATTCAAATCATCACCAACCATTAGTGATTCAGTGCAGATATAGCAGCGAAAGGTTTTCAATAGTGTTTGTTAAAAACAACATCTGGTCTGTTCTTATCTTCATTTTGATGGCATTTGAAATATGACGTTTGGGCAAAAGTATTGTGGCTATGCTGTATATCTATAATTGTTTTCATATTGTCGCACAAAGTGACTGAAATGCTGATTTATTGGCTATTCAGTGCATCGAAATGTTGTCAAAAGTGTGTGTACAAAAGTGCCATTTTGTCAGTCCTTTTTTTCAATTTGTTAGCATTTGATAGATGATAATTTTGTAGCAGTATTGTAGCTTTACTGTACGGTTACAATTTTTTCATCTTTTTGTTCATGTTGAAATTTTCAACTTTTATCAAAGGAGCTAGCTAACACAATCGTAAGCAAATGGAAAAAGTAACAATAATGATAATTCAAATTATATTTATAATTTCCAATTAAAAAGCATTGAATCAAGCAGTAAACAAAGATACACCTAAAACAAGACTATGTCGGTAGACATAAAACTAACATATTTTGAGAGAGTGACCATTTTTGTCTATATTGTCATAAAATAATACTCAATTATATACTCACACACAATGAAAATGCACCTCACCATAAATATATAACTGTACTTATGCTTATTTTAATGTACAGTAACTTCAGACTTGAATATCAATTTGTAAGGATCTATAATAGACCATTTACTACATTATAAAACATGCATGGCTGTAACCTCAGACAAGGATATATATTTCTGCACCTAACTTTAAAAAGAAAAAAATAGAAATCATAAGTCTTATATTTGCAATAAAGGTTCATAGAGCTTTGCCACCATTCAATTTGGAGTAGCATTTCTACTTACTTAGTACAATAAATTGGTAAACTCTTTTTGAGCAGTTGCCGTAGTTCGGACAATTAATTCGAGCGTATACTAGCGCTCATCACCTTTTATGTCTACATCTTACCATTAACGCCTCTGATGGACCTAAACATGTCGCTTTAGCTTCAAATCTCATAGAAGACCAGAAATAAATGGTTACTTACATTACGTTGCATGTCATGAAAAATAAATTTGAATATGAGTCTCAGTAAATTCCCACAGTACTTATGCTGAAATCACTTTAATGCTTTATGCTTCAAAAAAAAATGCGATCTACAATGTAACATTTTCATTCGCTTAGGAACCGTACGTCTATTGACGCAATTATTTTTTTTAAATCGAAGAGTTTAATGAGCAAACTGATGGGTACTTTAAAACTTAGTTGTCATGTCGAAATCATATATTAACTATAATTATACAAACATGTTTTTGTCAACAAGTTCTTTACGTTGTGACAATGGTTTGAATAAATTTGATAATAACTGGAAGGAAAAACAGCGAGGCTGCCATCTTCAAAATAAGATGTTTTAATACTTTAAATCTGAAAATATTTATCAAAAATCGGATTTTTAGTAGAGAAGTTTTTGCTATAGGAAAAAGAAATCATCATATTTTCATGCTTATCATGAAGGTACACGTAGTTATCATTCATAAACTCTCTTAACAGACTGCCATCTCGACTGCCAAAGTGAATTTCACCGTAAGACTATTATTTCTCTAGCTTGCTCAGGCTGTAGATCAATACCACCATAAACCGATTAACTTATCTGAAAAATAATCTTTTAGTTGTAATTTCAAATGTTTACAAATACATATATACCTTTATTTACACTAGTATCAAGCAGTTTTTCCATTTGGCAGCCATCTTGACAACTCTATACTTATTCTAATCGTCATTCAAGGTATTCATTACACCACGAAACTTCAAATTAGCATCGTATCAGTTAAATTATTGAATTGTTTAGTAGCAAGAACATGTATATTTTTAGTGGTCTTGGCTGCCATCTCGACTTTTTTCAAGCTATTTCTCGATCAAAATGCACCACCATCCAGATTCTTGATAGACTAGACCTAGGCTTATCGAAAATAGTAAATTGTTAAAAATGTTGTAAGCTAAAAGCATGAAATAGAAATCTTGTGTTTCCTGGTTGCCATCTTCAAATTGAGGGTTTTCATAACTATAGATGAGAGGTGAAATAAGTCATATATTTTGGTGTCATAATCAAGGTCACAAAAGTTTATTTAGAAAACTCTAAAACACATTTCTAAGATTTTTATATCCCGCATAAATCGAGAATTACTTAAAAAAAATTATATTTCGATTTGGCTGCCATCTTGATTACCATACTCATAACTAATGGCATATTATGCTTTGATTTGTTACAAAGCTTCAGGTCAATGTCTTAACAATAAAATGACCACTCAAACCGGATTGATATTTCTAAGAGAGTGATCTACGGAGCCATTGCCTTGATTTTTGATAGTCCTGGCTGCCATCTCGATTTTTTCGAAATGCTCAATGATGACAAGATGTCATCAACCGGATTCTGGTTGGGAAAGGTATTGGCTACAAGAATCAGTCAAGAAAAAAACTTTGAACCCTACTTCCAGGTTCAGCTAAAAAATGCCATATTTCTGCCGGACTATAACATTTATCATAAAGAATATAACAGAAATAGAAGAAATTAAGTAATTAAGCAATCACAGTACTGTCCTTACCTACCTTCCTCCATTGCATGAAAAGACCAGGGGCCCGTTTTACTAAACTTCTTACGAAAAAAAAAAAAAAAAAACTGATCGTAAGTCAAAATCACAAATCATACCTGGTGTTTTCACTCATTGTTCGATTCTGCTTTGCAACATCTCATTAGAATCGTCTTTAGAAGACGATTCCAATGAGATGATGCTTGGCAGAATTCCATATTTAATTGCTACTGTAGAAGTAACTTTATTTTTTGAATTACGAAAAAAATGATCGTAAGATGTTTAGTAAAAACAGGCCCCAGGGGTTGGTCAATTAGACGGATTCATAAGCATTTATGCATTCAATATCCGAAGCGTAGTCAAAACTCTTCGTAATGGCGATATATCAAAATGACCAGATTCTAGCAACCAAAGTTCATGGTGCGAAATGTTTGTAAACTTTTAGATAGTGTACCTGTATTGCACGTTGGTGCACTTGCAAAGCTGGGTACAATTTCTCAAGCATTTTGCGAACGTTCTCATACGGAATCACTGCAGAGTTCAAGACAGCCTTTAGTGTCAGTTATGTAACATTTTACCAGTCGATAAAATTCTAGACAAGTCAAATTTTAAAGAAGTTGCAGACGGCTGTCTTTAGATAAACTTCATCTTTTAGAAAGATATTTTTTGACAGCGAAGAAATAGATTGTCGCAAGCAATTTCATTTTTTTGTATGTATATGTGTCACAGATTTTTTCGTGGACTCAAAAAGTGAGATTGTATGGAAATTGGTAAAGACATAAACCCAATGCACCACAAACCAAAAACAGATATTTCAACGAATAGTTCTACAACATGAGTTTAAAAGATAAATCCATTTCAATTGTCAGGAGTTTTCATGCATAAATTCAGGTGTGTTTACTATAACCTGGTATATTATTCAGATCTTTTCGTCTGGAACTATTCTTTTCCACTCCTTTTTTGAAAGTCACTGTCGAGCACCTATAGTAACTACAAGTAATTAGCGACCAATCGTAGAAGGGCTTGCAAATTCTATGACGTCCCATAAGCCAAATAGTAGGCACGCTAGTTCCTGTAGTTGAAAGGCCATATTTATCGAATTCGACGATATTCCTCTTACCACAGCTGAGTACCATGATTCTGGTTGTGTTTCGAAGAAATAGCAAGACCCTTGAAAACGGTACCAACCGTCCGGACAACAACATTGTACCCTCACTGTGGAAGAAACAACAAGATGTGTTTGTAAAACATGCATGGCACGAAATTGCAAATTTTATTACAGCTTTTATAATGAGAGATGACAATTAGTCCAAGGGCGTAACTCCCATTACGCACTTTACGCAAGTGCGTAAAAGAAATAATCTTCTGTTAAAAATATCGTGGATGAATGATCATATCATCGGAACTACAGTTTATTCAAGCTGTAGTTACGATGTTTTGATTATTCACCAACGCTCAAATCATAAAAAGGGGGCGGATGGGGGCATTCATCTTTTGTCATAGGTCTCATATGGCCTTTTATACTATATATTCTTTGTTTGTCGCCTTCTGAGTGTGTATAAATTTCAAAGTGCTAGGTACGCCTATGTTTACTTCGTTAAATGGCATTGACCTTGGTACAAGAAGATGTGTATCGATGAGGTCTATCACCATCTCAAATATAAGCATTGTATTTTGACTGATAGACGATAAGGGATTGCTAATGGTAAGTGGAGTTTTTGTTAAGTTTTGTAGATAGACAGGCCGTCAGACAAACGGATACAGACGGACAAAGCTAAATCAATATGCCCACGATCTTATCACTGATTGGGCATTGAAACGATATTTAGAAGTTAAACAACCACGCCCGTTTAGTACCGCGCTTCGGGAAGGTATTTTGTCAATTACTTAACAACATTGATTTGCCAGTTGCTTAGAAGGAAAAGAAAAACAAAACAAACCGTGTCAATGAACCGTAAGTTTTTGGTTCACTCGAAGTGAACAAAATCAACAACAACAAATACGGATCATTGACACGGTTTTGAATTAAAAAAAAATAAATAAACAAATACCATATCGTCCTCAGCTGATGTACGACCAAAACTGTAGACTTTACAAGGTTTTGGACACCATATGACGATATGTTACGCTGAACACGTATAGGATAGAAAACGAGAGCCGTGGTATATGGGAAATAGACACGAGCGGTAGCGAGTGTCTATTTCCCATATACCGTGGCACGAGATTTTCGAGTTCTCTGCGGTACGCAGTATAGCAGAGAACGTATGTCTTCACATATACGGTAACACAAATATAGATTTGTGCACGGGTTTATCGAGTGTGTGTATGTATATAAGGGTAGTTGTCGGGTTTTATAGTCAGTTCTACGCAAGACGTCCTTCAGTTTACTTCGAGCCATGGATCCACGGGAAGACATTTCACAGCTTGTTGAAGCACGTGTGCGGTCTGCAATGAAGGAGTCTCAGCAGGAGCTATTACAGCAGATTGGCACTTTAGTTGACAAGATAAGTGGAAACCCTTCTTCATCTAGCGCTAGTCAGTTAACAGTTTTGGACATTCCTAAATTCAGACGGAAAAGTAATGAAGAACAGTTCAAAAAAAATTCAAGAGTATTGGCTCGTTTGGAGCAAGCTGAGGCTCATTTGGATACCGGAAATATTCCTGAATGTAAAAATAGTATAGCAGAAGGTAATTTATTGATTTATCTTTTCGAGTAATTGTTTGTAAATGTCAAGGGTTACTATAGAAGAATTGTAGAGCTAGCATGTTTGTACAGTTTAAGTTTCAAAGTATGTGCAAAGTATACTCTATAGTGTTAGCTAGTTTTTTGCTTGATGACAGTAAATTACATTTTTGTGTTGTTTTTCAGCTAAAGACATGGTTAAGCGTCGCCAAAAGCATATTCAACTGGCAGATAACTCCGAATTGGGTTGGCGTGTTGTTACAGAATACGAGGCGAATCCTATAGCTAGCGACAGTGAAGACGAGAAACGCATGTACCGTGCTGAGGCGAGGGCATCCAGGAAGGCCAAACTTGACCGTTTTAAGAAAAAGAACAGGGGTGTTCCGTACAATCGTCCGGCGCAAGATTCTAGTCATGGTTCTGTAGGACAGGGGTCATCCGGTAGAAGACCTGGCTTGTGTTTCGTTTGTGGTAAAGGAGGTCACTGGAAAAATGAGTGTCCACAAGCTCAGACTAATAACAAGATAAGTATCTATGACTTATTTTTTATAGGCAAGGGTACAAGGTGTAACAGAGGTAATGTAAAGGTTGAGAGTTCGGATTTTGTAGGTTCAGAGAAGGCTTCTGGGCACGAGGGGGGCCACTCGGTAAGGTCGATTGAAGGGAATATAGAATTATCCCCCGTGGGTCGTTTACGACAGCATAAGGAAAACTGGGAAAAGGTAACAGACAGTGCTTATATTATGACTTTGATAGAGTCGGGCTATAGATTGCCATTCAAGACCATACCTCCTCCTGTGAAACAGAAAAATAATAAATCGGCTAGGGACAACCCCACTTTTGTCACGGAACAAATAAGTGTTTTGCTGAAAAAAGGAGTTATTTCGAAAGTTTTAGACAAGCCTGTAGTAGTAAATCCACTGACCGTGGCATATAATAGGGTAGGTAAACCTAGAATGGTTTTAGATTGTCGATACATAAATCCTTTTTTGCACGTATTCAGGGTCAAATTCGATGACATTAAATTGGCTGAAATTATGTTTGATGAATCTTCCTTTGTTTTTACATTCGATTTGAAGAGTGCATACCATCACATAGATATTTTTGATGACCATAAGACATATCTTGGTTTTGCATGGATCGTTGACGGAGAGGAAACGTTTTACGTCTTTAATTCTTTGCCATTTGGCATCGCTACAGCAGGTCACATATTTACGAAATTGTTAAAGAGTTATGGTAAAGTACTGGAGATCGTTAGCAATAAGGGCTATCATGTTTTTAGATGACGGTATAGGTGGCGATCAGCGATACGATCGTGCATTACAGGCCAGTCGAAAAGTTAGGTCATCTTTATTAGAAGTAGGTTTCTTGTTAGCAGACGATAAGTGCAATTGGATACCAAATAAAGTAGGCTTTTGGTTAGGGCATATTTTGGATTTCAATGAGAATAGACTATTCATCTCTGACGAAAGGATTCACAGGTTAGAACGGAGTATTGCCTCGTTATTAACGCAATTAAGCTCAGAGAATAGAGTCATATCGGTACGTTTTTTGGCTTCGGTTGTGGGTCAAATAATATCACTGCAGAGTGTTGTTGGTAAAGATGTTAGTTTGCACACTAGAAATCTATACAAGTGTATTTTACAAAGATTTACATGGAATTCATTGGTGTTGGTATCACAAGAAGCAATCTTTGAATTGAAATATTGGCTTGATAATGTTAGAAAGTTGAATACGATCGGAAAACCGTTAAGAGATCAGAGAGTTGTCGAGCTCTTACTGTTCACGGATGCTAGTCATGCAGGATATGGCGGATACATAGAAGTATTGGGTGTGCAGAACTCGGAGATATTTTATAATTCAGTTGTAAATGATATGAGTCCGGTAGGGTTGAAACAAAAGGAAGGTAATATAGGGCTCCTGGAAGAGAGCAGGTCATATGCATATAATGTAGGGCTCCCGGGTGAGAGCAGTTTGTCATGCGGTAATAATACATCAGGGCTCCCGGAAGTGAGCAGTTGTATAGAGTCGGATATAGGATCCGTTATGCTCCCGGAAGAGGGCAGGGAGGTAATGAGGTATAGAGAGCTCCCGGGGGTGAGCTTGGATTCTACAAATAATATAGTTAAACAAGGTAGTATCAAGAATACGAAGTTTGTTGAGACTTCAAGTTGGAGTCTGGGCGAGGCTGGAGGTAAATCGGAACTTATTTGTTTGGAAGAGTTTTCGGATAGCAAAAATAGATCCCCAGGAGGTGAGTTAAGGTTTAATCAGGGAACGGCAGTTAGGTCATATGAGATGTATGGATCTTGGTCATTAAGCGAATCAAAGAAAAGTTCAACTTGGAGAGAGCTAGAGGCAGTCAGGCGGGTTTTAATGGGTAATATTAGTTACCTACAAGGTAAACACATTAAAATATTATCCGACAATAAAAATGTAGGTATAATTCTATTTACAGAAAGCAATAAATCAGAGTTACATGAAATAGCTATCAGCATTAGTGTTGTCTGTAAACAAAACAACATATCTTTTGTTTCGGAATGGATTCCTAGGGATCGTAATCTTTTAGCCGATCAATTGAGTCGGTGTTTAGATCCTGATGATTGGTGTATTAGTAACTCAGTGTTTGAATATCTAGATAATAAATGGGGACCGCATGACATAGATAGATTTGCCAACAATCTGAACAATAAATGCACTAGATTCAATTCTAAATACTGGGTACCAGGCACAGAAGCTGTAAATTGTTTTGATCCGAATTGGTCCGGTACTGTAAATTGGTTAGTGCCGCCGCCAAAATATGTGTTAAGGTGTATTGAGAAACTTGAGAAAGAATGCGGCTGTGGTACTTTGATTATTCCAGAGTGGAAATCCGGTCCGTTTTGGCCTTTCATTGTACATAGCAACGTTGAGTTCAGGCGGTTTGTAAAAGACAGTTTTGTGCTTCCGTACAAAGATGCTGTAATCGCTGGAGTCTGGAATAAAGGATTGTTTTCAAAAGATCTATCTTTTCGCATGATTGCATTGAAATGTAATTTTATAATTTAACAAATATTCTAGAGTTTATTCTATCTCTGACAGGTATTGGTTTGAAAGACTCTTTGAAACGAAAATTCGATGAAGCAGGGGCTAGTATTCAGAACGAACAGAGCTGTATAGACAGGATGGCTTCTCAGATACTTGGTTCACGAGCCGATACGACTGTTTCGAAGTACTCTTATCAAATTAAAGCGTTTGACAAGTTCTGCTCTGCTCAACATTTATCTAACAGACCGGCCCATGCCATTCACGTGGCTCTGTATATTTCACATCTAATAGATGCTGGACAGTCGTATAGTGTTATTTCGGCCGCTTTTTACGCGATAAAGTGGTTACATGAACTGAATGACTTCCCAGATCCAACAGTTTCATCGACAGTGTGTAGACTTCTTGAGTGTGCTAAACGCCAGAATTCCAGACCTACCACAAAGAAAGACATTATAACTACAGATCATTTAGTTGAGTTATGCGATACGTGTACGGATGTTTTGATATTGAGAGATTTGGCTATGATTTTATTAGGGTTTTCTGGTTTTCTAAGGTTCAATGAAATAAGTGCTCTCAAATGTTCAGATATTGAATTCAAATCAGATCATTTTGTTTTACATGTTAGAAAAAGCAAAACCGATATTTATAGATCAGGGAAGCATATTCCTATAAGTAAGGGTGAGACAAGTGCTTGTCCTTATTCTATGCTACAGTGATACATGAAATGTGCTAACTTGTCAATAGGGGTAGAAACGTATCTTTTTAGACCAGGGTGTAGATCTGGATCAAAATGTTTTTTGTTGAAGCAAGACAAGCCTTTGAGCTATACTAGAGCAAAGGAATGTATTGTTTCTCGTTTACATACTGTGGCTCCCAATCTTAAACTGGGAACTCATTCGTTGCGTGCTAGTGGGGCAACTACTGCGGCAAATGCTCAAGGAGTTTCAGAACGTTGTTTAAAGCGGCATGGTCGTTGGAAATCAGATTTGTCGAAAGATGGTTACGTTGAAGATTCTTTAGAGAAAAAATTATTTATCACTAAACAATTGAATTTGTAGACTAAATTCGGATAGACTTACTTTACTATCATTTGTCTGCTTTCTATAGAGGGTCTTGCCCCTTGCAAAGGTATTTGCTGTGTTGAGTATGGTTAAGACTTTCGAGTTCTCTGCGGTACGCAGTATAGCAGAGAACGTATGTCTTCACATATACGGTAACACAAATATAGATTTGTGCACGGGTTTATCGAGTGTGTGTATGTATATAAGGGTAGTTGTCGGGTTTTATAGTCAGTTCTACGCAAGACGTCCTTCAGTTTATTTTTACGTCTATCCGAATTTAGGTTTTACGTTAACGTTAACGAGATAATTGTTGGTCAGAATGTTGGTCAGAGAAGACTAGGTTGGATGACCTTGGAATCATACGGATTTGAATCCGAAGGCTAGTCGGAGTTAAATAAGGATGACTACTCAAGGTTTTCCAGAGTTTTTCACCTTAAGTGTTTTTATCTCTGGTTTTTAATCCTGGGTTAACCTTGTAAAATGTTCTGTTAAACACAATTTTTTCATTCGAATTGAATTTCTTTATTTAGAAAGTGTGTATTGTAAACCAATGTTTTCTTTTGAATTGAATTAGTATGGCTCGAAATAAATAGAGGGTCTTGCCCCTTGCAAAGGTATTTGCTGTGTTGAGTATGGTTAAGACTTTCTATTTGACTTAGACCACGCGTTTCTTACACTATCTGTATTTTTTACCCGAACCTCTAAATAATGAAAAGGAGTAAATTTCGCTGTGAAATTACTTTAATCAAGTGTGAATAATGCTGAAATTACTTATCAATCTATTTCCGTTACCATTTTCAGATCCTTTGCACTTTTGTGACTTTCGAAAGTCTTTAGGAAAAAAAGAGCTGTATAAAATGCTCGTCATCTTTTTGAAATGACTCGGCCCAAAAACCAGTCGAGATTCATGTGCAAGACACACTGCAACCGTGTATCTGTAAATGCAACGCTCGGAGTTGTATCTGTGATATTTACTTTTGAAATAATGTTCTCTGATTGGCCGATTCGCTTCAAGCGTGGTTTAAGGGATATTATACCCTCCATCCACTCCTAGTCATATTTGAACGAACAGAGCCTTTTCTGTAGTATGTAATGTCCAACCTCCAATGGGGTTTGGACCCGCAGCTCCACCCGATTGACGGGCCGCCGTCATAGCGCAGGTGGTAGCACGTCGGTCTGTCAATCTATGAGTCCCGGGCTCGATCCCCGACGGCGAGACTCATTCTTTCCGACTATTTGTCTCTCAGCAATGGGTTGATAATCGTAGACATATGTTGGATAGCAGTTGGAGGCTAGGAAAGGATGTAGTGGTCGTCCTGGTGTAAGAAATACCAGAAATCCATTGCTAGGTGCTCCAGCCGCCTCGATATAATTGAAAGATTGTTGAAAGCGGCGTAAGCCTCTATTCAATCAATTAATTCATCCGTTTAAGGGATCTAAAGCCACAATCAACCGGCCATTGAACCAAACAAATGTCTTTGATAAATCGTAGCTCTATTATATCGTAATACAGCCTAAGGGACCACCAAAAAATCGCTGCATTGTTCTAAAAGAAAGACCTGTTCTTGATAATTTTTTTCGGGCGAATAAATACGATAATCTTAATTGCAATTAGATCATAGATAACTTAACATTAATTGTGTAGGTGTTTTATTTTAGTTGCCAAAACATGATTTGTCTTCAAAATTTTGATAAGGTGGGATCAAATGTGACCATATAAGTAAATCATCACAAGTTTTGAATACAACCTCGACTTATCTCGCAAATTAGTTGGTCGATTTACAATGAGCGAGAGAAAGAGCGAGAGAGAGAGAGAGAGAGAGAGAGAGAGAGAGAGAGAGAGAGAGGGAGAGAGAGAGAGAGAGGGGGAGAGAGAGAGAGAGAGTGAGAGAGAGAGGGGGGAGGGAGGAGGAGAGAGAGAGGGGGGAGAGAGGGGGGGGGAAGGAGAGAAAGATAGGACAGAGGAGAGAGACAGAGTAAGCGAGACAAAGACTGACGGCACGCGTTGCAATTTGCCGATGTTATCGGAAAAATTGAAAATCGGTATATCACCATCAAAATCTTGCAAGCATAATAAACATAGATAGCTTAAATTAGTGGAACCGTAATAATTCCGCAAAACATTTCGGTACTCGTGAACTTTCACAATGTTGACCGAGGTTTCCTTATGAAAATCATTAGGAAACCTCGGATAACACTGTTAAAGTTCAATACTTTCGAAACGTTACGGCATAATTACTTGGTCCACAACCTTAATCCGTTCTTACCGATGATAAAAGTCAACAGGATAACGGCAAGTCTAGGATATATCGCCATTTTGTGTAAAAGTCTTATCGAATGGAATTTGTTTGCCCTCGTTTTCTTGAGACAAAAAGATAAGTGTGAGTTTTCAATTGATAATACTGGTATAGGGTTAATAGAGTAAGGTAAAACTTAAGATTCATAAAAACGAAAGCGAATAACGATAAACAGGTCAACAGCTTCTTCCTCTATAACGTGGTCATTTCTCAGATGAAATTTTGTGACCAAAAATTACTGTTAGCAGCTTTGAGTGGCTATACTTTTTTGAACGCCCAATTTCGATCGACGGAATTACTCTCATAGGAGCCTATGACAAAAAGGTCCCAGTGTCAAAACTTGACCCAGTCAACTAAAGAAAATTATTGAAAGGTTCAGCTGTCAAAATGACCTATCCAATCATGTGAAAAAGTGTATATTAGGTGTATATACATTTCTATCAAAAGTTACGTAATATATTTTTCCTCTCAGATGAAATAAGCCCACAATGAATACATATATACCGTAGGTACAAAAAAAAGTTATCTTGAAGACAAAACAAATCCATTTTTAAGCTGACACATTATCAGCAAACAGTTGAGTTTTGAAATACGCCAAAAATAAGCAAATACAATCGTTGTTTTGCGTGTGTTACAAACGCTGTAATGAATATCAATTTATCTAATATCAAGAATTTTTCAAGTTTACTTCTTTTTATCATAATCATTATATCAAAAATATACATACATGTAGATTTTCCTGTCCCATGTGGCAAAGCGCTTTTGTGCATGGAAAGAAGCCTACCACTTGACTTATATAAAGACTCTCTTCAAATGATACATTATAGAGCTGGGAGAGTATTCGAGTACTAGGGTATCAGGAAGGGTAACGTTTCTACCCGGGTCCTAAGTTATTACCCGTTACCCGACTAACGTTAATATTAAAGCACTATGTAACTTTGGGGATCACATTCAGAAAAGAATTGAAGACTGTTTAAAACAGTCTTCAATTCTTTTCCGAAGTTGATTTCCAGATGGTCTTGCGAATTTACATCAGATAGTTTTGAGAGTCCCAGCTTTTTACCCATAGACCTGCAACACCTTTGTCCCTTTAAATCATGTCGGAATTAGGATGTTCGAACCTCCTGTACAGAAATTTCTGATCCGCCTTTGCATTGAATTGCATAACAAATGTAAGGAAAGTACTCATTGGGTACTCGAGTACTGCGGTTAACGGATCTTGGCTATCCGTGCACAAAAATTCTTCTCGTCCCAGCTCCAATATACACCAGGGCCCGTTTTACTAAACATTTAACGATCATTCTTTGTGTAAGTCAAAAATTAAAGTTGCTTCTTCGGTGATACCTAAATATGGAATTCTGCCATCGTCTTCTGTTGACGATTCCAATGAGATATTGCAAAGCAGAATCTAACAATGAATAAAAACACCAGGTACGACGTGCAATTTTGATTTACGATTATTTTTTTGGGAAGAAGTTTAGTAAAACGGACCCGAGATATTTTGGTGACGTTGTGTGTGTGTTTTCTTTATGTCAGAGAAGATTGTTGAAAAAAAAAATAACTACTGATTTTAACTTTTAGGGTTTTTTTAAAGAACGTAGAATGATTAAAATGAGCATAGTTATGTTCTAAACGATGTAAGACTTTTGTAAAATGGCTAGATTCATCTGGATTCAAGTTCCGTGTTTAACAAAATACATATTTCATATGTATCATAGGGAATACATTATGATAAAAATGCTAGACGGGACAAAAAACTTAGGGTAAATTATTTGCCCCCTGTCGTTCAGGGAGTTTAATCCCCCTGATATAGGACTAAGTTTATTTGGTAGGGGACATAACCAACCAATGCCGATTTCTGATTTTCATCATGACTTTTGTCAAACTGCCGCTTAGCATCGAATCAAGGTTTCTTTTTAAGAAAAATGTAAATTTCCTAGAAACGCCGCTATATATGTATGCAAAATTTTCAAAATTATATGAAAATACAGAAAAAAAATATGCTTTACAAGCGTTATGCCTATTTAAGACATGTACCTTGTCAACTGTTTTGCAGAACTCCAAGATGAATGGTCATTTAAAACGGCAAGTCGCCTGATTTTACATAATAAGTATACTCTTATAATAACAAAAGGCTAGCATCATAATTGTTAATACAGTATTTTTAAATACTTACTTCAGGTCTATTTATATATATGTAGTGGGTAATGATTTTTTATCTGAATTCAGAAAGTGGGGACGTTCGTTATCGATTATATAAATAAATGTATAAACTGGTACTGGTACTGGTAATAGTAGATCTTGTGAGTTCTGAAAAACTCGTCTTCTACATCTCTTCTTAGTCTCGACTTTATTTTGTCCGCCTTCCGGGTTTTGTATTAGACACTATTGAGGTATTGTTTATGACAGTCGTTATTCGGTAATGTATTATTCTTATTAGTAGATTTCAGTGGTGGTATATTTAACACTTTTCATAAGTCTATCATACTGGGACTTGAAGTGCAGAACAGTTTGTGAGTTTACAATATAGTCAGGCAAACTGTTCCAATTGTTGACAGTTCTAACACAAAAAGAATTCATCCTGACAGTTTTAAAGGCTCTTGGTTTCTTTAGTTTTTTGCAGTTACCACGAGTGCATGTGTCGGAGAATTCAAAAAGTCCGTTTGTAGAGATGTCATCTATATTTTGTATTATTTTAAAGACTTGGATCATGTCCATGCGATTTCTTCTGTACAGCAAAGTTGTTAATGACAGTTTTTCAAGTCTTTCTTCATAACTAAGGTTTGATAATTCTGGTAATACTTTGGTAATCCTTCTTTGTACATTCTCAATGGCCCTAATATCCTTTTTAAGTGTTGGATACCAAACAAGATTTCCATAGTCCAATACAGGTCGTACAATCGTTTTGTAAAGAATTAATAGGGTCTCTTTGTCCAGATATGAAAATGAACGTTTTATTAGACCAACAAGTTTTTTGTTTTATTTCCTTATTATTCTTATAAGATGCTCAACGTAGCGAAATAAAAGAAATCGACAAATTTTTGGGGCCGATTTTTTTTTTTTTTTTTTTTTTTTTTTTGAAACTTAAATCGCCCTGTGATATTTTTCGCGCAGAATCTATCCAATTGTAGGAAGGCGTCCAGTCTACTCCCGGGCATCAGATCCCGGAAATAACCGGATTTTTTCAATGACGCATGCGCACTTGGTAAAATATAGAAGCGCCTTTTTCGACTTTCCTGTCAAAGAAATTTTGTTGTCAAATTTACAAATGTAAAGTTAAAAAATGCACATTAAGACAGTTGTAATCGACGGCTTCAAGTCATATGCACAGAGAACGGAGATCAATGGGTTCGACCCTCTCTTCAACGCCATTACCGGTTTGAATGGGAGTGGAAAATCCAACATCCTAGATTCCATTTGCTTTCTGCTTGGAATCACAAATCTGACACATGTGAGTTACCAATGTATACTTCAGACGGATTCAGAACCACATAAAGAAATAGCTGTCATTCTGAGGGAAATGTTAATGTTGCTGTTCTTTGCAAATTGTTCTAAATTACTGTTAAGTCTGTTCATTGTTCAAATTGTCTTAGCCTTGGTTTTCGACACTTTATGCTGTTACCCCGCCGATTCGTGGGTGTTATTTATGAAAGTAGCGCATGCGCAGAAACGACGTCTTGGTGATGAATGAAAATTTTATTTAAATGAAAATAACATAATGTCCAATAAATCCAGAGATATCAACATCAAATTATTGAAAAATATAAACAAAATTCGTACCTTTCTAAGGCAACCCCGACTCCTTCTATATCACGCAGATGCTCTCATGGATTCGTGGGTAAACAAAAAACATGCTCTGACGTCATCAGGTACAGTTACCAGCCAAAAGTAATTGTGCTTAATTTCAAGTTTGGTATAAAGTGAATGTATCACTTTACACAGCTTGTGCAACAAGCTCTCCAGGGTTAAAAACATAATAAGTTAAAACTTACGAGGTTTTCTCCGCGGAGATAATCTGGTACACAAAAAGTACGTCTTGTTTGTCTGAAAGTCGGCTGAAGAGAGAGAGCGGGGTCACGTGGTCCTCAGCGCGTGGAATCTTCCCGCCAAATTTCACCACCAGAGGGAGTTGGTAAAGACAGCCAATCCTCAGCCACGGTCGTCCAGCCAATCACAACACTCCTCCCGTGCCTAAAAATGGGCTATCCCCCCTACTATGCTTTAACATTTTCAAAAGATATAAGACTGAAATCCACCCCCCCCATCCCCATTAACTAGGTCCCCTATTTTTAAATTAAATCCACCCCCCATTCCCATGACATGGTTCCCTATGTTTTATACCTAAAATTGCCCCATCTCCTAACATGATAATTGTACTTAAATATTTTGGCCCAACAATTCCATTTGAAATGGAATATGATCAAGAGAAATTCCATAGGTAAATGGAATGTACTATAGCATGTTCCAGTTTAAATGGAACGCAAAAGCTTTTATTATGGAATCTCATATTTCCTGCTTAACAGGAAAAATGTAAGCTGTTTCCTAGAGAGCCCCATTATAAGTTTGTATTTAGATTTTGATTCCAGGAAGGGTGGAATAGATTCCAGAGCAGAGCTGGAAAGAATACTCCAAACATTTTCAGTCAGAGGTCAGGATAAATTCCAGAAGAACTGGAATGGAATAGGGATAGTAATCTTACTTTCTGTATGATACTGGAAAGCTTGAGATTTTAATAATTTAAAGGGCTACTAATAATTCACAAATTTTTGACCCAGTTCTGAAGGTAGCCATGATCACAACATTCTCACCATCGGCTGGGGATACAACCTTTTAATTCCATAACCGGCATAAATACTAAATTCCATTTGGAATGGAATGTATAATAAATGGTCAAATTCTATATTCCATTTGAAATGGAATGTATAATAAATGAATAACTTTTGTATTCCATTTGAAATGGAATGAACATATAACTAATCAACTATATGGCAAGGCCGCAGAGCTACAGATAAGGTGCGTTTTTGCGTAAAAACGCATTAAAAATCAATAAAAACGCATTTGAAAAATATTCAGGGGGTTAAAAAACGCATTTCAAATAAACAATCAGCATTTCGAGTGATTCAATTGCGTTTTTTCGTATAGCGCGACGCCGGAACTTTATTCAAACTACTAAACAAACGCGTCTTGTACTGGTACCCGTTTTTTGTAAGTATTTGGTAATCAATAATTATTTAAGCGGGGCCAAATAAATTGTCTAAGATACTAATCGAGCGTGTCTTAAACTGGTTCCCGTCGTTTGTAAGTATTTGGTAATCGATTAATCATTAAAGCGGGGCCAAGTATTCTCCGTAAATATTGACATGAAAATGGCATCTAAACCAGGGCGACTTTCCAAACGAAAAAACGTCGCAGACACGCCCAGTCTGTTCAAATTTTTTAAACCGTGTGAAGAGGACGTGCCAAAAAATATTGTTCAGCGCATCTTGACCGAGATTATCAATTCAACAGTTGATTCCTGTGAATTATCAACCAAGAAACACGGTGGTGACTCGGTTTCCGTCAAAACGGTAGACGGCTGGAAATCCCGATACCCATGGCTTAAAATTCTCGGCGAAGGTAAAAACAAATTATTGAAATGTAGCATCTGTGAAAAGAAAAAAGTAAGAACTATTTGGGCTGAAGAAGGGTCATCAAATTTCCAAATCAACAGTATCAAACGTCATAGCGAATCCAAAGAACACCAGCTTGCCGAGTATCAAGAGTCAAAAAGTTGTTGCTCTGAAGCTGTCCATTTGTCAGATTCTTGCGATGAAGATGACAGTTCAGTTTCTGTAAGTTTGACTGATAAAAATTTGTTTCGCACAGTTTTTTATGCTGCTAATTCAGAAACACCTTCATCCCAAATTAATAATTTGATACAACTACAGAGGCTGAATGGGGCCACAATTGATTATCAAAATTTAAGCTGGGATACTATCACAGACATTCAAATGTGTATTAGCAAAATGTTCCAAAGAGAAATTGTTCAGGATATCAAAGAATGTGATTTTTTTGCCATTATGATAGATGAGAGTACAGATTTAGCCATCCATAAGCATCTTTCAGTGTGTGTGCGTTATGTCAAAGATGGGGAACCAGTCACTAAATTTTTAACAAATGTAGAATTAGATGATGGAAAGGCACACACAATAGTATCAGAACTTAAAAAATCGCTAACCAAACTTGGACTAGATATGAGAAAGATTGTTTCTTTAGCCACAGACGGAGCCTCTACAATGATGGGAAAAAAGACTGGTGTAGGTGTTCAGATCAAATCTAAGTTTTCTCCATTTGTATTACAAACACACTGCATAGCCCATAGACTAAATTTGGCAGTGACAGATTCTATTAAAAAAGAACAAACTTTAGAAAAATTCAGGGAAAAATTTAGTGCTCTCTACCATTTTATTAGTGGTTCTAGTAATCGAACTGTGAAATTAACAAAAATTCAAACTATGCTTCAAGAACCAAATTTGACAATCAAAGAACCTCATAGCATCCGATGGCTTGGTCTTAAAAGTGCTGTGGAAGCTGTGTATGAAAGTTATGGCTCTGTGATAGCAACCTTGAGTTTCTTTGCTGCTGAAAAAAATGCTACAGCATCAGGCCTATTGAAATATTTCTTACATTATAACACAGCTATGCTTGTTGCATTCATGCTGGATGTACATGAAGTCCTTGCCTTTTTAAGTAAAGAATTTCAGAAGGAATCAATCGCTTTCAGTGAAATTAATCCTCTGATTGAAGCTGTTATGGGTAAATTAGAATTTCTAGAGTCTAAGGATGGTGCAGCATTGAGTGGAATGAGGCACTCTATAGAAATAAGGAATGAAGATGGATCTCAGTCAGCATTTTTGAATGGTGAAAAACTATCTAAATATTCGTCAGAATCAGAATCTACATTACTGTCACTGAGGAAAAAATACATTACAAATCTTAAGAAAAATATTAAACATAGATTTAGACAAGAAGATGGTGATATCTTTAGACACTTTAGTGTTTTACTCGAGCCATCCATTTTATCCTCGACAGATGAATCAGAGCATGAGGAGGCTCTTAAATCCATTTGTAAGCTTTATGGAGAAGATAAGCTGGTGAAAACTGTTCTAGGAGATAGTATTGAAAATTATAGGGAGGAACAAACAGTAGTTGATAAAGTGATCAGTAAAGAAAGGTTGGTGCAGGAGTGGCCTATGGTCAAAGGTATGATACTGGGTTCTTACTGCAAGAAAAACACAGCAAGTCTGTGCAAGCGAATAATTCTGTTTCATGCAAATGTGGTTCCAGAATTTTCCAAGCTGTGTAAAATTGCTTTATGTTTAAGTGTCTCTAGTGTGGCATGTGAGAGGAGCTTTAGTACTCAAAATAGACTAAAGAGCAAATTTAGAAGCTCCCTCAAAGCTGAAAACCTTGATGTATTAATCCAAATACAAATGTCTGGGAAAGACATATCAAATTATGAGCCAACAAAGGCAATCAAACAATGGTTGGCAAACAAGAGGAGGAGAAAGGCAAGACTTACACAGGCCTACAAACCAAGACTAAAAACCTGTGAGAAATCCCCATTGCCTTGCTCCTCAAAATCATTGGACTAGTTAGACATTTAAATTTAAGATTCAGTTTCAGTTTTATTTTTGCTAAAGTTCACAGGAAGTGATACACTATTTACTGTAAAACGTTAATTTAATATTTGGAACAATCCACAGAAAGTGAGGTTTTTTTTTTTTTTAAAGAGACCAGTATTAAAGCTGTATAGGTGATATATAACTGTTGTATGTTGGACCATATTAAAACAAGGTAAGATTACAAACGTCTTTAATTTATGTTTCCCCTATATTTTCAGCATTGTTTTTCATAAATCAGCATTACTGAAAAATTTAGGGGGTAAAAACCCTTTAAGGCTTATATTTATCTGTAGCTCTGAGGCCGGAGTATAATTTTTGACCATTGACTGTTGTCTGCACAGGTTTTCCAGAGCGAGTCCCCGCACTGGTGCGACCATATTGCCTATATCTCCAATGAAGATGGGAGAATTGATACTGCCCTTTCCCTTCCTGCCCCCCCTCTTTGAGAAAGGTGGCATGTAGGGAGAGTCAGTCTCAAGTAACAAGCGGTCCAATGGAATTGTTTTTAATGCAGAGACTCTCTCATTGCAGAAATTTGCTACATTAGCTGTGAACCCGAAATGACAGTTTGGGAAAGACATTAACCAGGAGGACACTACAGATCTATCACCTCCAAAACAATGTAAATGAATTGGTTGCGATGGTCTACAATATTCTCTCACAATACGCAGACCATGGTGATAGACCTCAAAATCTTTGTCGGTCTTGCCCCTTAAATGCAGGACCAATACCTGTCCCAAACAGGAGTAGAGAAGTACATTACGTAAGACCTCCTCCTGCCTTGGCCAAGTATTCTTTGGTTCAGTCCAATCCAAACCCACCTCACCTAATGCCGTCACCCTGGGAAGGGACAAAAGTCTTCTAAGTGCACATAAATGCTCACCCGAAAAACCCTCGGCCCCTCTCGGATGAATTCCGATTGCAAATCGTAATCGTGGATCGGTTGGCAACTCGGCAGGGTACGTCTCAGGATCACAATACACGGCCACCATACCCACAAGACGAACAGGAACAGAAGGCTGCACCGGGGGTTTGAATCCCATTACTAGGTTGAACTGTTCGTCACCTGTAAGAGACTGAACAGACCTGTTGTGCCGCAATCTATTAGCCATTCTATCAAGATGGAAATGGGAGTCGTATACCTCAATAACATTAACTCCGGCCTCCCCACATACTCGATCAATGATCGGTTCTGAAGGTAAATCTGTGATCTGCAGAGGGCTCACAACAGTCCCCCGCATAACCACGGGATTCCCACCCTCAGCACCTAAAGCTTCAGGAACCCCCTGGGGCTCAACGGCCGGCAAAACACTTTGTGAGGTGTTCTGGTCTACCGCCAAACCTTCCAGAGACGCCCCCTCCACTGACACGGGATTGGTAACGGGTACAATATAGGTCCCCAAAATTGCTCTCTCCCTCCCTTGACAGAACTCCTTGAAAGCAGTTCTGCCCGTTTCAGGCAGAATGCTCAGCAGCGCTACCAAGGGTCTCCAATGCACGAGGACTGCCACACTGCTTATGGGGTTAAAAGAGAATTGCTCAGGCAATGGCCAGTTCTGCGATATACACAGCTGGGTCATCGCTCTGATATCCCTATCATCCTCAATTCTAGACATACGAGAGAGCAACCTCCGTGAATCAATGAAGCGACAAGCATCCCGCAGTTTAGCCCCTTCCCCACAGACCATTTTGCACAACTTGGTCAGACACTCGACCCTGATTCTTTGAAACTGCGGACTCATGAGTTGAATCTCCATCTCTCCATCATAGAAAATGATGGGAAGATGATCCCTCACATGCCTCCGCAGTGTCCTAGACCTTCTCCCACAAATGGGGCAGGAAGAAGTTCCTGTTGTCCCCTTATCTCTTGTCTGACTATAAGGCACATCCTGTTCTGAAGTTTCGGGGCAGAACATAACAGGAAGCCTCTCCCCTCCTACAGCACCCACCACTCGTTCGCCACGCGGGTTAAGGTTGATTGTAAGGTCGCCGGGGGCCGGCGACGAGGAAACAGAAAGGGGGGCAACCGTCTGATCCAACTTTGGGCTTTTATCAGCCACAACTGGAGCAACCGACTGCTCACCAGAAAGGGGGGCAACCGTCTGATCCAACTTTGGGCTTTTATTAGCCACAACTGGAGCAACCGACTGCTCACCAGGTCCCCCCGCAACCTTCCCAGACTGACTCTTACGCTTCCTTCGGGATTTTTTCACGGTTGCCGGTTAATATGAATCTCCTTCAGAACTGGGGAAAGGGAAGAGGAACTAGGCGCAGAGGGACTGGGCATGTTTTGGGGTGCGGACGAAGGTAGGGATTTGGTTTTGCCCAAAGAGTCGGCTCGAGCCTGGACACCAGACGTACTGCTGCTGCCCAACCCAGAGTCAACCCCCTCATTCAAGTACCGGATATCCCTACACATCTGTGGTCCCGTGTAGACTTGTTCTGGGGTAACTTTATGTTTAAAAAGGGCACCCGTCTTTGATGGCAAATGCTGGTTGATCCAGGCATTTTCAAAAAAGTACTGGGCGTCCTTTCTCGCTGCCTTAAGCCATGCCCAATTACTCTGTCTCCTAGCTACCTCGGCCTGACCTTCAATGAGTGACTGAAACTCTTTAAGACCAGGGAATTTCTGGAGACTCTCAAACTATTCCCCGGGCTTCATTAAACGCCCCTCCCTGGTTAGGCCCTCGACCTTGGAAACCGCTTCTGCTTGGTTGGACATCTGAAAATATACCAAAATAGAATTAATCCCTGCTTTTACACAAGGGACATGCATACTTATCGATCTCTAATGCATCGTCTGCCGAAACATTCACGCACGAGCCATGATACCACTCTTCACACTGATCGCACTGTATCATGAACTCGCCCGTGTATGGTTTTCTGCACACACAATACAAAATATCTTGATACCCAGACTGGCTTGGGACAGACTGCAACGCCAGCTGGAAGTTATTTTTAAATCTGACCAACCAAGACGGGAGATTCCTTGTTTGGCAACTAGAGAGTCTATAATGATTGCTAATCAGGACTGCGTTACGCATTTTAATGCGGTACAGGTAGGAGCTCAACCTTGAAATGACAATACCAGGTCCCTTCCAAGGCGGAGACAACTTCCTGCCCTTGCGTTGAGCTGTGTCTAGAACTAGGACTATGTCTCCTGGGGCAAATTCATGTTTTCGCATTTTTAGATCATAGTCCCTTTTCATTACTCTCTGGGAAGTTCGCAGTACTTCACGCGCAGTCTCATGGGCTATTTCGATTGATCTCTCTAAATCACCAATATAACTCCCTACATCCCTCTCCCTGTTCCGCGCAATGGGATAAATTAAATCAACGGGCTGATTCACTTCCCTCCCTAACATTAACCTATTAGGTGTGAATCCCGTGTCCCGATTCACGCATGATCTCATGGCAGCCGCGATTTGGGGTAAATATTTGTCCCACTGAGAAATGTTTTTATCGATAAAACATCTTAACGCATCAAGAAGGGTTCGATTGAAACGTTTGACTTGCCCATTGGAAGAGGGTCGGTAGGGAGTGGTTCTAGCCTTGTGAATATGCAGGACTTTACAGATGGTCTTGAACAGTATACTTTCGAAATTTCTCCCTTGATCGGTATAGATTTGGAAAGGGTACCCAAAACGACAGAAAAATTCATTAATCGCTGCATTAGCAGTTACCTCGGCTGTCTGACAAGGAAGGGGAATGCACTCTACCCACTTGGTAAATTGATCTACCATCATGAGTATATATTCATTCCCCCCCTTGGTCTTAGGTAACGGACCCAGGAAATCTAAATGTACCCTTTCCATTGGAGCGCCTGCATGGTAATTAACTAAAGGATGTTTTAGATGTCTGTTTGCTTTTTTGTTCTTTTTACAGGTGAAACAACTACTTATACACTGTTCAAGATCTTTGGTCATTTTTGGCCAGTAATACTTGCACTTCAATTTCGCTTTCATACGCGCGATACCTTGATGTCCCGAAGACGGAATGTCATGGTTTAATTCCAGGATTTCCATTTTCATGGAATCTGGAATCACCAGAACTCGGTCGTCGTTAGTCCGGTTTTTCCTCCAAAGCACTCCCTCCTCGAGAACGAACATATCCCTGTTCAACCAAAGCTTTTTAAGAATCGGGCTAGAAAGGAAAAGAAATGCCTCCGAGGGCTCATTATTAGTTTTTAAATAATCAATTATTACTGTAAGATTTTTGTCCTTGGACTGCTCCTCGGACAACAATCTCCTTTGATGCCCCCAGATTAAGTTGCTGCATGTATCCGCCAAGCTCCTGACTTCTGGGCCACTATGCAATTGCACAACCGGTCCATTATCAGCCCCGACAGACACATGCGACATAAAAATATTACTCCCTGTTCCATTTAAATTCATGGAACTGCGATTTTCATATTCCCTGCATATTCTATCATCATTTTCCAGTTTGGTTCTGGAAAATAGTGACTTTAACCCTTCTGTTTTCAATCCTGGCTTTTTGACCATTTTATCCCTTCCCGGTTTCCTGGAAGGTTGATAATTTAGAGCACAATTGCTAACCTCGGGTTTGCGACTCCTTGCAAAAGAACGCCATGCAGTTAGCGGCATGACATAATCTACATCAGTCACGAACTCGAACCAACTTTCATGTGCTTTTTTACATTTTTTACACCCCCCACACGGTAAATTTTCCAGCACAACACCATGCTTATACAAGGATATATTGGTCACCTGCAAATTTATGGCCATGAAATTAAAGTTATCAATATTTGGAACAGGGATATATCAGTCACCTGCACCTCTTTGATAATGGAATTAATGCTACTAATTTTGAAACAGGGATATATCGGTCACCTGCACATTTATGGCTTTGAAATGAATGTTATCAATATTCGAAATAGGGATATATCAGTCACCTACACCTTTATGATAATTTCATTTATAAATTTCATTAATGTTTGGAAAAGGGAAATAGCAGTCACCTGCACCTGAAAGTTATATTTTTTATTGAAAAGAATTACTTAATTTCTTGTGCATGGATAACTGTAACATGCAAAAGAATATGGTAAGCCTCATGTAATGACCCCCTCCTGGCATAGGGATATAGCATGTCACCTACGGCAGAACAATTGGTCACACATGTAAACTTTGGTTTGAAATTTATCTGTTTTGAAGGATAGTACCAATTTTTCTTTGGTTGTATATTCCAACCACCCAAACCTGGTGTTACAGCTCAACTGACCCCAGATCCAGAGTCTACACCCCCTTCTGTTACAGAAGGACTTGCAGGACCAACTTTTTGGCCAGCTAAGGCAGCTGTCTTTAATTGTGGCTATAGTTGATGAGTATGAGGGATCATTATTCCAGGGACTGGAATAGAATATGAAATAACTAACAATATTCTACTAGACTAGTTATTTCAGATGATGACTTGACTGAAATGAGTTGTAATTTTGAAGTTCGGTCACTACATGTAACCGCCCTTCAAATTCAATGGTATGGAAGAAGACATGTAATCAAAGTAATCTGTAAAATAATGAATACAATTAATATCCAATATCATCAACAGTGATATGCTGTTTCACAGAATCAGTGGTATTATTAATTTATCCTAAATTTATGTAAATTGAAATATTTACTTTGAAAAGAAATGAATGGATTATTAAGTTTGCAGAAGATGTTTAAAGCTTTTAAACTCAGACAATAATATCCACAAGAATATGAGTAATTATTGTTCAATTCATATGCTATAATTTAATTGGTAATTATTAAGGTCGGTGAAAGAAATTATCAAAATTTGAAATCCAATGGGCATTGCCCGCGCAGGTTCGGACCCTGCTCGCAGCGCCACTAAAGTGAATGTTAAAAACATAATAAGTTAAAACTTACGAGGTTTTCTCCGCGGAGATAATCTGGTACACAAAAAGTACGTCTTGTTTGTCTGAAAGTCGGCTGAAGAAAATTATTAATCCCCTGCCATATGAATAAAGTGTAAGAGATTGCCAGTCTCCAACTATCATACACGCAAGAATTTGATTAACAAGTCATTGCAAATTGTAAGCTGAAATGAATGACCAATTCATGTAGCATGGATAATGTAGTCACATGTACAAGAACACAATCAGCCATTTATGAAATCAACTAATTATGAATATTGCAATGTCAAACTAAATGCATGACCTCACAAATAACAGGCAGGATAATGTAAAACTTTCACCCTGTCAGGTTTATTGTCTCCTGACAGATGAAATCTTTAGAAACTCTATCAAACAAGGCATAATGTTGCCATGAAGAAGGGATATAATTGCAACAGACTAATTCAATGTTAACTTCCTTCCCCCTCACCAATAAATGAAATGAAATTGCTCTTCTTGAAAACAGACAAAAGAATTGCCCTACGAAATTAACTTTCAATGGATTTTAAATGAAAACTTGCTGAATTTTAAATCTAACCCTGTGAATTTACTTGGTTAATTAAGAAATCGTGAATGGAAAGATAGAGGGATTGCAAAAGAGAAAAATAACGAATTCAAAGATGGCTGACCAGAAACAAGCACCTGCCGTTTTACTTGACCCAATTTCACAATTCTTAATTCCCCAAAACAATTTGTAAATATTTTAAATGTACACCGACACTCCAAAGTAGTCTTTATAGATGGAAATATCATACAAATAAATATTACTTGAATAAGAGAAGAAATAAATATGAACTGGGGTATCGGCAGCGGGTACCTGCTAGGCTCCGTCATAGTATCATTTGAATTTCAGGGGGTAAATAACTGGATTATAAATTGTAAGATAAATGATGCAATCAGCTTGAATGATCAAGCAATTGCATTGCTTATAACTGTAATAATTGCTGCATGGCTAAATGGGAATATAGGCGACATGTCAAGCCAATAACTGGCCGATAATTAAAGTCGAATTCCCATATAAATGCAGCTTAACGCTCCGCACAAGCCGCTCAGGCAGCGCCAATGTTGTGTTTTCTAAGCACACAACACACATGGCACAATGCATGTGCAATGTTAAAAACAGGTATGATAAAAACAAGTGATAAGTTTTAATACTTACCTTTTGGTTCTCCGCAGAGCAACTCAAAACACGTCTGTTATCATTCACATCATGGCTAGAAGAGACTGGTGCACGTGTTTCTCGTGCGTTTTCCCGCCCTTTGTCACACTCCAGTAGATGTGACGGAAGTGGTTTTTAAAAGTCACAACAGGTATATATGGATTGTTTAAGCGTGAAATGTTATTTCCTAAGAGTGAAAGTTATGATATAATATTGAATTCTAAGTTATAGGGTGAAATAGATTTTAAAAAAGATGAGAGGGGAAAACTTGGGTGAGCCTATTCTCGCCTCAAGCAATCATGAATCCCTTCATATAAATTAATGCAAATCAGAGTATGTCATTTCAAAAATTTTTTTTTTAAATTTAACTAGAAGAATTGTAAATAAAAATAACTCTTAACATATTAAACAGAATAAATGATATGCATTTTGAAAATTAGGTGCAATGGGGACAAAGGAATGTGCTCTGACGTCGCACAACTCGTGTTGCGGTGCAAATTGCAAGATGAACCCAATGCTGGCATTGATCACACTGTGCCCAATTGACGATTTTAAGTTCTGAGTAGGAGTTTTTACAAGGAGGGGACATCTTTTTGCAGACACAACACAAGTCATTTTCGGCAACATCATCCTCAGAACTAGAGTCTGTGTCTATATTGTGATAGATTGATTTGTTCAGGTTAAGTCAACTTGTTGAGGGTTTTGGGCTAGTTTGACATTTTTTATTGTCATTTTTTTTGCTTGGGAATGTCTTTTTTATTGTTTCATAAGCTGATATCTCATTGATGTATGTTTCTCCAGTTATATTTACCCCACCTGCGTTAGGCCTTGTAACAGTAGACTTCTTCTTTCCACAGGAACACTGACTGGCTGGGTGTTCTTGGTGCTGACGTTCTTCTTTGATGCGAAGAAATTCTTCCATAGCCTCTTTTCCTGCTTTCTGGGCCTTTACCTTCTGTATTGGATTCGATTCACGGAATGTCTCACAAGGAATGAGTTTTTCAGCAGAAACGGCATCCTTGTTCAGAGGGAAAATTCCTGTTTTTCTGAAGCCAGCCTGGATATTTGAAGGTGTCATTGCTCTCAGATACGCCTTAGAAGAAAAGGAGCATATGTCATATTTTGTGACCACTTTTCCAAGATTGTAGAACATGTATGACGAGCATTCTCCATAATAATAATTCTTAAATGGCCCAAATACAGATACATCAAGGGGCTGCAGTATGTGGCTGGAATGTGCTGGGAGGACAAATAAAATGAGACCTTGTTCCTTTGCCCAGTTGATAAGTTGGGGGGTTTTGTGGGAACTATGTCCATCATATATGAGAATAATCTTTTGAGTAGATGCTGCAGGTTTAACATATGGCATGAAATGGGTTTCCAGGTACTCTTTAAAGATTTGAGCATTGGACCATCCGGATTCAGACATGACACCTTTTGACCCAGCTGTTGCTCCTTTCATTAATTCAGGATTGAACCTCTTCTCCTTAAAAATATAGAATGGGGGAAGGGAATTTCCAAGTGCGTTGACACATGCAATGAGGGTTGTAGTTGTACTTCTAGGTGATGTTATTGCCTGGGGTTTTGTTTTAGGATTTGCAATAATGTTGGGTGGTCGGTGGTCAGGCTGTAGTCCAGTTTCATCTAAGTTAAAAATTAAATGGGGTTTGTCAAGGACGTCATTTTCTTGCAGAACATCTTTAAGATTGTTGAAGTATTTTTCCAAGACTTCTGGGGTACTACTTTTGGCACGGGAACTTTCTAACTTGCGAGGATTCACAGAAGATAGCCTCCCACTCCATCGTCTTAGAAAACCAGCCAGCCAGTTATTACTCAGTGGCTTATTTGATTCACGCTTCCCTAACTCAAATGCAAGTTCTCCCGCAAGCTGTTTTAGTCTTAAATTTGTATAACCATATCCGAACTCTGCTAATGTTTCAACATGAGAAACAAGTGTCTGCTCTTCTTCCTTTGAAAACATGGTTTCACCTCCCATGCTGTACTTTTCTGGATCAATATTTCCTAAAACACGGTCCCGTAATGTCTGTGATGGGACGCCAAACATTCTAGCTGCCTTTTCTACGCTGATTCCTCTATCTTTGACTTGCTGATAAGCCTTGAATAACACATCTGGTGTGTACTTCCTGTACCTTTTCTCGACCCTTGTTGGTTTCATCTGTTAAAAAAATGTAATAATCATTTTATGGCTAAACCAAGAATATGTGAAAACCAAAGAGCACAGTCATGAATAGGTACATTCAACATGTCTAGAATAGAGAAATCTGTAGAATATATCACGAAAGTTCAGTTCAATAAATATCATATTTTCTATTGCAAATATAAAATGTTATTCTCTAACTGATATTTTACATGAAATATTTGAAATCCCTGTTCTTGATTACTCATTGCTTTAATAAACAAAAATGCGTTCCAAAAAGTTATCACGGGCACCTTGCGCTTCTAATTGGATTAAAACGTCGGTCTCGACTGAGAGATCGATCAGGAGAAAAAGCGCAATACTTTTGGTGAAGTCTGTCCTTATCAATCGTCTCGGTGATTCAGACGTCGGGAAGACAGCTTCTGCATCGAGATTGAAAACGGAAGTTCGAGAAAATGTTTGTTTGAGAGGTAATTTTGTGCTAAAACTGTTTAATTTACTAAAAACTTTTGAAATTTTGCATCTATTTTACCACTATTTGTTATGTATACCTGTTTTTTCCGCATTTTCTGTGCTTCTAGCGATCTCTTGTAATGGCGACGCATGCACATATCACGCTATATTTATTTACTTTTTTTAATTATGATTCAAAATGTTATTTGAACTAAAGAGGCCAGGTGAGTGGTTAGTAGAACACTTCAACAGGAAAACAGGGTATGGAAATAATTACCTTCCGTAATGTGGTTGACTGCTGTGTGAAGTAATTTGTCAGTTGTCTGTCTTCTTAACAGTCATAGGCCTACGTCTCTTGGTGGTCTGCAATAATTTCCATTGTTAGATGCTCCAGCCGTTGCAATATAACTGAAATAATGTCGAAAGCAGCGCAATACCCCATTCAATCAATCAATTATTTCTTAGGTTAAGACTTTCTAAGAAAAATAAGAAAGGGCCACAGTATGTTCGAATATTTTGTTTTCTGAACCTTAGTTTAAAAAAATATACCAGCCATTGGACATCAAAGACTAACAGGTTGTAAAGAAATCAAGTAAGAAGTCCAAAGAAAGCCATTCAGATAGTTACTTGTCAACTCGGCCCACTGAATAACTTGGCCTGGTCAACTCAGCCTTAATATATAGTCTATTGTTTGTAAACTCTGCCCCAATAATGTCTATAGTTTTGTAGATTATATTCTATAAAATATTTAAAAGTGATGATGCATTTATACCGTATTACATTTATCTTTATTATTTAAAGAATAATGTTTTGTGTTTTTATTATCATCATCAAATCATAGTTTGATTATGTGCGCTTCTTAGAGTGATTCTTTACTTATAACTTGGAGGTGCATACTGACATTTCCTCCCAATTGAATGAAGGGCATTGGAAAGTCAATCTAGAGGTCCCGGGTAGATCCCCAACAGACACTTTCAGACTACTTGTCTCTCACCATTGGGTTGATAATCGTAGACCTATGTGAGATCAGACTTCTTATAACTTGGAGGTGCATACTGACATTTCCTTCCAATTGAATGAAGGGCATCGGAAAGTCAATTTACAGGTCCTGGATAGATCCCCAAAGGTGGCACTTTCAGACTTCTTGTCTCTCACCAATGGGTTGATAATCCTAGACCTATGTGAGATCAGACTTCTGGAAAGTTGAAATTTTTTGCAAGACATTTGGT
This sequence comes from Fragum whitleyi, assembly GCA_948146395.1. NCBI lineage: Eukaryota > Metazoa > Mollusca > Bivalvia > Cardiida > Cardiidae > Fragum > Fragum whitleyi. The sequence goes on from OX411548.1 coordinate 47,584,784, forward strand.
CAGACACTTTCTAAAAAAAGCTCTTTTTCTCTGTCGGCTGCTAGACCAATTGAAAAGAAAATTTAAAGGGTTGTGAGGTATTAGTCCAATCTAATTATTCTGGTGGACAAACCTAGGTGAAGTTGAAATGGAAGGTATTGTTTCATATTGAACTAGTAACAGAAGATCTGAAATGACAATGGAATTGATCTGTATGTGTATGTTGTAGATTAGAATCCTGATAATGTTCTTTCATTTTGAAAATGTTCCCAAAAAATTAGGGCTGATGGTGCAGTTGTCCCCTCATTTGAAAATCCTCGACAGAACACTGTATACTTAATGAATTATCATTTGTAATATGGATTTATCATAAAATGATTTTGGGGCCAAGTTGCTGATGGGAGAGTTGAAAATGGGAAGAGTTTATTGGTGACTGTACAAATCTGTATGTTTAGCCTAAGAGACTAGCTATCCGGCAAGTCACTACCATTTGAAAAATGGCATTTGTCTTGCATCATTCTTAAGTGTCCTATTGTTAATAATTTTCCTTTTCCATATGTACTTCATCACTTTCAGACATCATTCAGACATCTGCTGGTCTGACTGCCATGTCAGGTAGATTTTTTTTTTGCTCTAATAAATTACACATGATTACAGGACTAGCCAGGGGAATCTAGCCACATGCATATGTACTTCTTTTGCATCTGGTAGAATTCTGTTTGGTCTGGTAGAAAATTAAAAGTTTACCAGAAAGTCCTGTAAAAAATTGGGCATTTCATGAGGTCTACACTTTACAGTTTAGTCGATATTTGAGTGAGTCTTTCTTATATTTGATAGGTTAGAGCAACAAATCTACAGGAACTTGTATACAAGAATGGGCAGGCTGGAATCACTAAGGCAACCGTCAGCATAACATTTGATAACCTGGACAAGAAACAGAGTCCACTAGGATATGAACAGTTTGATGAAATCACAATTACAAGACAGGTATGTAAGATTAAAAGATTGGTCAAGCATGGATCGTGTTTGACACTTAAACCAGGGTTTTGACCCCCAAAAGTCTATGAATACCTCTACATGTATTTGACCCTTAAAAATTTCTGCCAAGGGGTCATTTTGACCCTTTAAAAATGACCCCCTTCAGGGCTTGAAAGGTCTTGAGATTTCTACTTGTCCTGTTAAACAAAAAAATATAGTGATACACTTATTTCATTAGAGAAATTTCGCAAAATCCACTTGTCCTGCTTATATAGACAAAGAAGAAAAAAATCATGCAGGACGAGCGGACGAGTAGAATTTTCAAGTCCTGCCCTTGAAAGAAATTTCTAAGGGTCAAAACTGTGTTATCCTTCAAATTTCCAATGTATGATTTTTTATCCTAATTTAAGTTTTACAAATTAATTGCTTTCTTCATATCTATACAAGAAAAGATGAATTGGCTCTCTAAACTGCAAAATTTGTACTCATAATTTTTTATGCCCCCGTATCGAGAGATCGGGGGCATATTGTTTTACTCATGTCCGTCCGTCTGTCCGCCCGTCTGTCTGTCTGTCCGTCTGTCCGAAAACTTAACCCGAAAACTTAACCTTGCCAATATCTTCAAGCCTATTCAAGATACAAAGCTAATATTTGGCATGATGATAGATCTCAATGATCCGCATCCGCTGTCACCAAAGTCAAGGTCATGTGACAAGGTCAAGGTCATCTGTCAAGGTCAAACTTTGAAAAAACTTAACCCGAAAACTTAACCTTGCCAATATCTTCAAGCCTATTCAAGATACAAAGCTAATATTTGGCATGATGATAGATCTCAATGATCTGCATCCGCTGGTACCAAAGTCAAGGTCATGTGACACGTCAAGGTCATCTGTCAAGGTCAAACTTTGAAAAAAATGCTGTTACAGGGGCATTCATGTTTCACAAACACATCTTGTTCTTTTTGTTGTTTTGACCCCCTTTAAAAACAGTTTTGACTCCCAGAATTTCATGGATAAGGAGTCAATGACTGATTTTAAACACTAACACGAGCCGTGTGATGGTTTATAAAACAGTGGCCAAAATAAATGGGGGACATCTTACAAAATTGATGGGTCACACTAACAGCCTTGATACCAAAGCTTTAGAGCCAAGGAGATGTTAATAAAATCAGAGACATTTATAATTATTTGGGTGGTGCTAAAAGAGTCATGGTAGTAGTGTTGGGCAATCGGTCTCAAATCACAATCAATAATCGTTTTATTAGTTGGCAGAGTAAATCAACTAATGACTGATTGTACAATCGTTTTCTCGGAAATTAATACAGCAATCCCAGTATCATCCTTAAAAGCATGGAATGTGAAAGTTTAGTCAAAACTCATGACCTAAAGACTCTTTCTGCAGATTTTTCTACCAACTTCATGGCTCAGCATGAAACAGTTGTAACTGCCTATAAACATATAGGCAGTTACAACTGTTTCACACTGAGCCATCAAATTGATCAGGGGCGTGGAAATAAAGAATTTCCTCACTTGTCCCCGGACAAGTTGATAGTAAAATTTTACTTGTCCCACTTTGAGATTAAGGCGTTCGAATATTAAGAAAGGGTCGTTTTTTGATATTTGCATGAGTTTGCAAAATCTTAAAATTACAAATTTTATGTGCCAATAATAAAATCCAATGGAAAACATTGAGATAAAATCCATTTTGTACATGTTTTTAACCTAAAACATGTTTTGGTCTGAAAAGTACAATCTTTTACTATATGGGTTTTTATTGAAGATTAACTTGTCCTCGGACAAGCTCTGAAGGAAAACTTACTTGTCCGAAGGCTAAAAAGCCCATGTCGGACAAGTCGGGCATGGGAATTCCACACCCCTGTTGATGTAGGTTTCAAAAACATTATATAATGGCTTTCAATTTATGTGTAAGGAACTGATTAATTGATTATGAAATTTCCTAAGTGATTATCCCAATCGTAAAACCTAAACCAACTGCTAATCAATTATACTCGATTAATCTGCCCATCAATACATGGTAGATCTTGAAAAAAAGATAGAGGCATTTAAAAAAAAAAGAATTGAAATGCAATGTTTTGAGGGCATGGGTTTTCTTAAGCTGCCAAATAATAAGCCAGAACTCTCAAAACTATCTGATACAAGTCCCAAAGATTATCTGGGACTCATCTACCAAATATGCGATTCTCAACTATGATTCTTTTTGACTAGGCAACTTTAAAGAAGTTGACCCATGATAGTTCTGCAACAGTTCAGAAGAAATGAACTTTAACAGTGATAACCAAGGTTTCCTTATGATTTCATTAGTAAACCTTGGTCAACATTGTGAAAAATCATGAGTTTCAAAATGTTGCGGAACTATTTCGGGTCCACTACCTAAAGGAAATCTTTGAAATCTAAGAATTTAGGTTCAGGTTCATTGACTACAAATTTCCACAAAATTTTTCTGGAGTTTGACATCCATTAAGTGAATAAATCTCATAAATATTTTCTTTATTTTGTTTCTTCAGGTGGTTGTTGGTGGCCGTAACAAGTACCTTATCAACGGAAGCAATGCTAACAACACCAGAGTACAGGATTTGTTCAGATCTGTCCAGTTGAATGTCAACAATCCACACTTTTTGATCATGCAGGGTAGAATCACCAAAGTGCTGAACATGAAACCACCAGAGGTATGGGAATTTCTTACCCAATTAAAAAGGAAATTACAGAAAGTGAACAGTTTCATTCTTTGATAGCTTGCACAACATATGTAGTCTGAATAGCACCTATACTTTTTGCATGTCCCTGATGTCTGATGGTACCTTTCCATGTGACATATCAAGGGATCACACAAATCTTTTCTTAGACTATAAGTGCCTATAAACATATATAGGCTCTAACAATAGTTACATCTTCAAAGAAGAGGGGGGTATATCGATTTGTATGTCTGTCTGTCCATCTGTAGAACTTTTTTGTTTTCTGACTCTAACTTAGGATCTTAAGTGGCCTAGAATCATGAAACTGAATACAATTATTGCAGATGACCCAATGAATAGACCTTTTGTTTTGGGGTCACATAAATCAAGGGTCAGGGTCACAATTGAACTTTGTCTGAAAACTTTTTAGGGAACTCGAACAAAGCACTGGTGGTGGTTTTTAGGATACTTTGCAACAGATTTAGTTTTGCACTGATCCCTTGATATATTGATAGGCTCTTTTGGTAGATTTGTGCTTAGTGCTGGATAATCTTTTCAGATTTTGTCAATGATAGAAGAAGCTGCTGGAACAAGACTATACGAAAGCAAGAAAGAAGTGGCCCAGAAAACCATTGAGAAGAAAGATGCCAAATTGAAGGAAATTGATACAGTAAGAGTCAACAAATTTAAATACTTAACCCATGTCATGCTGAACCCCAAATATAGACAAAGATCAGTTTGCACATTTGTGCAGTCTGATCTAAGTCTATCCCAGATGATTTTACTTTGGCATTCTGGCATCATATTGAACCCTTAAATCTCAATCAGTTTGATTATGAATAAAATGATTATCCTTTTTTATCTCACCTGAGCTGGAAGTGCTCAAGGTGAGATATTGTGATCGTGCAATGTCCGTCGTCAGTCTGACATCTTTAATTAGTGTAATGTCCAAGGGGTCAAAGACACTCAGGTGAGCGATCTAGGACGACCATCATGGTCCTCTTGAGTGATTTTTGTCTGGCTTGTTGCAATTTAATCCGTAACACACATCTATCTACAGATTCTGAAGGAAGACATTACTCCAACAATCACCAAACTAAAGGATGAGAGGTCATCATATTTAGAGTTCCAGAAGATAAATCGAGAACTGGAACATTTACAGAAATTCTGTATTGCTTATCAGTTTGTTTGTGCTGAGGTAAGGTTTATCTTTTGTGATTTTTTAACTGATCTGAAATCGGATTAAATTGAAGAGAAGTTTTTGCTTTGCTATTTAGAGAAATGTTTAAGAATTGGTTGAATCTCAGTGTTGTAATCATTGTTTGAAAACTATTTTGCCATTTCTTTGCTTTTATTAAGGAGATCCCTTTCAATATCAATTGTCAGCACAAAAGAGCAGTCATTACCTTATTAAGGGACAAATGATTGGCATAAAATTATTGATGCATAGTTTTTACTCAATATTTATGTTCACAATCAAGCACTAGATATCTCCTAATTGCATGTCTAGTTTGTTTTGTTTAGTTGTACTTAAAATGTTAAGTAGTAATTGTATTATTGCAGGAGAAAAAGAAAAGATCAGCAGAAGAATTGAGACAAATGCAAGAAAATCTTGAGACTCTTCACAACAGAATTAATGATGTATGTAGATAGTTATTTGCTTCAGTGTAACATTGGTTCACCAGTATTCAACAGATGCTAGGTTTTTGCAAATTCCTAAGCCATAAGTAAAAATAAAGGATTTCTTTTTTAGCTCCACTGGCCGAAGGCCAGCAAGCTATTGTCATGGCGAGGTGTCCGTGCGTGCGTAAACTTTTCTTTAAACATCTTCTCCTCCTAAACCAATGGGTGGATTTTGACGAAACTTTGCCAGAATGTTCCTAAGGTGACCCTCTTTAAAAGTTGTTCAAGAAATTTGGATTGACCCCCAAATATGGGCGTGGCAGGGTGGGGCTTATTTTGCCCAAGAAATCTTTGAATGACATCTCCTCCTGAACCATTGGAAGTTGTTCAAAAAATTTGGATTGACCCCCAAATATGGGCGTGGCAGGGCGCGGCTTATTTTGACCCCAAAATCTTTGAACGACATCTCCTCCTGAACCATTGGGCCGATTTCAATGAAACTTTACCAGAATGTTCCTTGGGTGACCCTCTTCTAAAGTTGTTCAAGAAATTCTGATTGACCCCCAAATATGGGTGTGGCAGGGCGGGGCTTATTTCGACCCCGAAATCTTTGAACGACATCTCCTCCTGAACCATTGGGCCGATTTCAATGAAACTTTACCAGAATGTTCCTGGGGTGACCCTCTTCTAAAGTTGTTCAAGAAATTTGGATGGATGAGATCCACTGGATCAATAAAATTCAGGTGAGTAGTTTAGGGCCATTCTGGTCCTCTTGTTTCAAAGTGATATCTAAATAGTTTTCTTCTTTGTAATTTTACATATTAGTTAAATAAGTTCACTCTTTCATAAGTCAGTTTCAACTTAGAAAAAGTCTGAATTCCTTCTGAATGCTATTCACTTTCATTACCCGCTATTTTCAATATCTCTCTTTAAAATCTTGAGATTTTTAAGCCAGTGGAGCGATACAGGCCCTCTTGGGCCTCTTGTTTAATTTTCTTTGTCCACCAAATCAAAGATAAAATGACCTTACATGTAAATCATATAATATTCGTTTCTTGAAAGCAAAAAAGAGTCAAATAAATGGTTTTGAGGACAAAATCTGTACAAAGTTGTCTGGAAACTTGAATTAATGGCTACATGATGTCAAATTCAGTATTATTTGTCATGTTAAGATGACCCCCAGTAATTCAAAATAATTGAAAACAGGACTTTATTAGAATAGAAATCTGCTAGTTGGCTGAGTGATTAGCAATCAACTTGTAATGGGATGATTGTTTGGATCGAGCCCCTTAGGAGATAAGTAGTGTTTTCAGACAGGACACTTTTCAGATAGAGACCCAGCCCTGCCAGCAGTAAAAGTGGGTAACAGTGTTTAAAATCCTCTCACTTTATGGAAGTAATAGTCCCTTGACCCCTTTTCCTGTTATCCTTGTGTGAAAAAGGGCATTTAATTATTTCCCAGAAAAACGGTGGAATTTGAAAATGATTTAGGATCAAGAAATTCTAGAGCTGAGCTGAATAGGAACTTAAGGTGATGAGTAATATATGATTCTTTGAAACAGGAGCTTTGATATTATGAAAGCTCTGACAGAGGTTGTAAGTCAAAATTCAGTTGAGTTAGCTACAACATTTTACTTGTTTCAGGTTGAGACACAGATTAAAGAACTAGACACAGTGATAGCAGATCTAGAAAAGAAGCGAGATGAAGAATCAGGGAGTGTAATGCAGAACCTTGAGACAGCTCTGAATGAGAAGAAAAAAGAGGAAGCTGTCGCACAGAGTGCTGTGGATAACAAGAAAGAGGGCTTGAAAGCTGAAAACAAACGAAAGAAAGAATTAAACAAGAATATGACTGATGTAAGATTAATGCCTCTACTCCTATTCTCGTTTTGTTATAGTGTCACCTTTGATAAAGTATCAGACTGCCAATCTTTAATTATGGCATGTCATGGGTTTAAATCCCAGTAGTGGCTCATATCCTTTCTTATATTTGTTTTGTAAGGAAAGTAATGGAAGTACTGTTGCGAGAAATACCAGAAATTCATTGTTAGGTGCTCCAGCTGTGAGATACAACTTGACTTAAAAAAATTGTTGAAAGTGGCTTTAAATCCCATCAAAACAAACATAGATTCTAATAGAGGCATATTTCAATTCTAATTATGATCATTCATGGAAAAAGGGGACTACCTCTGATGCACTTAAAGTTAACTTTGTAATAATAGATCAGATCCATCAAAGGTCAAACAAAGAAAGTAAAAAAAAATCACAAATGGTCAATTGGAATTTAAAACACTGTAACAACCTGTTTGTATTCAGCCTAAGTTATTTATGAGTTGTTATTCCATGAATATGGTATTTCGAAATGATATTAAAAAGAAGGCAATACAGGAAGCAGTATGTTAAGGCCGCATTTCGAAAACAATAAGGAAGATAGGATTCAGAAATCTACCTTAAATGAAACGTTTTGACTCTGGTCAGCCGTAAGATCAGACAGCATAGTGGACACATATGTGTTGGTGCAGGCTGATCTTCTATGGAAAAACAAAACAAAACCAATGTTCAAGTTTACAAGGGCTATAAAAAATAAAAGATAAAAAAGTCTTTCCCGTCCTTTACAGAACACAAATTCAATAAACAACAGAACTAAGGATTTGGACAAGCTTGGGAAGGAGCTGGACAGATTACAGGAACAAAGTACTGCCGATCAGGAGGCCCATGTGGCAGCTCAGAACCATTATCAGGCGGTCAGTGCTGGACTGTCCAGTAATGAGGATGGTCAGGCTGCTACCCTAAATGACCAGCTTATTAGTAAGTTTAATGTTTGTTACCTAGTATTGAATATGAAATAACCATAGTTTGACCAATTAGCTTTGCATGTGAAACTTGGTTAGAACTATTAAAACAATGCTGACTTTGTACATATCTTAAGTTTAATTTGAGCCTATGCGTGACATTTCCAACAATTTGGCAAATGCTCCAAGCAAAGACTATGGCCAGCCTGTGCATCTGCACAGTCTGTCCAGAAGCTTTGCTTTGTGCTTTATAGGTAGACAAGGTCTCAAAGTGTCTTTAAGACAGACTTACAATTTTTGAATGCACTATGTGACTGTCTAGGCTGCTCAATATTTGCAACTCACAAGCATGTCAAATTGTTGGAAATGTCACACACAGGCTCATTTGTATGTTATAAGGGTCTCACTTATTGGATTTGGGGTAGCCCTGTAGTACTCAATCCGTGATTCTGTCCGTTCTTACATTCTTTGCTTTGACATGCAATATCTTTCCATTCCTAAAGGGATTTTTAATTTCATGTTGGAAAAATCTGATCTCAGACGTGTTTGAATTAATATTTCTCTTAACCCCTATTTACAGTAAAGAACTACCAAAATGGCTGATACTAGAAAATTCCTTTGATGTGCAAGTTTTTTTTTTCCCAAACAGATTTTCTTCAAGTTGTGATGAATATCTGGGTAGAGTCCAAGTTCAAAATTTATCCTTTATTCCTTTCCCTATTTTGAAAGATAACTACAATTTGTTAAATTCTTAGTAATGTAGTTACTGCTTCATCAGGATTTTCTTTCGAATTTTGTGTGTACACCTTTAATTGATTTCACAGTAGTGATATTTACATTTTTCTGTTTGCAATATATTGCATTTATATGTTTATGAAATTGTAAGTATATTGCACTAAGTAAAACAATGTATATATTCCAGCTGCCAAGAATGAAATCAGTAATGCTGATACGGAGGCTAAACAAGCATCAATGAAGTGAGTGTTCTTTTAAAAGAGTTCTTTTATCCCTTTTGTACCAGATTTGTCAATAAGTTTAATTTTCAAGTGAAAAAGCAACCCAACAGTTTAACTATTCAGCCATTTGATTATAATCCATCTTTTGAGCAGAACTTTTACACAGCACAACAAGTGTTAGTAAATGAGTAACACACATACAAAATGTTATGTAAAATGTTATACATGGGCAATCATAATAATTTCTCTTTGTTTGATAATGACTGCCTTAGTATTGTTATATAGGGACATTAAAATGCAAACTTGTGTTAAAAAAGTATTTATATAAAGGAATGAGTCGGTTTCTTTAACTTAAGTGATCAATTTTACGGGCATCACTAATTACATGTGTATTTCTTCTGGCAAAACGATCTATACTGTTTAGATCCAAAAACAAATTCAACAAATTTCAAGTTATCAAGAATAGAAGGCTCATCTGGATATAGTTTGAAAGATGCCTTAATGTTATTCTTCTTATTTCTTCTAGACTTAAACATGCCCAGAAAGAGCTCAACAAGAAGGAAGGGGACCTGAAGAAAACAGAAAAAGATTATAAAAAAGACAAAGACAATTATGAAGCTGTCAATCAAAGTCTACAGAAATTAGAGGTAATTTTACCTGGTCATTAGTACAGACTATTCATGCAGTTTTAAGATTATAATGAATATTAGTTCTACTTAATTTAAAGATAATTTTGCTTCATTTCATATTTCACTGATGTTTAAAGAAATGGGTTAAACTACCATGTGAATAATTCTTTTCCTACAGGCGGAGTTAAAGAAGCTGGGATATGAAGAAGGTTCCAGTGAAAAGTTGGAAGCAGAACACAGAAGATTATCCCAGGAAGTGAATGATTTAGAGGACAGGGTCGAGACCCTTGAAGCAAGGTGAGTGTTAAACCCTTTACCAGACAATGAAAAACATAAAATGCATGTTGCATATGACTATGTCAATATTAAAAGTTGAATGTGCTGTTGAAGGTGGTACTATTGTAGTATGATTATCTTCTATCTGTCCATCCATTTGTCTGTCTGTAATTGCAAAGATGTGCATGTCTATTTCTTGCTAATACAACTTCTCCCAAAATTATGGACAAATTTGCATGAAAGTTACAGAATTTCCCTGATCATGTGACCATTTTCATATTGTCTCCATTTGTGATACTATAATGTGTAATATGTCATGGAAAGGGGAGTCTTCATGTAAAATTGCTGTGATGTCATATATTGTGACAATGGCACTATTGTAAGTCTTTCTGATAGAAAGCATCATTTGAGAGTAAAGAAATTTTCTTTATGTGAGGAATTTATTCAGCTACCACAACACAGAGATACAGATGAGAAGGGGTATTTCCAGTCTAAATCTTTTATTTCTCATTATAAGTATGTAATGTGGGCATTTGTTTGAATCGTCGTGACAAGATGATTCCAATGAGTATCCACTATATAGAATTTGTGTAAGTAATGTTGAAATAATTCAACTTGGAATCAAAAATACACCATCTATCTATAGCTCTGACAATGTCACCTATATTTTTTTTTCAATGAAATTTTAAGATTTTGCCTAGGAAAATTTGAAGATAATAGAAATTTATTGAAAATAGTATTTTTCTCTAGGTAGCAAACATTGTTGAAAATTAGAGGAAAAAGAAAACAATTGTTTCCTAAGATTTAAGCTTCTGGAAATTTTTTTATAGATTAAAATCCACATGTTTTCAGGTTCCCAAATCTTCAGTTTGACTATCGAGACCCAGAAAAGAATTTTGATCGAAGTCGTGTTAAAGGTCTGGTGTGCAAGTTAATAAAGGTTAATGATGTAAGAAACGCCACAGCTTTGGAGGTTACAGCTGGAGGGAGGGTAAGTAGAAATTCATCTAGAAAATCTGTGTATTCAGAGCTAAAAACAGATTAAGGGTAAACATATGATTCAATTTCTTATATGTGTGACCAGTCATGTGAAAAGAGACCATCTGGGTAGTGCATAAAGTGTTGAGCCTTGTCAGGCTGTGCAGATTGCACAGTCTGGCCAGGGTCGAAACTTTTGGCACTTGGCTTATTTTCTGAATCTAGAATGATCACCCTACCTTCCTTTGAAATAATTTTTGAAATGGGATCTCTTTTTCAAATATTTATTTTACAAAGCTAGTCCCTTTAATGTGTAACGGGTCACATTTCTATTAAAAATGCACATATACTATTTTGTAGGTACTCAAAGGAACTATCTCAAAATTCATAAGTATTTGTTGAGAATAACTTTTTCATTTAGTACTCAATTTTTTTTCTGAAAGCACAAGTGATATTGAAAAGAAATATGCCATCTACCTGCTCTCAGGTCAGGAGTAAATGTTCTTCAAACAGGTAGTAGTGTTTAATGAACACATCTTGTTTGAAATTGAAAAATAAACTGTGACATCCTTAACCTTAATATGATACTCAATGCAGAACACTTGTAACTTGGTACAAATCAATTTACTTTCATTAATCTTGTTTTACAGCTATACAATGTTGTGGTAGACACAGAACAGACTGGTAAACTGTTGTTACAGAAGGGAGAATTGAAAAGGAGATACACATTTATACCTCTGAATAAAATATCAGCAAGAAGTCTTAACCCAGATGTTGTGAGGAGAGCAGAAAGTCTTGTATGTTGACTCTTATCTTGCTGAATATAATTTAGGGGCATATTGTTTAACTGGTATCCATCTGTCTGTCTGTCTGTGGAAACTTAACCTTTGAATTAATCATTTTCCTGTAACTTCAACAATAGTTGAATTACAATGCCCATATTTTGTCATGAAGGTACCTCTTGTCAATACACATTATTCAATGTCAAGGTCATCCATCAAGGTCAGTTATCAACCAAGAAAAATTGGTCGATTTGGGGGGGGGGGGGGCATTTGTGTTTTTCTAACATGTCTTGGTTTAAAACATATTTCAAATGACTGAAACATTTCAACCAAACTTTCTAATGTTTTCTGTCCAAAATTATCAAGTGGAAAACAGGAAGTGTATGCTAAGATCAGATTGGATGTTTTGACTGTATAAGCTTTATTTATAGCAGAAATATGTTTTAATAGGAAAAGGTTTAATGTGATTTATGCACTATCCAGCACTACGCTTGGCTATTGGGTGCTAGATAGTGCATAAAACATCTCCAAAAACAGCTGAGCTAAAAATGATTCTGTAGGAATGAATTGATTTGAACAAGTTATCACATTAAACCTTTTCCTATTAAAACAAAGTCAAGAATTCATACTTGTATATATTTAGGTTGGTAAAGACAATGTACACACAGCTCTGTCTCTGATTACATATGAGAAAGATCTTGAAGCTGCTATGCAGTTTGTATTTGGTACAACATTTGTATGCCCCGATATGGCTACAGCCAAGAAAGTAACATTTGATGAGCGGGTACAAAAACGATGTGTTACACTCGGTGGAGACTCATTTGATCCTGCAGGAACATTGACTGGAGGTTTGTAAACTATTAATTGAGCCTGTGCGTGATATTTCCAACAATTTAATATCTGCTTGAGGTGCAAACAAACAGCAGTCTAGACAGTTATTTGGTGTAAGTAGAGGGTTGTCTAATCTTTTGCAGGTATCTAAGGTCTTGTCTATCTTCCAATTGCATAGTGAAGACTCTGGTCAGACTGTGCCAATGCACAGACTGGCCAGAGTCATTGCTTTGTCCACATTTGAAGTTGTTGGAAATGTCACTCACAGGCTCAATTGTTCACCACATGACTTCAAGAGGACACATGAGTACTCAATAGTTAGGCTCCTAGGGGTCCTTACTTGAGTTTTGCTTCAGTCCCTGCTTTAAATGTGGACCATTTTCTTTTTCCCTACCCTCATGTTTTTGTGTAAACATTAAATTTCTTATGGATTAAGCTTCACAAGGTATTGTATAGATATGTTCTTTTAAGTACCAACTTCAGAAAGGAATTGAATACTGTTTAAAAACAGTCTTCAATTCATCTGATGTTGATCTACAGAGGGGCCTAAGGGCTCACATCAGAAAGTTTTGAGCATCCTGGCCACTAAGTAAAGAGTCTCAGACTTGCAAAACACGCATCCCTTAAAACCCTGGACCACCTTTATGAAGTTGTCACTTTCATTAAGTCACCAATTAAAATTTCCTTTCCAAAAGTACATTTCAAATGATCAGATAGTCTATTTATCTATATACAAATTTAAAATGTATTTCAATAAAATTGAAAAAAATCTTTGATTTGATTTGAAAGCAAATGAAATAAATGCAGTACTACACAAAGGGTAATACGTTTTGCTCTTAATCATCAAGATGTGAGTTCAATCCCTGCTGGGCTGACTTTTAACCAACATTTGATAAAGTGATTTTGAATGAAAATTAGTTTGCCTAAGTTACAGTAGGATGGGCACTTGGTGGCTTTGATGAAAGATTGTGGTGAGGTGTTAAGAGGTGTGAGGAATGGGAGGAAACCATGGGTAGGTAGAAAAGCCAAAGCGATATACAGTGAATGTGTCTTATAAAAACTATCAATGTTATCTGGTCGAGGTTGGGAGAAGTTATCATGATGAGGCTGTGCTGAGTCATATTTTCTCGCAGCCAAGACCAGATAACATTGATATTTTAAGACACTTTCATGTTATTCTTTTTGTCATGCAATCATTTTTCAGCGATTAATTTTAACAAACCTTTTGAAATCAAAGAAATTCAGTAGAGTGTATGCAAATCGTTTCTGAAAATGGACTGCCTGATATCATGTTACGTTTCAGACTAATAAGACAGGTCAATACAGGCTTCATTGCATGATCAAGCTGCAATACTGTTGAAAGCAGAGTTAAACACCATACAAACAAGCTTAAATTATCAAAATGTTAAACAGGTTCCAGAGCTCAGACCAGTTCTATCCTTGAGAAATTACAGAGCATGAAATCAGCTACTGACGAGCTGACAGCCAAGAGGAAGCAACTCCATCAGGTCACTGAAAAACTCAACTCAATAAAAGCAGTGGCTAATAGGTGAGCTGTAAAATTTTTATTACTACCTTTATTACTGAGTGGTAAAGTTGGTGATCTGCCATGACCCATGTATTTCTTGGCAAGATAACAGCCAGTCTGTCCAGCTGTATATTTGTGTAGCAGTGAGTTTAATCCGTTACCTCTTCCATGTGTTAGCATCTGGATTAGATGTTCTTTAGGTGAGTTTGTTAGGAATAAGATATTGGGAAATATCGTGCAACTGATTTAAAATTCTATGATGTGCCATAATAATTTTATATCCCTATTAAAAATCACTTAAGATTCTTATAAAAGTTCTTCCTAAAGAATGAGCCTCTGTACTTAGCTTTCATAACAATCAAACTTAGATAATTAGAAGATATTAATATTAGGTAATAGAATTCCAAATTTATTAAATGGGTCATCTTTTAACAAATAAAAAGAAGGCTGTGCTGAGTTTGAATCTGTAACAGATGACAAGTTTAATAAATTTGGTATTTTATGAGCACAAATTTGATATCCTTATCTATTTAAATATGACTTGAATTTTTGCAACAAATTGAGGAAATTCCAGAATTTATTGATTCAAGTTATTCCATAAAACAAATATAACACCGTTTGTAAATTGACATCATCAACTGCACTATGACATCATTTTCACAACAAAAATACAATGTTGCTTTCTGTTCTTAGCTCATTTGCATAGTTATTCCACAAGTGTTATAACACATGTGTAATATCAAAAATATGCAATGGGGTTATTTCTTTCCTGTGACATAGGTCATATTATAAAATCTTCAATAGTACATGTGTATGAGGTCAAGTCTTTGCTCAGTCTGATCAGTCTTAATGGTATGTTCAATAAATAACTTTTGACATATGATTTATGTTCATTTTAAGAGGATAATTTCAAGGCACTGCACTGAGTGGTTGGCTGCTGTAAAAATAATTTTTCTGTTGTTGCGCTATATTTTCTACAACATAGGATGGCTCCTTTAAAGATTTGCTCCCAATTTTCATTTGTCAGCTTTAAAAGTCGAGCACCTGTATCAATCTTCCAATGAGGTAGTCAATGATTATGCTTCATTTTATGCAGAAAACTTGTAAGTTATTTTCCACATATTAATAATCTTCTTTTTCTTTCAGATATATGAAGATTAAACAGCAATATGACTTAAAACTACAAGAAGTAGAACATTTAAAAGAAAGACTTGAACAAGGATCTCATCATCAACAGTTAGAAGAAATTAACAGTTTAAAGGCCCAGATTGGTGGGTGTAGCAATTTTTTTGTTAACCTCTATCCTGCTGAATTTAATTGTTTCAAGAAATTTGCCAGTATTTGATATATTCTAACCAGTTTGACTCATGTTTCCACATGATTATTAAGTAGAAAGCATGCAGTGTAGGCTAAGATCAGGCTGCACATATGTGCAGGCTGATCCTGGACTAAACTGTCTGATTAATTTTTCGTACAGCAAGAATAGGCTGTAAATAGCAACAGTTACTGTCATTTAATTTCAATATGGCCCTTGGCAGATTGCAGTCATTTGTTGTCTGCAGTTGGTAGTGCTACTCTGCTAGACTCAATGATGAATTCCAGGGTTTGATTCTCTTTCATATTGGTCTCCCACCACTTGCTGGATAACAATAAACCTAATTTGGATGAATAGCTGAAGAAGTTTTCCACATTTGTGAAGTTTATATAGTTGATACACTGAGAATAAAAATATGAAGTTTTTGGGGTTTTTTTTACAAGACAACAGTACCTTTTATAAGTTTCACTTGTTTGATTTGAGGAATTTGAAGAGGGCAGATTTTGTGAATCTGAGGATCAAAGATAGGTAGCCAGGACTATGAGAACTATCTGATATGAATCCCAAAGACCTCTGCAGGGATCATTTTGGGTTGAGATATTTAGACATTCTCTCATTTTCTGCCAGGAATCTCATTGAAACTGGCGTAATGAGAGAAAAATCTCAAAGCAAAATGCAATTTAGTGAAGAATTTTGGAAAATTTCTCGCTTAAAAATCTTAATTTCTCATAAGATTTGGCTAAATGAGATATTTTTGCACATGATATTCTGCACCAGAATTATCCCTGCCATTGAGGCCCAACTCTAGAGAAGAATTAGTGGTTAAGTTTCAATCAGACTCAGTATTAAATTCATTACTAATGTTGAATATAAGATTGATACTTTCTTAACCTTTACCCGGAGAATTACCCTGAGAAAACCCCAATTTTAACATAAAACAGTGTGCTAAAAAAAATGCTGTCTTCATTTTAATTAGGGACTTTCAGGATTACAATTTTTGTGTCCTTGGGACCCTATTTCGTTATTGTCAGACTAAATCCTTGTTTATTTTTCAGCTGAGTGTGAACAAATACAAAAATCGTCAGAAGAGATAAAGTCAAAGAATTCTACTAAGGTGAAGGAACTTGAGCATAAGATTAAAAATGCAAAAGAACTTCGTGAAAAGGAGCTGAAGGATGCAGAAAATGGAGTATCACAGGCAAAGAAAAAAATGGAGGACTCTAGCAAGAAAATGAAGCAGAAATATCAGGTGAATATATAATAATTTTTTTTACCAAATTCAAAACAGATTATGTGTGGTATAGTAAAGCTTCTCTGGAGGTAAACTTTCAAAAAGGCAAATGCAATTAAGTAATTGAAGTGTATTAAATTTAACATTTAACTCAAAATTTTAGATAGACTTTGTGTTGTAGATTTGTAAAATTTTATAGTATCTCTAGTATTACTGATAGTATTCATCTAAAACTTGGAATAAATGTTTGAAGCTGAATTTGTTACATCTTTATCAAGATACTGATAACCCTTTCTTACATAGTTGCCTTTGTTTTCTATAACTAACAGCTACCAGGTACCCTTGTCTTGTCTTGTGTAGGATCAATTTTCAAATGATGTCATCTAACAAATGTTATCGCGGCATCCAATCATTTTGGTGTTTCAAAAAGTTGGTTTTACTGGTTTAAACCTATTTATTTAACATCGGTTGGGAAACAAGTTTTTACAACTTAAATTATTCCCTCTCGATTCTGCTTCCTAGAAAATTTACCAGTACTCGCGCCGAATGTATGGACCAATAAAAAGAACCAAGTTCGATAGCTGCTCCAAGGAATCGAACTCAGGACCTTTGGGTCAAGAGGCCTACGCTCTATCTCTAGACCACAGACACCACACGAGTTGGTTTGACCATAAAAAAATTGTTACAAAAATGTTATGAAGTCAAAAGATTTTGTTTGAGACAAGCTGATCTTAGCCTTGTCTAAAAAAGAAATGTCATTAAGCTCACTAAGGCTCGCTTAGTAACATTTCTATTCCAGACTCTGATTAGATCAGCTTGTTTCAAACGAATCAGACAACATATCTTGTGTAGGTTTATTTTAAATCAGGTGTGTGGAAATACAAATTTTCTCCACTTGTCCATGGACAAGTAAAAGTCAATTTTGATTTTTGTCCAGGATCAAAATGAACTTGCCTGGAAAAAAAATGTATTGATATATATTGAGAAAACATTGTTCTTAATGAAGAAAATGCTGTAACCCAGCATTTTCTTCATCAAAGACAATGTTTTCCCCCCTTTGATACAAACAATAGGATCACTCTCCTCCTGTATCTTTTTATGCCCCCGCATCGATAGATCGGGGGCATATTGTTTTACTCATGTCCGTCTGTCCGTCCGTCTGTCTGTCTGTCCGAAAACTTAACATTGCCAATATCTTCAAGCCTATTCAAGTAACAAAGCTAATATTTGGCATGATGATAGATCTCAATGATCCGCATCCGCTGGTATCAAAGTCAAGGTCATGTGACAAGGTCAAACGTCCGAAAACTTAACCCGAAAACTTAACCTTGCCAATATCTTCAAGCCTATTCAAGATACAAAGCTAATATTTAGCATGATGATAGATCTCAATAATCCGCATCTGCTGGTACCAAAGTCAAGGTCATGTGACAAGGTCAAGGTCATCTGTCAAGGTCAAAACTTTGTAAAAAAATGCCGTTACGGGGGCATTCGTGTTTCACAAACACATCTTGTTAGTACTGTTACAAGATTTGTTCTGGGATTCACTTGCCCACAGACCAGTGCCCTAGAAAAAAGTGCTTGCGTGCAAGTGATAAAGCCCGTGTCGGACAAGTCGGGCATGGGAATTCCACACCCCTGCTTAAATGATAATTTTTCTTTTTCAGGAAGTGGACAGCATCAAACTTGAGATTGAGGAGATGAAGAAAGAGATTAAGTCCTACGAGGAGCAGCTGAAAACCGTAGAGGAGACCATTAAACAGTATGAGGCCCAGGTGGAGGAACTGCAAACTAAAGCTGATGAAGCAAAGGTAAACTGGCTATTATTTACTTGGCTTTTAACTCTTATTTGATTACAAAAACTTATAATCAGTAATCAGGTCCCGACTCAAAGAAACTGTTGTCAAAATGTGTTGTTGTCACAATTTATAGATAATGATTATGATCAAGTATTACAAGATGATAAGGCACAAAACTTTTCAACTCATACCCACCCACTTTTAAGAAGAGGAGTGTACTTGGGTTTCAACCCATCTGTCTGTCCTTTGGTATACCTTTTGGGTTTCTGGACTCTAACTCAAGAACAAAGTGACTAGGGATGGGCACCGTTAGAATTTAACAGATTCCGATACCTACTCGATACTTTTTAACCAATACCGATTCCTAACGATTCTAATACCAATTACTTCACACTGGGGTAGCACTCTTATGTGTTGACGGTCGAGACTCGAGACGCATCAGACTAACAAATGAGGGTTATGATATCGCAACTACCTAGGTTCGGGAAGCAGCTTATGGCAAAATGACAGCTGTGATTAAGTTGATTTGTGTAACAGTGGGGACGGAATCATGATCTAAATTTTGTCTGAAATACGATTATATTTTTTTATCAAAAAATATGTTAGATTTGTGTATTTTTATAACCAAAGAAAGAAATTACCAGTATTTTTGTTTTGTTCCAATAATCCGACATTAAGTCCACGAGGCCATCTGGCAAATCTACTAAACTTTTTGCAATCAAGTAAAGCATCCAGAACAGTTTATGTTTCGAGGAGGGAGAACGGGTCATCAAAGGCGCCGACAACAGGTGTTCGGCTATTTTTAGGGCTGCATCTAGACTTGACACGCGGCACACACTTGTAAATCCTCATGATTTATCAAACCCTTTCTTTCAGGAGGATATATTTATTTGCTTTATTTGACTCTGTTGTTGGATTTAATATGGGGAAATGCGAATATTTTATATTTTCACGGCAGGTAGGACTTTGTCCCAAAATATTGCAGACAATGTAAAATAATCTTTTTCACCCTTTCCGATCGAGCGGAGTATGTGAGTATGAATTCTTGATACCATGATTATAATTTTCGATTAGAGCTTGAATTTCTCGTCAGTTTCCGTCTTCATTACTCATCAATTGATTGCGATTAAGTCGGAGGAGGAGCTTAGATCAGCACTCAGTACAATCATTTGGTGACAAAGCAGCGACATGTAAGACTTTATAATCTTGGAAACATAGAACAATGCAATTTTCTGAGACTCAGGAAACATTTTTTTTACAGTTATTATTCAAATAATTTCGTTCTTCATCCGAAATCTGCGTTTGGCAAAATGAAAAAAGAATCAATATCAATAATCATAATTGACATTAAACGATCGTCTGGTATAAACTTCCTTCGCGGCATAGAACTAAAACACGAACAAATCAGTTAGATCGTGGGCATTGTTACATTGGTATTTGCGAGTAAATAACTTTGTAACAAATATTGCAAAGATGTTATGAATATTTCTTAAATTGCGTAGGTCCCGGAAGTAGGAACCAGTACTTTCAAAATGACCCGATACCAATTACTCGGGATGTCATGGTACCGGGAGTAACCGATACTAAAGTACCGGTGCCCGCCCCTAAAAGTGACACCGAGAATCATGAAACTTTGCACACATATTTACCCATCTCCCAAGGAGGCGTCTTTTTTTGGGGGGGGGGAGGGGTCACAAAGGTCAAGATAACATATTTATTTTGTCTTAAAACTTTTTGCTGAACTAGGATAAAAGCACTGGTGGTGTTATTAGTCTGCTTTACGGTAGATCTATTTGTTTTGAGAGGTTAAAGATCAAGGTAAAGTTCTGTCAAGGTCAAAAATTATATTTGAAATTAACAGATTCGTGGACTATTGAATTAATAATTTGTTGATATAACAACTGAACTTTAACAGTTTCTGTAAGCACTTTTACTGTATATTTCAAAGGCTCAGCACAAAACTGTGTAAGTGCAAAAATATTTATTGGCACTTTTATAAGTTATAGGCCGATCCCTTGACTTGGGAACTTTCAGTAAATAAATTAACTCCCATCATTTTCAAATAACTGTTAAAAAACAATATGTAACATTTAGTCAAAATGTATTTGAAATAGCACCAACACTTTATTATTATTTTTGGATATTTACAGGGTATATCAAAGACAGCCCAGGATGCAGTTAACCAACAAAAAAATCTTCTCAAAGAGTGTAACAAGGACATTGGAAAGAAAGTATCAGAACAGAAAAATTTACAAAAGGAGAACCACACAGCAGAACTGAAGATTAAAGAGACAGAAAATAAAATTTCGTCATTTCAGAAGGAGTCCAGAGAGGCTGTTAAACTGGTAAGAAGCGTTTATCTGAGGTCTAGTTTAGAAGGGGTAAAGCTGTTCTAAAATCTGTAAATCTAAAGAAAATACGATGTTGTGGGTACTCATTGGAATTGTCTCGATGAGACAAAACCAATGAGTCACCACATTAGTGGGTATGATAAGTTATTGATGAAATATTTAGATCTTTAAGTCCATTGCTGCTTCAAAGCTCTTGTTTTAAAGTGAAGCCGATCCATACATATTAGTAAGTGTGATTTGGTTTTTAGTTTCATACCTCCAAAAATAGATGATGTCTTCAACCTGTATGAATTATTGTCATGAAACAAAAAAAAAGTTGAGATTTATCCATAAAGAAACAAATTTCTTAAGGGACTATTTTGTTTTCATGAAGGTTTAAAACCAATATTTCTACAACACCATGAAAGTTGTATGATTTCATTGTACAACCAGTGGTCATTTATTTGCAGGTTGAGAATATGTTGGAAAATTACGACTGGATTGTGGATGAGAAGAAGTTTTTTGGTCAGCCCAATTCCTCATATGATTTTACCGCTAATGATCCAAAGGAGGCCAACAGACGAATGCAAAAACTGCAGGAAACTAAAGAAAAACTGGCCAAGAGTGTGAATATGAGAGCCATGAACATGTTGGGCAAGGCTGAAGAACAGGTAAAGTGAAGTATTAGGGCCTGTGCTAGCTTTACAAATTGTATTCATAGATCCTTTAATACATGGGTCTAAATTTAATACATGGGTATAAATTGTTTTTGAACCCCCCCCCCCCCCCCTCCCCCAACACACACACACACATACACAAAAAAAGTTAATTCATTTAGTTAAAATTCTTTGTTTATACAGTTTCATTTGTATAGATTTACTATAATTTGTTTTTGCAAGTTATGTAAGAGATGATGTAACAATTATTAATATAAAAAAGCAAAAGTTGACCAAAAAACTAAACATTGCCAATATCTTCAAGCCTATTCAAGATACAAGGCTCATAGTTTGCATGATGATAGATTTCAATGATCTGCATCTGCTGACCCCAAAGTCAAGGTCATGTGACAAGATCAAGGTCATCTGTCAAGGTCAAATAACTCAAAAAGTTTACCAAACAAGAGGGTTGTTGGCCCTGGGTCGCTCACCTGAGAAAAAAGCTTCATTACCTAGGTATGTCCATGCAACCACAGAAAAAGAGATTTTCACTTATTCAATCAGATAAAATTTGAAATAATCCTCCCCCCCTTCTGCTCCTCCCCTGGTCATTATTTATTTAAGCTTTTTTCATAAAAGGTCTGTGATCAGCTAATCTTTGCCAGATATACAGGCTGAGTCTGAACCTTTTAAAGTTTTCTTTATGGAGTTGATCAATCCATGTCAAATATAAAGGCTGTAGGGATTCAAAATTCTCAACAAAACACTCCCCCTCCCCCAAGATGCTCTGCACCTGGTGAATCTACAGTCATGATTTTAGCTTATTCAAATAATGTCCATATACTGATCATCCATACCAATTTTCAAGTCTGTAGGACTCCTGGTTCATTAGAAGAAGTTTAAAGATTTCAAAAATGATCCAAAGTACTACCCCCTCCCCAAGACACTCAGCACCTGGTGACCCTACAGTCATGATTTTACCTATTTTTATCAATGTCAATATATTGATTACCCATGACAATTTTCATGTCTGTAGGGTTCCTGATCCAGGAGAAGAATAAGGTTAAAGATTTCAAAATTGATCAAAAGTACTACCCCCCCCCAATGCTCTGCATCTGGTGGCCCTACATTCACGATTTAAGCTTTTTTTATTTTAGATCCATATGCTTAGCATCCATGCCAATATTGAAGTCTGTAGGGCTCCTGGTTCATTAGAAGATGAAGGTTAAAGTTACAAAATTTTCACAAAAGTACTACCCCCTCCCCCCTGGTGCTCCGCACCTGGTGGCATTACAGTCATGATTTTAGCTATTTTTATTAAAGTCTATGAGCTGATCCTCCATGCCAATTTTCAAGTCTGTAGGGCATGTGGTTCAGAAGAAGAAGAAGGTTAAAGATTACAAAATTTTCACAAAAGTACTACCCCCTCCCCCCTGGTGCTCCGCACCTGGTGAATCTACAGTCATGATTTTAGCTATTTTTATAAAGGTCCATATGCTGATGATCCTTGCCAATATTCAAATCTGTCAGGCTCCTGGTTCCGAAGAAGAAGAAGCTTAAAGTTTACAAAATTTACCCAAAGTACTACCCCCTCCCCCCTGGTGCTCCGCACCTGGTGGCGCAAATGATATGATTTAGCTATTTTAATTCAGGTCTATAAACTGATCATCCATGCCAAGTTTTAAGTCTGTAGGACTACTGGTTGAGAAGAGGAAGAATTTTAAAGATTTTCTTAAAATTTCACCTTTTGTTGCCATAGCAACCAGAGATTTTCATGGATATCAATTCTTTTAGCAATTTTTGAAGGGGACCACCTAAGCAAAATTCCTGTAAAATTTGGTGTTAATTGGCCTAGTAGTTTAGGAGGAGATGTTGTTTAAAGAAATTGTTGACGGACGACGACCGACGGACGGACGCCGGACGAAAGGTGATCACAATAGCTCACATGAGCACTTCGTGCTCAGGTGAGCTAAAAACTTGACATTGCCTATATTTTCAAGCCTATTTAAGATGCAAGGGCTAATATTTTGCATGATGATAGATCTCAATGATCCGCATCTGCTGATACCAAAGTCAAGGTCATGTGACAAGGTCAAGGTCATGTGACAAGGTCAAGGTCATCTCTCAAGGTCAAACTTCTTAAAAACATAACCAAAAAACTTTCATTGTTCAGTTTATTCAAGCTTATATAGATATCCTGTCTCATTATTGGCATGATGAAAGATCTCAGTGATGTTCATCTGAGAGTATCAAGGTCATGGTCATGCTAAAAGGTCAAGGTCATCAGTCAAGGTCAACATTTTGGAAGAAAAATGCTGTAACGGGGGCATTGTGTTTCACACATCTTGTTTTTCTTGCAACATTGATACAAAGGTAGACAGGGATGTGGAATCCCCTTTTCCCACATGGGCTTTTCTACCCGTAGGCAAGTACATTTTTTGAGGCAATTTTTTTACCAGGGCATTTCTTGGAATGGTACATATATGAGATTAATGAGATTAATTAGCCTAATATTTAAAGCATACGGTAAAAAACATTGTTTTTAACGAGGAAATGCTGGGTTTCAGCATTTTCTTCTTTAAAAACAATGTTTCTCAAAAATTTATTTATTCTCTTTTTTGTGGACAAGTTCATTTTGAACCTGGACAAGTAGAAAATGATCTTTGACTTGTCCAGTGAAAAGTAGGGAAAATGCGAATTTCCACGTCCCTGTTGATACAAAGGTAGAGTTTAATGCATCCACATTCTATTCCATATAGTACACAGATCTGACAAAGAAGAGAAAAATAGTTCTCAGTGATAAAGCCAAAATAGCAGGGTTTATACAAGAACTGGATGAAAAGAAAAATGAGGCTCTAAAGAAGGCTTGGGAACAAGTGAATAAGGTAGTTGATATTTTATTAGGTAATAAAGTAAAGAAGTAATATTGGTATAATCTCCATATGTCCATTCTTCATTATGCCTGTACATAAGCTGTTTGTGAACATAACTCCTACAATTATGAATGGATTTTATGAAATTATGAATGAATTTGACAATGTTTCTCATCATATTATGACCTTTTGTATATTGTATTATGCTGTGTCACAGAAAAGGTGCCTTAATGTCAAAATTCTTGTGAATGCCACTCCTTTTATATCTATGCATAGGTATGCTTGAAACTTCAAAAGAATCTGCCTTGTGATGACCTATAACAATTTGTTAGGTGTTTGTCGATAATCTGCTGTGTCAAGAAAATAGTGGCTTTCAAATAAAATATTCCAGGGGCAGCATATGATATAACTTCTTTATTGCTTTCAAATTGGTTTTGTGACCCAGATTATGTACTGTATCATTAATTATTGGTGTTTCAATGTTTACAGGATTTTGGTAGCATATATTCCACGTTATTACCGGGTGCTAGAGCTAAGCTCGCACCTCCAGAGGGTCAGACTGTACTAGATGGTTTAGAAGTGAAGGTTGGGTTTGGTGAAGTGTGGAAAGATTCACTTACAGAGCTCAGTGGAGGTCAAAGGTATTTATTTTTATGTCCCCTGTCAAAGAAGAGGGGGTATATTGCTTTGCACTAACTGTTGGTCTGTTGACCGTTTTTTATGCCCCCGTATCGAGAGATCGGGTAAATAGTGTTTTACTCATGTCCGTCTGTCTGTCCGTCTGTCTGTCTGTCCGAAAACTTAACCTTTGCCAATATCTTCAAGCCTATTCAAGATACAAGGCTCATATTTGGCACGATGATAGATCTCAATGATCCGCATCTGCTGATACCAAAGTCAAGGTCATGTGACAAGGTCAAGGTCATCTGTCAAAGTCAAACTTTGAAAAAAATGCTGTGATGGGGGGCATTAATGTTTCACAAACACATCTTGTTTGGTTTTTTTTGGAGCATATCTCAAAAAGTATGCAAGCTAGAATCATGAAACTTTACAGGTGGATAGATCTCCTTGAGTAGAGGTGCAGTGCACAAGAACCATAACTCTACTCATCATATTTTGTGAGTTATTGCCCTTTGTTGATTGATAAAGAATAGGCTATCAACCTGCTTTTATGGGGTGGGGGGGTGGGCATAATATTTAACAAACATCTCTTGTAAATTAAAATTCAAAACAATAAAAATTTTATGCCCTCAACATCAGGGGCATATCATTTTTGGTTGTCTGTCTGCAAAACTTAATCAAAATACTTAACATTGCCAATTACTTCAAGGCTGTTCAAGATACAAAACACATATTTGGTATGATGATAGATCTCAATGATGAGCATCAATACCAAGGTCAAGGTCATTTTTCAAGGTTAAAAAAAAAAAAAAGAAAAAAAAGAAAGAAATGCTGGTTCGGGGACATTTCATTTCACAAACACATCTTGTTAACATTTAACCATTGTCATGCTGATTTCTGTTTTTATACGCCCGTCGAAGACGGGACGTATTATGGGATCACCCGTGATGTCCGGCGTCCGGCGTCCGGTGTCCGGGCGTCCGGGCGTCCGGCGGCGTCCACTTCTTTGTCCGGAGCATAACTCTGTCACTTGAAGTCCGATGGACTTCAAACTTGGCAATTGTATTCTTCTCATCATTGCGGAGTGCAGTGCACAAGAACCATAACTCTACCTGGCCTATTTTTTGAGTTATTGCCCTTTGTTGTTTTTCATACTAGAATCTTGTCCGGAGTATATCTCTTAAAGTATAATAGCTAAGATCATGAAACTTCATGGGTGTATAGATCTCACCAAGGGGGAGTGCAGTGCACAAGAACCATAACTCTACCTGGCCTATTCTTTGAGTTATTGCCCTTTGTTGTTTTTCAGACTTGAATCTTGTCCGGAGTATATCTCTTAAAGTATAATAGCTAGGATCATGAAACTTCATGGGTGTATAGATCTCACCAAGGGGGAGTGCAGTGCACAAGAACCATAACTCTACCTGGCCTATTCTTTGAGTTATTGCCCTTTGTTGTTTTTCAGACTTGAATCTTGTCCGGAGTATATCTCTTAAAGTATAATAGCTAGGATCATGAAACTTCATGGGTGTATAGATCTTACCAAGGGGAAGTGCAGTGCACAAGAACCATAACTCTACCTGGCCTATTTTTTGAGTTATTGCCCTTTGTTGTTTTTCATACTAGAATCTTGTCTGGAGTATATCTCTAAAAGTATAATAGCTAGGATCATGAAACTTCATGTGTGTATAGATCTCACCAAGGGGGAGTGCAGTGCACAAGAACCATAACTCTACCTGGCCTATTTTTTTAGTTATTGCCCTTTGTTGTTTTTCAGACTTGAATCTTGTCCAGAGTATATCTCTTAAAGTATAATAGCTAGGATAATGAAACTTCATGGATGTATAGATCTCACCAAGGGGGAGTGCAGTGCACAAGAACCATAACTCTACCTGGCCTATTTTTTGAGTTATTGCCCTTTGTTGTTTTTCAGACTTGAATCTTGTCCAGAGTATATCTCTTAAAGTTTAATAGCTAGGATCATGAAACTTCATGGGTGTATAGATCTCACCAAGGGGGAGTGCAGTGCACAAGAACCATAACTCAACCTGGCCTATTTTTTGAGTTATTGCCCTTTGTTGTTTTTCAGACTTGAATCTTGTCCGGAGTATATCTCTAAAAGTTTAATATCTAGGATCATGAAACTTCATGGGTGCAAAAAAAATTCATTCAAAATAACCTCAGTTCTATTCAAACTCCCAGTTAAAACTAAGCAGTGTGACGGGCGTATCTTGTGACAATTTGGCACCTTGTTTTTTTTGGTTTTATTTTTTCCAATACAAAAAATTTAAGTACATCATTTTAAAACAAAATTCTCTCTGTGCTCTCAGCACTTTATTTTTATGCAATTTTGCGAAGGTTCTTTTTCAGCATGACAAAAGTTAACCTTTAAAGATGTGGGGGTATTTAATGATATTCAAGAACCATTGAATAAGAAATTTGTAAAGGACAAATAGTGGTATCCATTAATATTGGTAGGTAGGCATCTCCCCGATATTACTATTTTACTTTTTTAGCCTTTACAATCGTTTTGCTTTCACCTTGATTTGTCCAAGAATAATTTTATAGGAATCCATGCAGGTTCATTTTCCTATAGTTTTGTCCATTTATATTTGCAGATCCTTGATAGCACTCTCCCTGATTTTAGCTATGTTGTTATTTAAACCTGCTCCTATTTATATATTGGACGAAGTAGATGCAGCCCTGGATATATCACACACTCAGAATATTGGTCAGATGATTAAATCACACTTCAAACACTCACAGGTAAGGTTTTCATAGGCGTAACTAGGATTTTTGAAATTTTTACACACTCAGAAGGGGACCAACATAGAATATATTGGATAAAGGCGATATGGGGTCTGTCACAAAAGATGAATGTCCAACGTCAACTCCTCTTTTCTATGATTTGAGTGTTGGTGATTAATCAAAACATCGTAACTACCACTTGAATAAGCTGTAGTTTCAATGTTATGATCTTTCATCAACGATGGTTTTCGAAAGGGGTTTGTTTTATTTCTGTTATGCACTTGGATGTTACTTGTAATATGTAGAGGTTATCAAATTTTGGGGATTAAAATCAATTGATCTTTCATCAAGTTAACAACAAAAGCTGTACTTTCAAGAATGCCAAAAGAGCCATTAGAGAAATTATAGCTATAAACATGAAAAACAAATGATTACATATTTCTCAAGAGACAAACTGTGAATATTGTAGGAAGATTCTCTTTATCACACAATGGCAAAAATTAAAACAGAGATCCATTTAAACCAAATATGACATATTTATCCCTTTCCTGTTTTACAAAATTTTGGACCTGTCCAAATTCAAAGGTTTTGCAGACAAAAATTAAAAGTGGGTTTAATGTGAAAAATAACCATTCTGAAGGGTAGAAAATAGTGTGGAAAAAGAAGGAATTGCTTGTCAGAAGCAATTTCTTCTTTTTTCACAATGTTTTATCAATCATAAAATCACGGGCACATAAAAAGCAGGGATTAAACAGCAAAGGGTTAAACAGGTACTTCTAGCTTCGAAGAACATACATAGTATAAGATAATTCAGAAGTATCACAAGCAACGAATTCTTCAGACCATAAAACTTAAGGAGTGGTGGGTGGTATGGTTGTGACCCAAAGTGGAAAATCCCAGGTTGACGGCTTATATGACTGATAGTGTATGCTTAACCATATTACCACACTGGCCTAACAGTATGCAGTGCAAAAGGCCAGGCAAAGCCTTTATTAAACATATCATTTTAAACATGATAACTAGAAAGGTAATAATATCAGCGGTAAATCAGACACTTTTTGAATGATGCCAAGTACAGTGAAATGATTGAAAGCAGGATTCAATCTTTTGAAATTTCACTAGTTTGGTACTTAAATCACCAAGTGATAATCCACAGGAAAATCTCCATACTCCATCAGAAAGTATGAAAGAAATACGGAATAGTCTGCAAACAAGAGCCTTCGGTACTTTGATATTTAATTTGTATTCAACATGACAAGGTATAAAAGTAAGTTAAACTTTTTTGTTTTCAGTTTATAGTTGTGTCTTTGAAAGATGGTATGTTCAACAATGCTAATGTCCTATTTAAAACAAAGTTTGTGGATGGTGTCTCGACAGTTACTAAATACGTACAGAACACTTCCCGTAGTCAGAGTACAGCAGATGATAAAGAAAATGGCAATGTACAGAAGAAAAAAGCCCAGAATAAACGGACAAGGGTGGAATAAACTTATTAAAAACTCTGCCAGGAACTATTGCACTGCTTGCACAAAACTCAAAAACTTTTAAATTTGGTAGTGTGATATTCTTTTGATATTCAACAGATTAACTTTCATATTGGATGGAGTTGAATTATTTTACTCTGTAGAAAATCCAGACAAACAATTTCTCCTTTTTCAACCAAATTATGAAAGTAACAATGTGGTCATCGGGAAAATTTGAATAGAACATATACAACTTTACAGTGATTTAATTTATCATGATTTTTTTTTTAAATTCATGTACATCAATAAATTCAATAAAGTCTATTTTACAAAAAATATCTGAAAACAAAAGTGAAAACTTGTTACATTAAATAAGCAAATAATACATAAAACATCCTGAAAGAGGGTTGTTCCAATTTGTAAAATGAATGAATTAAATTACAAATGTAACAGGCAAAGAAATCGCATAGTGCAACTCTTTAAGTTACTGCAGATGGTGTCCCACTAGGCCATTGAAATATTGAAATTGAAATAATAAACCATGGTGTGAAAAATCACATTTTTTCACTTTCCCAAGACCATTAAAATATGATTTTCTACTTGTCCAGGATCGCAATGAACTTTTTTTTTTCAATTCATTGTCTTTAAAAAGAAATGCTTCATTAAAATCATTGTTTTCTACTTTTTGAAACAAAGATTAGGATTATAAATCTCTGATCTATGTAGTACCATTCCCAGATTTGTCCATGTCATAAGATAGTGGAGCTCAAGACTTGCATAGGAATTCCACACATCTGTACTAAACATAAAGTATAATTGACATATCTCCTCTGATAAAATTACGAAAAATTCATCTTGCAATATGTTCAAAAGAAGGAATTGTATGGGAAAAATTCATGATCATAACTTTCAGTGTCTATTCTAGGAATCAGAAAATAGTGGGTAGGGGGAATTTTTGTTGAAAATTGTCAAAAAGGCGGGAGTTTTTGCTTAATCTTATGTAAAAAAATCTCCCCTCATTTTTAGAAATAGGGGGAACTTTTTAGAAGTATGTGCTAAAATTGGAAATCCCCCTCCTAGAATAGACACTAAACTTTTTCATGCTTAATTCTGACATTTAGTTTCTTATTTTGTCTGATTACACATGAAAATTGACTTAGGCAAGAAATTTCTGTCCTTGTCAATCTGAAATTAGATTTGACCTTAGAACTTGTCACTCATAGGTAGCAGTTTCATATTTTCCTTGTAAATCTGTGTAAACTTTTGTCAGAATAACCATACCTACTGCTTCCCTGGAAAAGCCTTATGTATAGCAATGTCTACTATTTAAAATTGATTACCACAATGTGTTCATATTGTATCAAATTTATTATTGTATCTAAAGAATAAACATCATAACTTGATATGCTATCTTCACTTATATTATTATTGCTACCTATCATGCAAAAAGAAACATTCTGGGAACTACCTGGAAATTGTATCAATGGGTCAGTGTTAAATAGTTGTAACTGCCTATATACATGTAGTAATAGGCAGTTACAACAATTTTGTGCTGAGCAATCTAATGTAAGCCCTTCTCATGTAACCCCTTCTCTTGAACTCTGTGAAATATTTGAAATAGACTGGATCCAGCAGGTTTAGGAGGTTCATTGTGAAAATGATATTTGTAACTTGGATTACCATGCTAGATTCCGAAACATGTATTATTTTATTACTGTGTGCTACAAAAAGTGTCAACACTTTTCACACTTCTTTGATGGTCCCTTTTAATGTGATGAGTCAAATGTTCATTTACTATTTTAATACGATGGCATAAAATTTTTTGTGAAATTCTCCAATCGTCAATCATTACTTATTTATTGATTTCACATCCAGAAAAATGTAATTTAACTATTTCACACCCAGAAAAGGATAAAAAACTGATTCAGAATTTCGATCATGTTATATGGATATAATTTTATTTTCGCGCTAATGTGTCCATGAATAAAGTCTGATGTGGGGAGGAGTTATATACAAAGCAAATTCCTTAGGGTTTGCACTCGGTTTTACCTTTTTTATATAACTTCTCCTCCACCAGACTTTATTCTTGGACACATTATAGCAAAAAATGAAATTATTTCATTTGTCACAGTATGGTTCTAAACAGTGTTGCACCTTGTCCGAAAGCTGTCGAGTGTCAAGAATAACATTAATCTATCCCTTGTCATTGGTGGCTCATTTTTAAAATTCATAGGTGATTTCTATCAATATTAATCAGCAGCCAGCGCAGTTGGTAGCATGTCAAACTTGATGGTTCTTCAATTCAATCCACAGCGGTAGTATCCTTTCCAACACTTGCCTTCCATAAATTGATGGATAATTTTGTTGGATGAGCAGCTGCAGGGGCCGAAAGGATGTAGTGGTGGAGTTGGTGAGAGAAATGTTAAGAAATTGTGGATAGGTACTCCATGAAAATATGACTAAATTGTTTAAAGAGGGCATAAAGCCCCATTTCAACAATAAAGCATAATCTGAAAGTTTATCTGGGTATTTCCTCTGAATATTTTATCTGGGTATTTCCTCTGAATATAACCTTGGAATCTATGCAGTTTGTTTGTTTGATTGTTGTACATCACTTTCAACAATCTTTCAGTTACATGTATACTTCAGTGGCTGGAGCACCTAACAATGGGTTCCTGATATTATCTTACACTAGTACTACCATTTTATCCTATCCTAGCCTCCAGCTGTTATTCAAGGATTATCAACACAATGGTGGAAATTTGTAGCATGCTTCTCCCAAACTACACAAGGCTGATCACTTATGTCCATCCTTCTTTCCACAAACTGTCATCATCTTACTTTATCTGTGACTTTATCAAACATATCTTTAACATTCTGACAAATATTTTGGGCCTGCTCCTGAAAACAAAATTTAAACACTCAAAATATTCAATTTCATTAACACACTCTTTCTATGGCTTAATACAAAAATGTTGTATGTGTCTATATTCATATAGGCACTTACAAGTTACAACATTGTTTAGCTAAGCTCACAAAAATTTGAAAGTAACATATAGAAAAGCAGTACCTTTCATAGACAGATAGCCACTATAAATATGAAAGCTGTCTACCATCTGGATTTCATCAAAGATTTTTTAACGATTTCTTTGTTGCTATGTAAAATGAGATGCACATGTGACCGGACAGAGCCTTATAATAAAACCCAGGGGCATGACATGAAACTTGGTAGAAGTCCACTACATGATATATATTATTACATACCAAACATGAAAGCTGTCTTCCTTTTGGTTTCACAGAACATTTTCAATGATTTTCCCAATTTTTTTTTGCCGGGCCAACCAGAGTTGAGAGTGGATTTCATTTATTTGGACAACTTGGCCCAAGTTTCATCAAGATTTACCCACTGATTAGGAGAAGATGTAGGCTAAGGCTCCAGGGATCAACATTAACTAGCACCAATCCTCGGGCACCGAGACCTGTGAATTTTACGGAGGACTGGTAGATGTAAACATGCTGCAGGCCCTTCAGGCCTTTAGTAAATGGCAGAACTAAGTATTTTGAATCTGTAAAAGTTTGAAAAAAAATCCCTTTCCAATACTTAAATTTGCATTACACTATGAAAAAACTTAAAGGACAAGAGGGCCAGAATAACCCTAAACCACTCATCTGAATTTTATAGATCCAGTGGATCTCATCCAAGCAACTTTCGGGTAAAGTTTCATTCACATTTGCCTAATTGTTGAAGAGGAGATGAAATTCTAAGAACCTAAAGGGGGAAAAAACCCTGCCGACCCATTTATTACTGAGGAGACTCAAAATAAGCGGCCCCCATATTTATGGGCTAATCAAAATTTTGCAAACAATTTTTAAAGAGGGTCATCAAAGGAACATTCTGGTAAAGTTTTATTGAAATCAGCCCAATGTTTCAGGAGGAGACCACTTTCAAAGATTTCGGCC
Source organism: Fragum whitleyi (assembly GCA_948146395.1). Classification (NCBI taxonomy): domain Eukaryota; kingdom Metazoa; phylum Mollusca; class Bivalvia; order Cardiida; family Cardiidae; genus Fragum; species Fragum whitleyi. The sequence goes on from OX411548.1 coordinate 47,617,824, forward strand.
TCAAAATAAGCCCTGCCAATATTTATGGGCCAATGGTACAATTTTTTAAAAGGGTCACCCGAGGAACAATCTGGTAAAGTTGCATTGCAAACGGCCAAGTGGTTCAGGAGATGTCATTTGATGATTTCAAAGTAATAAAATGCCACAACCACATTTATGGGCAAATCAAAATTTTGCGAACAATTTTAAAATAGGGTTGCCCAAGGAACATTTTGGCAAAGTTTCATTGAAATTGGCCCAGTGCCACTATAGGAGAAAAAGAAGTTTTTAAGTTTTTTTACGATGGACAATGCCATATGGACGACAGACTAAGGGTGATCTTAAAAGCTTCCCCTGAGCATGTTGTGCTCAGGTGAGCTAAAAAGAAGAAATTGCTTGTCAAAAGCAATTGCTTCTTTTCCAACAATGTTTTCCTTGCAATTTATCCCTTAAATTGCTTAAAAATCAAACATGTTTTTTTTATGCAGGACCTGTTGTCATCAGGGAGGACCTGCTATATTTTCGACTTGCATGTCCTTCAGGCTGGTGGCAAAAAGTAGGTAGTGTCAAACCCTTTAAACTGATTCACCACATTTTCTCATTCTGAGCTTAATCTGCATACTTGTGTTGCCTACAGTATTTTCTATTTATTAAGATAAAACAGCCAAGCTTATGAAATACATTACCTCAGATAAACACTGGAATACATAAGCACTGAACACAGCTTTGTTCACATTGCCTATTTTCAACACAAGGTTATTTACATCATTTCCGTCATTATATTGAACAACCTGGGCTAGAGTATGTAGTGGGTGTCTCTGCAATACCTCCTGTAATTCAAAAGAGGAAAGTCGAATTATTTGTTTCAAAGAGTAAATTTTATGTGGATTAACCCTTAATCTTCTGAATTTAAAATGTTTTTGAATCAAATTACCAATTTTGGGAAAATTTCAACAAGTCTAGCTCAAAATTATATTCCTATTATTTCCTAAAAAGAAAGCAGGCAGTGTTGTCTAAGATCAGACTGCACAACCATGCAGGATGATCTTAGTAAATAGTGTCTGTCCAAACCCTGTGTACAGCTGACACATGGTGTGGTCAACATGATAAGGGTAATCAGTATTTCAGTCATATCTTGGCAACTGGATCACCTAACCATGGACTCAGAGTATTTTTCACATCAGTACTACCACTGTATTGTTTTCCAACCTCATTTGTTTGTCCCACTAAGGTATAGATTATCCTCTTAATTGTGACAGAGAAAATGAGAAAAAGGTATTTTGATGGGTCAGTGCAACACTTTTGTAAGTGCCTATATATTAATAGGCACTTTCAATAGTGTTGCACTGACATCCTCGATTTGCCACCTCTGGGATCAAACATTGGATGTCATAAATAAGAGTCTTGCTGCGCTACCAATGACACTATAGCAGCACCTCCCTGAGAGTTGAAAGCACCGCCTGTGGTTGCCAATGTTCAGCTGTAGGTGCTAGATAATGTAAAAAAATCCGAGTAAAAAAAGGGCCATAACTCCAACAAAAATGTTTTCAGAGTAATCCATGAAAATCTGGATAGCAATCATGAAGGTGTTCATACATGCGGAGTATCATGAAGTAATCTTCAATAACAACAAAGATATGACCAGCCCTGCGTTCAGGATGAAAATGTTGGCCAAGTGCTTTCGAATAGATACCTCGCTTTGCATGTATGTGCACATGCAAAGCGGGGTAACATCTCAAAGCGCTCGCGAAACGCTTTTACATCCTGAACACAGGGCTGGGTTAAAGGTTGTCACACCTTCACATCACCAACACTGACATGAATGACACAAGTTGATGCCAATACCTTGGGGTTCTCTCCAAAAAAAGCAGAGCTTATAATCACACGTCCTAACGCTAGAATATTGTAAGAGCCTATAAGCTTGAGGTAGTCAACACATAGCAAGTCAGCAACATTTCAGAAAAAAACACTTCTACTACAGTGTTTACCGAGGTTTCTTTATGATTTTATTATGAAACCTCGGTCAATATTGTGAAAGATCACGATTTCCGAAATGTTGCAGAACCATTTCTCTACCTGAAAGTTGAGACATTAACAGCTGTCTAGCAATGGGATTAAGACATCAAAGTATTCTTTGTTAATCTCTATCTTCCTGAATGAAATTACATCTATTAGATAGTAGAAATTTTAAAAGCATCTACATGTACTTAAGGATTTACTTGATTACTTCTGCTACAAATAATAAAAGTAAAGAAAATACAGAAAAAAGAAATTTTAGCCAAACAAAAACATTGGTCAGTATTTACCTGTCCCTTCATATCAATGACCTTGATACCATGGATTGAAATATTGATTTTCACTTTGTCTTCTTCTTGTGCTGAAATAGGTATTCTGCTCTCAATCTGAAGAACACAGGAAGGATTAGCTATTCTAATTGAGCCAGTGCATAACATTTCAAACTATTTCAAATGTGGGCAAAGCAAAGACTCTGGCCAGTCTGTGCATCCGCACAGTCAGACCAGAGTCTTCACTATAGGCTTAGAAGATAGATAAGGTCTCAAAGTATCAGTAGACCATCAGGTAACTTTATATTTACAGTATGTGAACTTAAATTTCAAACCAGTATCGTGAAAAATATTTAATTACGTCCATCAAGGAAAAATCTTTAGAAACATTGTTGAAAATGAAATTTCTTCAGTTTATGCTTCGTAACTATCCAGGAATAAAAAAGTTTGAATATTTCATACTGTATTTCTCTTGTACCTGTACATTGAAGCTAATGGCTGCATGTTACTGTTGTATACAAGGCTTTGGCAGACAGTATAAACAGAGATCAGCCTGCACAGTTGTGCAGTCTGATCTAAGCCTACACTACCTGCCCTCTTTATTAGTTTGAGGGGAAAATGAGCTGAATTGTTTGAATGAAAAAAAATATAAAATCTACCAACAACACTATAGCAGTAGCTCCCTGAGAGTTAAAAACAAGGAATAAGAGCCAACACTCAGCTGCAGGTGCTTGATATGTAAAAAATTAAAGTTAAAAAAGGGGCATTACTCTTACAAAAATGCTTTCGGAATAATCCCCTTGATAGTCTGGGTAGCTCTTGTGATGGTGATGACACAGTCACATGCAAGTTTTATGAAGATATCTTCAATAACAAAAGAGATATGACCAAGGTTAAAGCTTGTCACACTAACACCAACATGAAAGAAACCAAGGTGACCATAGTACCTCAGGTTTTCTCCGAAAACAGCTGAGCTAAGGGTTTAGTCATGCTGAATAAAAAACCTTGCCAAAATTACATAAAATCAAAGTGCTGGAAGCTTTGATTTCCTTATTGTGAGTCAGTATTTGATTATGAAAATATGATTTTAAAACTTCTTTGGTTTGCACATATGTGCAGACTGATCTACGTCCTGCCAAAGCAGGAATATTCCAGGATCGGCATGACAAGGGTTAAGACAAACCTGAGCTTCCTCAACTCTGTCTACAAGCTGTGCTTCTTTATCTCTGGTCTGTGAATGGCTCATAACAATGTCAGGGACAATTCCAAGAAAATAGACTTCATACAGGGCTTTGTGTTTCTCTGTTTCTTTGTTGTCTCTTGGTGTGATATTTTCATTACTTGACACATGCTAAAAAAGGAAAAATATGCTCTGTGTTTAGGATGACAAAACAGTGCACACTGTTTGCCAACTATACCCTGCTTTGCTTTGAGGTGTAATTGGCAAACAGTTTGCACTGTTTCATCATCCTGAATGCAGGCTTTATTACTCTGCGGAAATGGCTGTTTTGGGCTGAGACCTTTAATTAAGTGGTCTAGATAAAAGGGGTAAAGTCATATATCGTTGATTTTCTACCAAAACCTCGTATCCACAGCTTAAAACAAGCTGTAGTTATGAGATTTTAGCAGAACATCGGCGATATCCATCATCTATATTTTTGAATGAAACCATTTAGTTGTTGGTAGTCTTTTGTGTGCATTTTTATTCAAACATTTGAAGCTCCTCTATCATAAGGTCTAGGAGTATTATAAAGACAGATATAGGTCTTCCAGTATTCAAATTATTCTGTTAAAGAACTGGCTTAAAAATCGGGCATAGTTCGTGGGTTGTGTCCATGAGCAGGACATTTTACAGCCACTGCCTCTTTCCACCCAGTGGGTTTAATTGGGAAACAGTGAATAAAAATACTATTAAGAACTTGTGGGGATTCTACTGCCTCTTTTCTCACATGTGAGTGTTTGTTAACTCTGGGCCCAATGTTATAAAACTTGTCTCATCCTCAAATAAAAATTAACTAAAATTTCAAATTGGAATTAAAGCTGTAATTCTGTAATAAATGTATAAATTTGAAAGATAATATTATTAATAACAACTTATTAATATTATCTTTATGCTCATATTCATTTAAATTGTAAGTTCTATGAAAATTCTCAGTTGAGAATGAGAAAAGTTTTTTAACCCTGGGCCCTGATATGTAACATTTGTATGTTGTGAGGTTTACATGTCTTATTATTGCTTATTATGTCTATGTACTGTATTTCTCCATATAAATGCTCCTGGGCGCTTTACATAGCATGGTCAGGGAGCTTTATATAGCATGCATTTTCTGATTTAAAAAATCATTAAAATTGGTGTCTTTAAGGCCTTTTCCCTTTAATTATGATTATAAATGATTGCATAGGGGAAATTCATCTCATATTAAAGAAAAAAGTCTCAAAAAGTCCCTACAATTTAAGCATTTAAAGTGGGTTTTCTTAGTAAAAAATGAAGGGTACTATTAGGTAGGGCACTATTATTAGAGGAAATACTGTATATGATTTTGTAACAATAGGTATAATATAAGGCAATGGCTAGCTGTATGACTAGCCCCTCAGTGGACAGGCTTAGCCGCCAGCAACAACATTTAAACAGGCTAGCAACAACATTTAATAGTCTGCTTTAACATTTTTATGCCCTAGCATCGATATCATCAGGATTTATTTAGAAAATGAAATAAAATATATCTTTAAAAATAACTACATGTATAACATAAAAATTAAAACTGGTCAATTATATTTAAATTTCTATAATAAACCCACTTAATGGCTGTTTTTGATTCAAGTATCCTGAATTTGTTTTCAAACATTATTGCAATTATAATTACATGTACATGATTCATAAATTAAGTCAAAGGTTGTAAGCGTTGTCAAAGAAAGATCGTTCTATGATTTGCAAGCCGAGCATTGCATGGTGGTAATTAAAGGCCAATAGACTTTTTTCACTTCAAGATTTCAATATTGAGTGGGGTTTATTTGTTCTTTTTTCGATAAATTTTTATGTAATGTGAAAATGTTGGCAGTGTTTATCAAAATAAATAAATTCTCCTTTCTCTTTAATTAAAAGCTAGCCAGTGTTAGTAATAGGCGGATGTCCAAAGTTTGAGGGACATACATGTATACTTAGAATGAAATGAGATCTACAAGTTGAGAAGTCCGTGGCAAACTTATTTCTGACCCTGGGCGGGTATTTTTTCCCGCTATATCAGAATATCGCTCAGACAGCAGGCTACCAGTTTAATACTGACCCCAAAATCAAGTATCAAACTAGAGGCGCTTGAATCCCTGATTTGCTCCACAGGCCTGAATGTCCTGATAATGATTATAAGAGGATGATAAGGATGTTTGAGAAAATCACGATCAATGAATAACATAGAATATTGACCTCTGCCTGTTAAACACATATTTTTCATCCAATCACAATACTTTTGTGCAGTCTGATAATAGGTCACCTAAGTTATTCCAGTGAAATTTGGCAGAAATCCAATGTTACTGCACATTATACAATGTACTTTGTCTGCAAAATTTTGATTGTAGATCTTTCTACTTTTCATTAAACACTACTAAAAGGATGTTACTTCACAAAATTGTTTGGCATCAAAACAAAATTCTAACTAATGATGATAAAACGTTAAATATTCAATCCAATATATTTATTTCATTCTGCCCAATGTCTTAGAGTGCAGTCAACTCAACTCTTTCTTCCCCACTCTAAACCTCAGTAAACATATTTTACACCAATTGTCCTTTTTGTGCAGTCACCCTTTGTTCAACTAAACTGACAAATTCTCAGGGGGTATTCTCAGGCTTAACTAATGTTTCTATACATTTGGATTTCAACAAAGGTTTTGTTCCTTCTAATCTGTAATCTTTATACCTATGAAATTTTATAAGTCTAGATAAATTCAGAATCATCCAAAGAGTGATCAAATATTCACCTTATATGCCAATAACATATAGAGAAATGACCTCCGCCCATAAAATACATATTTTTCATCTGATCACATTTTTTTTTTTTGTAGACTGATAAAGGATCACTAAAGGATCATTCTAGTGAAATTTGGTTGATATCCATTCTTGACCGGCAGCATATCAGAGAGGAATTATGGACGTTTCGTACCATAACCATTTCGTACCAGACGTTTCGTACCATATGCGAAGACGTTTCGTACCATAGGCGAAGACGTTTCGTACCATAGGTGAAGACGTTTCGTACCATAGGTGAAGACGTTAGGAAAAGTCGTTTTGTACCATAAAATTACCAATTCGTAGTGCAGGGTAATCCATTTCTTATTATTTTGATTCAGAATTTGTACAATATGTTTGGTTTTGGGATGACAGAAAAGAAGTCAAAATTTATTTGATAATACTCCATTGATATTTTATCATTTTATAAAAAGATACATGATAATTATTACTTTAATAGAATATACCAAACAAACAAATATCCACGAAAAAGAGGATGGATGATGATATTTTTTTTGTCTTTTTTTATTGTTGAAAATTTGTTGATAAATTTCAAAAGGCGCCTGAAAGTTGTGAACTTGTTAGCATCTATACCTGAAAAATCATAAGTTACGACACAAGAATAAGAAAAAAGTCGTAACTAGAACTAATTCATACTTGTTATAGTTTGTTTAAAATACCTAAATTGCTATAATTATCTTTAAAATTATATATTCTAATATATAGATAGTGTTAATTGAACAAGCTCATATTCATTTCTTGAAATATGTTTAAACTACTGGACGACGTGCTGCAATTGCTTAAGAACATAGAATACAAAATCCATTTCTCTTGTAGCCTCAAAAAAACGTATCACCAATATACTCTCAAAAGCATATCGTTATTTATTCAATTAAGAAACAAGGCTTATTGCTAATCAGTTGACGATTAATAATTGAAGGCAAACACCAAACAATTCATTGTCAATTTGTTATTACCAATCTTGTAGCAAACAGGAGTCAAACAACATACCAGCCAATCAACCTTTTCATAATTTGGCCTTCTCCTTTAATTAGTAAAAGGCTATAAATTTTATAGACTCGCAGCACAAGCAAATATATTTTTTGCGATTTTACACGAAAAAATTTAAGTTATTTAAGAAATTATCTTTTTGAAAATCATTTATTCCATTTATTGGTACGAAATGGTCAACATATGGTAAGAAACGTCTTCGCCTATGGTACGAAATGGTCATCGTAAGGTACGAAATGGTAATATATTTTATGGTACGAAATGGTTATGGTACGAAACGTCTGTATACCTCAGAGAGAGGGGTAAATTATTGCAGCTAGAATAGCCTCTTCTTCTTCTTATTGAGACTAGTCTTGAACTGGTAACCTGCTTTCGGAAAGATAATCTGATAAAGTTGGCAACAATACCAGAAATAGGTTGACACTTTGATTTTCACAAGCACTGCAGAATCTTCAATTGGTCAGAAATTGAATACTTTTTTTTCGTAAATGTCTTGTCTTCCATTGAGACAATGAATTTTGCTTCTTCTTTCTCATATACCTACGTGTTGTTCGTCTGTTTCTCTTGTTGTATGCGACTGTCCCTTTTTCTTTGATTTGAACATTTTTGCATGAAATTTGATAATAGACGGAAGTACTTTGATTGCATTTGACAGGCGGTGTACCGTTTAGGTTTTATCGTGAGCTTTACCCTTCGTGTTTGCAATTTTTAAACAGCTTTAAAATGTTTCTTTTTTAGTATTTAACAATAAAATATGATACAATTCAAACAAAGTAATACATAAAAATCTTATACCGTAATTTTAACAAGAAATTACACGTTTTGTACATTAACGTCCTCTCAATTTGATCTGCCGAATAAACTAAAACAAGATGTCTGCGCCCGTGTCCACATTTCTAGAAATTTGAAAGATTTATATTACACGATAATTATGGGCTACAAGGAGGAACATGAAGCATTTGTCAGCGGGATAAAAGGGTCGTCGAAACTACACATATCGCTGACGGTCCTGACTGCGATCCTGTTTGTTCATTTGCGAGATGTCCTGATGCTGAAATGGAAATTTTCCCCTACTTCCTTTTGGTATGTGTTTATTTTCGTTTATATAACGTCGCTACCGAAGCATGTGACCATAATATAATGATAGGTTTAACCTTTAGACGGGAAAAGTAATTTGAAGAAAGAACCATTCTTGATTTACTTATTTGTTCAACTTTACTACCGAATTTAACAAAAAGGCTCCTGCTACCCAACCTTTTGCTGTATCGACACGTATGAATGAAAAATCAAATTCAATAGGCCTATTATGTGTCTGTCTGTTCCGACCGCTTTTTCTGTTTTTTACTTCAATGGGGTTTAAGACCACTTTTTCTCATTTTCAAGTCATATGCGAACAAAACAAAGAAAATAGAATCCTTTGTTGACCTTTTTCTACTCCGAAGATATTGTCACTGTAAAAGATAAGTACAGTTAAAATGTGAAATAAACTTCCCCAGGTGCTGTACAAAACATGCACATGATCACTATTTTCCGCAAAAGACCAAAATATGCTATTTATCAAATCGATGGCTACTTGATTTTGTTAATTTATTTCTAGATTGATTTCCACAGTCATTTAGAATAGATAAGCGCTAACATCGGAAGAAATTAACATAATATTAATGAAAGATACTCAAAACAATTCTTATGGGTTTATCTTCGTAAAAAATGTAACTTTGAATATCGATGCATGTATTATAGAAACTGCGTCAGGTCTAAATTCTAAAGGATGCGATTCCGACAAGATGTTGGCCGGCATAGCTTTAGCTAAATAGCTGTATTTACATTTTTTAAAAAAATCAAACTGCGAATTTTGTTATATATTTCATCTTTTTCAAGTCTTAACCGAGAATATTGCTATAGATTTAATCTCTTTCAAATCTTATCCTGCTTTTTAACCTGACGTTAAAGCGCAATAACAATAACGTTGTTTTGGCGGGGAAAAGTAGCGTCTTATTTCCCCCAAAGTGCAGTATGACGTCATTTGCGGAGGGTAAAAAGAAAACGTCATCCAGACGAGATTCTAAGAAAAAAATGTGTGACTTTTTACACATAAGACTGATTCTTATCCTTATTTTACGACAACAATCTAAATTTTGACAATGATCGACAGGAATAAAAATCAAAGAAAAAAATATTGATAAATTTAAATAAATAATAAAACAAAATGGCGAAATCTCGGGAGATCATCATCCTTCATGTAGGCCGCCATTACGACACAAAATTTAACTTTGATGGTATATGTATTTCATTTTGATTTTAATGTTTTACACGCGTTATCTAGAAGCGGGAAAAGCCGCAAAGCGCCCTTTGCGTTACTTTTCCCGTATGAGTAATGCCCCAGAAGAGTCAGAGATCTGCCATGGTTCTGTGGTATGCTCAATGTAGACCTAAAGCACCATTACATAGGGCCTTGGTTTATGTCATCCAAGACAAATATTTTGTTAGTATACCTCCCCAGGAAATTTAGCCCACCATATTCCTCTTTTATTTTTTTGCAATTAGGTACTCTATAGATTGAGCTGATTGGGTCAATGTACCAAAACCTATGACGTCCATGACCAAACCGTCACGGAAAATATAAAGAGTGTCACGGAAATGATCAAATCCATCAAGAAAATGTAACAGAATTTGACCAAAAACTTAACTTTGTGTCAGGAAATTTATGAAAAATTGAAGATGATTAATCTTGTCATGACAATGCTGGGTCTTGTCTGGGGGTCGCCATTATCGCCAAATGAGAAAATGAAATGAATTTGGTGATAAAAAAATGAAAGTGGCGAAATGACTGGCGATAAAAAAATATGAATTTTGACCCATCAGCGATTATTGATTTTGACATAGTCTAAGAGGATATTGTGTCACGAGTGACTGTCAATGAATTGAGGCAAAAGGCATGTATGTCAACTAGTATCCTCTTGGCTACCATAACATTTCTGTGATTGTTTACAAAAATTATCTGCCAATTATATGTTAATTGACATTTAAACACAATCCCCCTGGATGATGAGCTATATAAAAAACATAAGATTTTATTAATCACATTTTTTTAGAAGAAAAATGGCTCCAAATTTGGCTCCTTAAATCCTAATTTGGCTCCAATTTCTTTGATTTGGCAAAAGTGTAGGTGAAAAGAAATTTCAGTCCAGAGAAGGCCCTGACAATGTCATTTCGCTTTCTATACTACAGAAGCTCGGTACAAGTTTTTGAAAATTTTACAGGTATTTTAATTCTTTAAATGTAAAATTTCTTAATTTGTTAACCAAAAAATTCCATGTTGGAAAAAGTACATCAGGATTGAGTGTTTAAGAGCGACTCTATACTACATTCTTACTTTTGACTAACATATTACTGAGAAAGTAAAAATAGCCAATAGAAACTTAGGCAGTGCTCCAGCTAGGCCCTTTAAGGAGACCGACTGCCCTGCCCTTGAACTCCGGCACCCTTCCTTTTCCTAGCATGCCCTATCATATATGATATACAGATCGAGTTGGACACTATTACCAATGCATAAAATACAAGGTGACATGCTTGAGGACATTGGCTGAATCAGAAAGCACTTTTCACGAGATTTACTAAATAGTACTGACTGTTGAAAACCTATTGAAGTTTGATCTTTAGAATTAATTATTTTTGGCAAGAATAAATGGCGAAATATCATATCCAACCATCAAATTGTTTTGTCAAGTTGCTACAATTGTTCTCGGAAACTGGCCGAAGCAGTCAACTCATATCAGATTTGAAATTCAGCGATATAATACTTGAAACCTCTCGATGGTTACCTGACCTTTTCTTTCACGCAACGCAAGCAGCGATAGATTTGCAAACTGCGCGAAGAAATCTATTAATCAGGAATAGACAGGTTGCAATATGCTCTCAAGAAAAAAAATAGATAAGCTTAAAGAAACAAACGGATATCTTACTGATGAATGGTAGGAAAAAGTACAAATTTATTTCAAATCAATTGTGAAATTGAAACCGGACTCATTGCAGAGATTGTGGCATGAATATGTGTTCAACTTCTACACAAAAGTAAATTGTGTAACATGCGGACATAATCTCAGAGTCTTTATCGGTGGTCTCTTTGATATCAGTCGTAATACCACCCTCCCTCGATGTTCTATGTTTCTGTCCAATATGATGTCAGTGTTTCTGCAGGAGCAGCTTAAAATCACATTTTGTTCACTTAAAAATTGCCGATTCAAAGTCAGTTGGACTTTGGTAAAATTAATATTTTGTAGTAATAGTAAATCTTACAAGCTCTTCTTTTCCAATCATTGCCGGGAGAAAAAACTTGGGGAAATATAAATACTTAACATTCTAATAATCTGAATTTACCAGAAATGTTGGGTCTTTTCTATTTTTTTTTTTTACTACTTTAAAAGTGATTATATGAAAGAACCAGTTAATGTTACACTTCACACTAGGCCTGCATTGTTAGTGGGCAATTTTAACTTCTTAGCTACAGCTTGAACAAAACATGTTTGTTACATTTTTCGTCATCAACTGAGCGTATGTGTACTAATGACATGTACTTATACTCAAACCTTTTTTGAAAACTTTTAACCCTTTCCTGTTTTACAAAATTTTGGACCTGTCCAAATTCAAAGGTTTTGCAGACGAAAATTTAAAATGGATTTAATTTGAAAAATAACCATTCAGTAGGGTAGAAAATATTGTGGAAAAAGAAGAAATTGCTTGTTACAAGCAATTACTTCTTTTTTTACAATGGTTTCTCAATTATAAAATCACAGGGACGTAAAAACCAGGGATTGAACAGGAAAGGTTAAAATGACAATCCTAGTAGATCTATTATCCTAGCTGAATTTGTAGAATATTGATAATAACAAGAAGATAGAATAAATGAAATTGAAAAAAGTGCTTTAGCAACCGGGTTGTAAATATTTGGAATAAAATCCGAAACTCAGAAGTTGAAGCAACCAGTGTCAATTTGTTTGAATAAAGATTAAATAAAGATTGGAAAGGAAAAAATAAATAATTCGTATTATGGGATCGCTCGTGGCGTCCGGGCCTACGGGAGGCGTGCAATTCTTTGTCTGGAGTATAACTCTGTAACCTTATGTCTGATTTTCTTGAAACTTGGCATTTATATTCTACTCCTCAATACGGAGTGCAGTGAACAAGAACATAACACTACCTGGCCTATTTTTTGAGTTATTTTCCCCCGCCGTTTTCGGCGAGGTGGATATAGTAATGGTCTCTGTCAGTCATTCTGACATTCTGCCATTCCGTCATTCCGAGGTTCCGTCACTAAACTTGTCCGTAGCATATCTCCTAAAGTATAATAGCTATCAACTTGAAACTTCATGGGTGGATAGATCTCATGGAGGAGAAGTGCAATGCACAAGAACTACAACTCTTGCTTGCATAATTTTGGAGTTATTGCCCTTTGATATTTTTAATACTTAGATTTTGTCCGGAGCATATCTCCTAAAGTATAATAGCTATCAACTTGAAACTTTATGGGTGGATAGATCTCTTGAAGGAGAAGTGCAGTGCACAGGAAATACAACTCTTGCTTGCATAGTGTTGGAGTTATTGCCCTTTGTATATATTAGGCTTCAGTTTTACTATCAAGCTTTGGCCGCGGGGGATGGCCATGTCCATCATGGCTCTTGTTGACCTTTGTTTTATTAATACTTGGATCTTGTCCAGAGCATATTTTTAAAAAAGTATTGGAGCTATAATCATGAAACTTCATGGGTAGATAGATCTCATCATTGAGATTCAGTGAAAAAGAACCATAACTCTACCTGGCTTATTTTTTGGGTTATTGCCCTTTGTTGTTTTTAATACTTGGATCTTGTCTGGAGTATATCTCTAAAACAATTCGAGCTATAATCATGAAACTTCATGGTAGATAGAATAGATTTCAGTGCAAACTTAAAATCTCTTCCTCAATCAAAATCATGGTTTTAATAAAATCATACTAATCAAAGTACAATTGTCAATTTTATAGAAAATTTGAAAAAAAAAGAACAACAACAAAAAACCTTAAAACCAAGTGCAAATGTATATAAACACATTGAATACAATATGTAAAAAAGTCATAGCACTAGTTAGCCACTATTATTGTGATATGTGAAGTGTCATATTCGAGTTAGGGGAACTTGGACCAGGGAATAACTTCCACCAACAAGTGTTCCAAACAAAAATTGTGAAAAAGTGATACAGTGTGTATAATGAACACAATAGTGAGTAGTAAATAGTGACTGAAGTGCTTTATGACATTCATTCTTATAAATACAAGAAGTTAATAAATATATGGCAGCGAATTCATAATGTTTTGAGGTAATGGAAGTTATTATTCCTAGAGTATTTACCAACTGAAAGACTAACTAAAAAAAGGGCCAAAAAGAAGCTTGCGCTTATAAAGTCATAAAACATGCATCAGGCCTCTACAACTATGTGAACTATGTGAATTATAAAGCTTTAGCTTTCGTGGTTAACAAATTAAAATATTTTAGTATAAACTAACATGTTGACAATTTGACATTGACATGTAAAACTTATCATTTTGTGAATCTCTGGCATTACTAAGGCAGTTTGTCTGAGACTTTGGAATGGTGGTTACTATTAAAAGAGCAACCAATACTAACCAGGCAAAAACTGTAAAACTGTAAATGAATTTTTGTACACAAATTCCCCATTTTCTTCTTCGATTTTTGTATTAGCCAGATGATCTGCAATGAAGGATACCTGTAATTGTGCACTTGTTACCCCTTGCTGTTCTTGGTATTTTCCTGCTGTACACAAACCATTGGGAGACAGTATGGACCAAGATCAGCCTACATAGATGCTAGGTGCTTTATTTCTAAATATTGTTGAAAAAAACTCAAGCCAGACTGGTTGAAATGTCTGAAAAATTGCCAATTTCTTAGAAACCGTATTTCAATTCAACAGGATAAGGGTTATATGTATTACATACTTAGTGTTTTATATGAAAAAAATAACAAGGTTAGGGGAATTGATAATTGTTGAGGCAGAGCCTCCACAATTATCGATTCCCCTAATTTTGTTATATATTTTTTCATACAATAAACTTTGTACATATTATATTTATCTTATAACCGCTATTTGCCTAGTTTTTGTCATTGTTTCTAACTGAAATGCAAATTTCTAAAAATAACTGCATAATGTCATACTTCTAGAAATATCCATGTGATATCATAAAAAATATCATATGGGATGTCATCACAAGAATATTTGTAAAGTTATAAGATAAAATTAAACCATCTTTAGCTCACCTGAGCACAAAGTGCTCAAGATGAGCTATTGTGATCGTAGAATGTCCATCGTCCGTCGTCAGTCATGCGTCAGGCGGCGTCCGTCATCCACAATTTCTTTAAACATCTTCTCCTCCTAAGCCAGTGGGCCAATCTTGATGAAACTTGGCAGGGATGTTCCTTTGGTCAAGCTCTACCGAAGTTGTTCAAATAAATGAAATCTGCCCTTAACTTTCCTTTACCCTTAACAAAAAGGGTGAAAATATGAAAATCTTTAAAAGGCTTCTTCTCTGAAACCAGATGGCAGACAGCTTTCATATTTGGTATGTAGCATCATCTAGTGGACCTTTACCAAGTTTGTTCATATCAAGACCCTGGGGTCATATTTGGGCTTTGCCCTGGCCAAACCCTTTTTACATAGAATCAAAGAGCGAAAATCTTTAAAAATCTTTTCTCTGAAACCAGAAGGCAGACATCTTTCATATTTGGTATGTAGCGTCACCTAGTGGGCCTCAACAAAGTTTGTTCATTTCAAGACCTTTGGGTCATATTTGGGCTTTGCACGGGTGCATCCCTTTATCTCTTATGAGCATGAAGGGTAAAAAAAACGAAAATCTTCAAAACTCTTCTTCTATAAAACCAGATGGCAGACAGCTTCCATATTTGGTATGTAGCATCATCTAGTGGACCTCTACCAACTTTATTCATATCAAGACCCTAGGATCATATTTGGGCTCCATCCGGGCGCAACCCTTTTAACATGGAATCAAAAAGCAAAATATCTTTTAAAATCTTCTTAAATCAAAACCAGAGGGCACACTGCTTTCATATTAGGTAAGTAGTATCACCTAGTGAGCCTCTACAAAGTTTATTCATATCAAGACCTTTGGGTCATATTTGGGCTTTGCACAGGTGCATCCCTTTATCTCTTATGGGCACGAAGGGTAAAAAAATGAAAATCCTCAAAAATCTTCTTCTATGAAACCAGAAGGAAGACAGCTTCCATATTTGGTATGTAGCATCATCTAGTGGACCTCTACCAAGTTTGTTCATATCAAGACCCTAGGATCATATTTGGGCTCCACCCAGGCGCAACCCTTTTTACATAGAATCAAAGAGCGAAAATCTTTTAAAAATCTTCTCTAATCAAAATTAGAAGGAAGACAGCTTCCATATTTGGTATGTAGCGTCATCTAGTGGGCCCGTACCAAGTTTGTTCATATCAAAACCCTTGGATCATATTTGGGCTCCACCCGTGCCCATCCCTTTCAGATCATCTGAGTATGATGGGTGAAAATAGGAAAACCTTCAAAAATTTTCTTCTCTGAAACCAGAAGGCAGACAGCTTTCATATTTAGAATATAGCATCATCGTATGGACCTCTTCCAAGTTTATTCATATCAAGACCCTGGGGTCACATTAAGGGTCCACCTGGGTGCATCCCTTTTTACATAGAATCAAAGAGAAAAAGGCATATCTGTCTTGCTCTTCGCTGAAAACGTTCCATGGTATTGATCTTAGGCAATTATCTTCTTTTTGACATCTGCCTATCAAATTAATGTGATGTCCCAGGGGTCAAAGAGACTCAGGTGAGCGATCTAGGACCATCTTGGTCCTCTTGTTTTATTTTCAGGTCATCATTGGTTTTAGATTTTGTTCTAGTGATAGTTCCCCTACAGCTTGTATTGACATGGTATAACAACAGGGTGCTGTACATCTTTGTTACATTTCTTTCTCTAACTCTCATACTCGTGCTCACCGACTTACAGAGAAAATCTGCGAGCAAAGTCACACAGAATCTATCTTTGAAAGACATTCCGATGAAGAATCAGCGAGCTTTCATTACATACTTCAGAGCATTCACCAATGTTTTGACAGCATTCTCTATCCTAGCTATTGACTTTAAAGTGTTTCCAAGGTATTTGGGGAAGACAGAGACATATGGAACTGGTCTGATGGACGTCGGGGTTGGTTGCTTCCTTATAGCTAATGGAATTGTATCGCCTGAGGCAAGACACAAAACTTCGGCGGACAAGTGAGTTTACTTAATTCTTAAGAATTTTTATTGTGAAACATTGTAGCTTAGGTAAAACAAATGCATTTTGATGGGTCAGCACAAGAACTATTGTAAGTGCATATATATTTATAGACACTTACAATAGTTTTGCGCTAACCTTTCAATTTACTTTGAATATTAAAACTGGTATAAAATTTCATTTATTTAGTATTTTCTATTTTTGATGTAATTAGAAGTTCTTTGTAGCACAGTAGGATGGACATAAGACTATGACATAGAACAAGTTGAAAAAAAGACTATGACATAGAACAAGTTGAAAAAAGAATATGACATAAAACAAGTTGAAAAAAGACTATGACATAGAACAAGTTGAAAAAAGAATATAACATAGATTAAGTTGGAAAAAGACTATGACATGGAACAAGTTGGAAAAAGACTATGACATGGAACAAGTTGAAGGACTTTGATTCAAGACTAAGCCATCAAATTTGTTTAGAGAGTTATAGCCCTTGCAAAGCACTAATGAACTAATTACCCAGAGTGCTACAACCGCATTGTCTTATAAGGGTTCCAGACTGACATTGACAAAAATGGGTTCAAGGGACTCAACTATTGGAACATACGGGGTCCTTTCATGAGGTTAGGGAGTCCCTGCTTTAGTTGAAGACTAATTCTTTTAAAGTATATTGTAGTATTTCAGTGCATTTAGAGCTATTTATAGTTTAAAGGTTAAGGAAGTGTTTGACAATTATAATCACTTAGTGCTAAACTCCAGGAAACAATTGAAGACTGTTTAAAACAGTCTTAAATTGCATTCTGAAGTTGATTCCAAGATAGTCCATAGAACTTTCATCAGATATTTATAAAGGGTCCTTGTTGCTGATTTGGGAGTCTCAGACTTGAAAAACCTGCATCCCATTAAACCCTATTTGTAAATGTTTTTAAAAAACAGTTTTTTGAGATAGGAGAAATTGCTTGTAAAAAGGCATACCCTTGACAAAGATCCTAGAATTTGTTGAGAAATAAAGATTTTAGACTAGCATTAAGCTCTCTCATTTCCACCTCTAGTTGGTTTTCATTTGAATTGACTTAAAAACAATTACAATTATTATATATTTTCAGTCCTTTGCACAGTATTTTGAGATCCTTCAAGTCTTCCATCCCAATGCTCATTCTTGGAACTATCAGGGTTATTGCTGTCAAATCATCAAGCTATCAAGAGCATGTCACAGAATATGGGGTTCATTGGAATTTTTTCTTCACTTTAGCTGTTGTCAAGGTAACTAGATAAAAGTTTAAGAATCATGTATTGTAAACCTATAAATTATTTTGCGTAATTAAAGTCTCGGTGATTCATGGGAGGAATGAAAACGCAAAACGCTGCAAATAGCCCAATCATCATGAGAATGCAAACTTTAATTGCATACATCATATTTATAAAAACAAGGAAAATAAGTTTTTGTGCAGGTGTTAGTGAAGAGTTCCTTTACCAAAGAGTTCTTCTGTTATAAAAATTCAATACTCACAAAACCATTATTGAAAAAAGAGAAACAAGGAAATACTAAAGGGGTTGGAAAAATTTAAAAATATATGACAAGAATAGATGTCTGCAGTCAACATAATATAATACAAGCAATGAAATGGATGTCACTGATATTTTCTGTTTCATTTTAGTCATTCCAAGTGATACAAGTCCTTTATAATAATGTCTTTTTCTTGTATATAAGTATTTTGTTTCCACCTGTGATGATCGATTTGGCATTATTTGATTTCTTGGCCAAAAATTTTAAGTCCATGTTAAATGTTTCCATTAAACTACATTAATAAGAACCAAATTTATTTCAAGAGTTTTTAGTGCCAATGTATTCATCAAAGTGTTACTTTTACAAGGCCATGGTCACAAATTGTTGAAATTAAATAGTATAATGTGTGAACTTGAACAAAAGTTTTATAAAAATTGATTGTCTATATAAAGTTGTTGGTTGGCTACCATAAGATTATAACTACAGCTTCCATTGGCTGGGGTCAGGTTTTTCTGTTGATAAAATCTTTTGTACATGTGATGAACACATATCAAGTAGGCCTATATATGTAAATTTCCCTAGAGTGTTTTAGCTCACCTGAGCACATCATGCAGACGCTAACAATTTAAGTGTTTACACTCTAGAGGCCACAAATATGGACCAAAATCGTCATAAAACTTTGTCAGAATGTTCTCCAGATCACAAAGATTTACCCTATTGAAAATGGGAAGGATCCATGCCATATCACGGGAAATGGGGCCTTAATGACAATTTTCTTGTTTAGAGGCCACCAGTATGATCCAATCTTCTTGAAACTTGGTCAGCATGTGAATCAGGTAACTAGGATGAACCCTATTTAAATTGGGAAGGATCCATGCCATATCATTTGAAAAGGGGTCTTAATCACAATTTTCTTGTTTAAACTCAAACAAATCATAAATTTGCAAATATGACTTTTGCCTGAAAATTTGATAATTATCAATTATGACAGAGAAACAAAGGAGAGTGATTAAGGAACATCTTGGTCCTCTTGTTTTTTGCAGCATTTGTAGGTAGTAACGATCTATGAATTAAATTGCCCCAAAAAAGCCTGATATTGCCAAAAAATGCAAACTTTTCTAGCTGCAAACTTTTCTAGGTTTACAGTTTTATAATCATTTTTTCACTTTTGTACCTAGTCTGAAAGATGAATGAAGAGAAAAATGAAGTGATATCAGTATGATTCCTTTTCTTGATCATTAATGTCTATAAAAAATAATCTTGGTCTGCAGCTAGATTTCTGGAACACATAGTAATTAAGAGAAAATTAAAAGGATGTGTTTTTTTCTGGACTGTAATATCTACATTTCTGGGTGGTATAAGAATAATGTTTCAAAGATGAATAGGAATGCTATTTTGATAAACTTAAGTATTGCTGAAGGTCAAAGATCAAGGTCACACTCAAAAGTCAAATGATTCAGACAGAACTTGAAGTTCTCATGAAAATCTATTGTAAAGTGTGGCATTTCCAACAATTCCAAATGTGCGCAAAGCAAAGTTTCTGATCATCCTGTGCATCTGCACAGTACGACCAAAGTCTTCATTGTGGGCTCTTAGAAGATAGATAAGGTCTCAAAGGATCTGTAGGCAATCAGGTTACTTTATATTTACAGTATGTGGCTGTCTATGCTGCTCAATGTTTGCACCTCACGAACATTTGAAATTGTTGGCAATGTCATGCAAGGCTCATTTATTTTACAGATAGGATGTACAGTGATATTTTGTACAGTACCTTCCAGGTTTTGGAACATGAGTGGTGTTCTCATTATAGCCCTGTATCAGGTAGGAAAAAACTGGCCATTACATTCTTTACAGTACTAGATTTATATAGAATTATTCAGCTATTATGTTTGAAGTTCTTGCTGATAATATTTCAGTTGATACAACTAAGCCTGTGAGAGGTATGATATGAAGCAACAAAATATCATTAGCACTGTAACAAGTTATCCCCAATGTTTCTAATAAAATAATTTCCAAAGTCTCCACTAGATACCATAAAGAAAAATAACCCCTGTCCATAATAAAATGTCTTTAATCAAATCAAGTATTCAAGATATTGTTTTACAAACTGGTAAAGGGTCACCCAAGAATTTATTCTGTGAAATTTGGTTGAAACCCATCAGTTAGTTTGTCTGACAGTCACATTTTAGCATATATGGAAATTGACTCAACCCATACAAGCCAGGATTTTCAAAGTTTCAAATCTGAAAGAGGGTAACTCAAAAATCATCCAAGTGAAACTTGGTAAAATACCAGTAGTGCCACTCAATCAATGAAGCTAAAGTTTCAATTAAATATAAGCAATTTGAAGTCAAACTTTATGCAAATTTAGCTATTTAAATGAGTAAAATTTCACATCAATTTATTTTCTAAAAAAAAAAGTAATATTGTAGTAACAGATTCAGATGACACTGGATTGGTTGACCTGTCATTGAGCTCAAATAAGAAATTATAATTATATATTGTACAACAAATTATTTACATGTAAAATTCAATCCAAAACTTCCATAAAATATATTCTTTCATTTGAGTTTTATTCTATTGCAGCATAATCTGAGTTATGGAGGTCTAAAAGAGTATAAAATCAAGGGCCATGATGGCCGTGGGGGTAGAGGGGACCTGATTGACGCCAATCGTGAAGGGCTGTTTTCCTGCATTGGTTATCTCTGTGTCTACATAATGGGGGTCCAGCTGGGTAAACTGTTGATGTCAAACAGGTCTGTTTGGTATATATCTTGTTCCACATTTTAATTTTGAAGGGTCAGTGCTAGACCAGAGCTACAGATAGAGGGGATATTTTGTTTTTCAAATTAAAATAGTTCATTATTCTAAACTTAATCCCTATGTTGTGGGTACTCATTTTAATTGTCTCATCAAGACGATTCAAATCCACAATATGGGATTTCATTTGGAAATAAAGATTTTGAACTGCCTATACCCCCTCTTATCTGGACCCCTGCTAAACTATAGTAAGTGCCACTTACAATAGTTTTGTGCTGACCTTTGCAAAGGTACATCTTTTTATATCATTTAAGAAAAGGAATGAAATCTAGTGAAAAATAAAAACCAGAGCAACACATTTCGGTGCCAATGCTCGCAAGAGCACTGCATGTGGTTCCCTATGCATGGCTGAAGGTAATGGATGATGAAAAAATTATCTCTCAAAAAGGGGCATGATTGTTACAAAAATGGTTGAGTAATACCTCTTCAATGGTCTGGAAAGCTCCTGTGATGGTGAACAAGTGATAATCTACCATTATTTGTCAGTAATCTACTGAAAAGCGTTTAAGATATATAATTAAAAGATTTCTCTCATGTTTTCAGAACCAATGTTAAGGATTGGATTAAAGCCAGCATTCATCTCACTCTTGTATGCCTTACAGCCTGGATATTACTGTATTTCTGTGATAAACACGTAGAAAGAGTATCTAGAAGATTTGCCAATTTGTCATACTTATTGTGGATGGTAAGTGGCTACCAAATATTTTAAATTTTTAATCCTTATCCTTACTGAATTTGAAGTTTGTTTCAAACAGCCTGAGGTTATAAAACTTTTCTCATTCTCAATTCAAAATTTCCTCAAATTTCAATTTGAGATTAAAGCCGTAATTCTGTTTAAATATCCATTTAAATGTAGGAACATAAAAGATGATATTAAAAAGTTGTTATAAATAACAACTTATTAATATCATCTTTTATTTTCATACATTTATTTAAATTTAAAATTTGAGAAAATTCTCGGTTGAGCCTGAGAAAAGTTTTATAACCTCAGGCCCTGAACAGTTTAACCAAAATGACTGAACTTTTTTCACATTTTAATTAAGGAAAAAGAGCCAGTAAAGGCTAAGATCAGATTGCAAGTCTATGCAGGCTGATCTTAGTCCATACTGCCTGCAAAAGTTTATTGTACAGACAGAAAAAGTTGTGAACAGCACTAAAAGGGTAAATTTCTGTTTGGCTTCACCACTTTTCAAGCATTCTGGACAAAGTTTTGAGTTCAAAAAATTTTTCTCATGAAATTTGCTTGGAAATTATGCTCATGTTCTAGGAAAGACTTTCGATTTGGATCCATTAAACTTAATATACAGATTCCCTGCTAGTGCTAGCTTTTTAAATTGAGAAATCTCTGACCCCTTTTCAATAAAATTTTGGGAGTCAAAAATTGTTTAAAGGAGTCAAAATTAAGAAAAAATTTAAATTTTTATTTATCGTCGCTACTGTAGCACATGCTCATATGAGGGACGCCCCCCAGAAGACGGTTAGTTATTATGGGGGATAGTGCAAGGATACATGACGAAACTACTGCTGAGATCCGCCATGGTTCTTTTACATGCTCGGTGTAAAGCACCGTCTCACGGGACCTCAGTTTAACGTCTGATTCTGAAAGACAATTAGTTTGTTAGGGTGCAAAGCCACATGGCGGAACTTCAATCGCCATTGGTTTTGAAATCCAGTGCTCTACCAACTGAGCTAATCGGGCTGGTGGTCCTCTTGACTACTATGTTGTTAATCTTTTATATCGCTATATTCACACAATGATTTGCTGAATTTCAGTAGGTCAAGATGACCCTCTGGTAGAAATATTTTGGGTCAAAATCATATATTTTGGGGTGTCAAAACCAAGGTTTAAGGGTCAAACACAATCCCTGATATCCCATGTGTCTTAACTAAAAAGAAGCTGCTTAACAGTTAAACTTTGTTTGAAAATTACTTTGCTGATGTGAATGACTCTCTGAAATTTGATAGGCCTAGATCCTGGCCAGCCTTAAAGGTGAAAATATTTGTGAAACAACCAAGATGTAGTAATTTTCTGTTCATATGAATATATCATTTAGAACACCACTCTGCCAATCTCATGATCAACCTCGGATGTACATAGGCAGACTATTTTTAAAAATTACAGGAAAACCTTGAAAAAACTCTATGACGTCAGTTAGCCCTCAAAACTATGAATGAAAACATTCAATGTCACCAATGCTACTCGTTTAAGTCACTGACGTGAAACCATCGTATCCTACTATAAATATCTTGAGATTCTTAAATAACGGCTGAAAAAATCTTAATTTTTGAGAATGATTCGTCATTCTCAAAAAATTAAGATTTTTCAGCCGTTATTTACTGTAAAAGATATAAATCTACAGCGCTAGTTTTTCTTACACTGTTTCCGCCTAACAAAATGCATGATTTTATTACATACCCATCCGCCTTACATACATCCGAGGTCTGTTGCAGTTTATGGAAATGGCCGAGTGATGTTCCCAATGATGAACATAATGTGTAAAACAGGGTACTATTTTTAGCTCACCTTAGCACTATTGTGATAGTTTTATATCTGTTTTTACCTCATAGCAGTTCACAATTTCTTGAAACATATTCTCCCAAGCCAGTGGGTCATGAAACTTGGCAGGAATGTTCATAGGATCAAGCTCTACCATAGATGTTCAAATTATTGAAAACCAATCAGAACTATGGTTGCAATAGCAACAAAAGAGGATGGAAAATGAGAAAATCTGTAAAAAATATTTTCTCAAATCAGAGGATAGACAGACAGCAACATCTAGTTGAGCTCAAATCAAAATGATTCATATCATGCTATGTTGTCATCTATTGGCTCCATCAAGTTGACCCCATTTTACATAGAAACAAAGAAAGAAATCTTTTAAAAATCATCTTCAGTGAAACCATAAGTCATGTAGCCTCATCTGGTTGAGCCATACCTTATTTATCCATATCATAGACCTGAGGTCATCTCTTGATACCCTATCTCTTGATACCCTATTTTATATTCGGGCTCTGCCATAACCCATCCCATTTTACATTGAAACAAAGAAGGAAATCGTTAAAACTAGAATGTGGGCACCTTTCCTATTTCGATGGCTCAGCCCAAACAGTTGTTACTGCCTATAAATATATAGGCAGTAACAACTGTTTTGCGCGGAGCCATCGAAAAATGGTTTGAACTGTCGTATCATCTTGTTGACAAGTTTGTTGATAATAAGCTTTGAGCTCCTGTGTGTCATTTTATAAAGAAATAGAATAAGAGATTTTCCTTCTTGGGGGGTATTGATATAAGCTTCACCACAGCATCTCCTATCTACTGATCTAATTGAAGGAGTCAAGGAGTGTCAGGTGAGCGACATACCACCTCTGACTATCACGGTTCTGTTTTATTACAGATGGGACTTAACAGTATGATACTACTCATGATGTTGATATTTGACATAGTGTGTACATGTCTGTGTTATATACATCATCAAGAAACTGTAAAAGGTGAGCTCATTGCTTCTTTTTATCTAGCCTGGCTATGAAATTATGCTTCAAAAATATTGTTAAATTGGACATTCAATTTATTTAGCGCCAAGATTTATCCTGATATCATCTCCTACCAATAGGCTGATAATTGTATGGGACTGCAACTGGAGGCTAGGAAAGGATGTTATGGAAGTATGGGTGTGAGATATACAGGAATCCATTGTTTAGTGCTCCAGCCTCCATAATATGACAAAAAACTGTTTAAAGTGACGTTAAAGTCAATTCAAACAAACAAATAATCCTTAGATTATTTATCATATTTTAATTTATTTAAATTCATGTTTTCTTATAATTTATTAAGGCTATTTGATGGATTTTTGCCTGATAACTGTCATATCTATCTATCAATCAAAAATTTATTTACCAAACAGATCTTTCAGAGTTAAATGTTGCACTACTCGTCATTCTTTTATATTATGGGTCACCTTTATATCTTAAAAAAAAGCTTAAACAGGCTTCAGCTGAAATGATCAGGGGCCTGTTTCATCAAAACCTTTAAGACGTATTTTTGTTTTACCCATGACTTACCATATATTTAGCTCAAAAATCATGTATCACCAATCTATCAGTATCTATGTAAAGTAAGTGATGTTTTTACTGTTTCGAAAGACATCAGTAAGACAAAATATGTCCTAAATGTTTTGATGAAACAGGCCCCTAGTCACTCATGAATGTTTTGTGTTTTATTTCGTCAATGACTATTCAATTTGTAAATAGATACAATTTGATATCTTAGACTGTCTGCCTTATTAGAGGGTGTGAACAACTATCTATGAATTAATTGATTCCTTTGCACATTCATACGGTGTGATAAGTTTCATACCTCCTTAAATTCAACAAATACCCTCTTCATCTCTTAAGTGGGATGGGAAGCTGGTGGCTGGGATGAAATGTTGTGGCTGTACTGATGTGAGAAACAAAAGGAAGCCAGAGGTAGGTGCACCAGCCACCTCAATATAACTGAAAAATGTTGAAAATGGTGTTAAACTGAAATCAGTCAATCAATTATACTAACAGTATTGATACCATTGGAGCCTGTGCCCGAGATTTCCAACAATTTCAAATATGGGCAAAGCAAAGACTCTGACCAGCCTGTGCATCCGCACAGTCTGACCAGAGTCTTCACTATGCCTTTTGTAGATAGATAAGGTCTCAAAGTATCAGTAGACAGTCAGGTAACTTTATATTTACAGTATGTGGCTGTCTATGCTGCTCAAAGTTTACACCCCATGCACATTTCAAATTGTTGGAGATGTCACTCAAATGCTCATTGTATCTCTGTTTTACAGAATCTCACAACACAGAAGGAAGTCCCAAAGATGAAATCCCTTTTCCAACATGTAGGTTACTTTATGCAGTGAACTTCAATGGACTGGTTTATTTCTTGTTGGCAAATCTGCTCACAGGTCTTATAAATATGAGTGTAAAAACTATCTACCAGTCTGACATTGTAGCATTTTTGATTTTGACTGGTTACATGTTCACTTTAACAATTATATCATCCTTCTTGTATCACAAGAAAGTGTCATTAAAGTTTTGGTAAATCTTTGGGTGTTTTATTTCTAAAAATCATTTACTCCACATTCCTTAGTTAATTTTAGTTAACTTATTTTATCATGCAATGAAGCCTGTATTGACCCAATATCACCTGCCTGATAGCAAAAAAACAATATCAGGCACTTCTATTCAGACCTGGGGTAATCGTAATCAGTAATCATGATTACATGTAATTGATTACAATTTTCAAGTAATCATATTGTAATCAGTAATCAGATCATTTCTGATTACATGTAATCGTAATTTAATCGATTACATTGCAAAAAGGCCTGTAATTATGATTACATCTCGATTACATAATGATTACAATTGTTGTATTTGCAAGTACAAGCTCTGAAAAAAACCTTTTTCAATGATAGTCATATTTGGCAATTTTTTATTTATACTAATATAATGGTCCTAGGTTTTAGTATTGAATACAAATATGTCAAATGAAATAACTTTCAAGTAATTGGTGTGACTAGAAAGAATTTGAATTGAGAAAAAGATTTTTCCCAAAACAGATAAAGTATTGTGAAAAATAATCAAGTAGTTAAATTTTCATTTGGCTTTATAGGAAATTTCTATTATTGTCTTATACCCAAATGTTTTTTGTTTTTTCCCTAGTTTAGAACATTATGGTTTCTTGCTTTAAGTATTGAAAATTCAAACTAGTCAAAATGTCTAATGAATATGAAGTGTTATAATGATATTGTTAAAGGTTTTATGAAATTTAAAGAAGTGTCAGTCTCATCTTAGATAATCTATAGCCCCTGGCACTTACTAAACAATGACCTCTTAATAACCCTTTACTTGTATTTGACAGACCATGATATTTATATTTTGATATTCA
Organism: Fragum whitleyi; assembly: GCA_948146395.1. NCBI lineage: Eukaryota > Metazoa > Mollusca > Bivalvia > Cardiida > Cardiidae > Fragum > Fragum whitleyi. The sequence goes on from OX411548.1 coordinate 47,644,667, forward strand.
TTTTATTCGTAAAACAACTTAATCTTCTTTTCTTATATTAATTCTCATTTGTCTGATATTTTTCTCAAATCCAAATAACATGACAGAAGTTCTACGGAAGTGAATCTATTCTGTGATTGTCCCATTGCAATACCATGTAGGAATCTTGATGTTGGTTCATTAGAGTAAATTTTAAAGTCCATCGGGTAAAATTGGGTTATTACACTATCTTTTGAAGTTTTCCAACAAAGTTTAATGAGCCTAAAAGATATTTGACATATCCATAATGTTTTACAATTTGACATGCTGTTTCCATGAACTGAAAAAAGGAAGAAATGTTGACTCTGTCTAAGGGCCTTTACTTTTGTTTTTATCACAATGGTAATCATACTGAATTATATTTTTTAACAAAAACTCATATTTTCTGAAATTTCTTCAACAAATAGAAAGAAATTTAGAAAATGTAAAATATTATTCTAAATTGGAAAAATTTTGGCAAGACCAATTTCTAAATTTAATCTTTTATTGTTGCATGAAATATTCAAAAATACCTACAAGAGCATTTATAAATGTCAACTAAGGCTATAAGTGCTCACTGCTTTCAATAGTGGAGGCAAATGTGAGAGGATATTAAAGCTTCGGGTTTTTCTAAATTTATAAAGAGTACCAAGGTAAATATCAACAGACCAAATTAAAAAATTGGCATAAATTATTTATTGTTTATCCTAACTTGAATGAATAAACCCCCCCCCAAAAGACAAACATGCTTTTGTGTAAGGTTGAAATAAAATTGTAATCAAATGTAATCATGATTACATTATAAAAGTAATTGTAATTGTAATTGATTACAATGAAAAACTGTGTAATCATATTGTAATCAGTAATCATAGAATCTGCAAGTAATGGTAATTGTAATCGATTACATTGGCATGTAATCGACCCCAGGTCTGCTTCTATTTATAGAAACAATTTGCATATTCATAGTCTTGACAAGAACCGCTTTTGCCACTTTTTTAAAGGTTTTATGAAAATTTAATTACTGAAAAATTACTGCACGATAAATAGAATAATATGTTAGTGGCTTAAAATATCAATGTTATCTGGTCTTGGATACGAGAAAAAAACATGAGTCAGCAAAGCCTCACCATGATAGATTCTCCTAACCTCAACCAGATGACATTGATATTCTAAGACATCAACATGCTATTTTTAGCTCACCTGATCACAACATGCTCAAGGGAAGCCCTAAGGATCACATAGGTCTGTCACCTGTTCTGATCATCAATCTTTTGTATTTCTTCTTCTCCTAAACCACTGGGCTGATTTCAATGAAACTTTGCCAAAATATTTATTGGGTGACCTTCTTAAAATTGTTTGCAAAAAGTCTGATTGGCCCATAAATATGGGCGTGGCATAGTGTTTTTATGCCCCCGTATCGAGAGATCAGGGGCATATTGTTTTACTCATGTCCGTCTGTCTGTCCGTCCGTCTGTCCGAAAACTTAACCTTGCCAATATCTTCAAGCCTATTCAAGATACAAAGCTAATATTTGGCATGATGATAGATCTCAATGATCCGCATCCGCTGGTACCAAAGTCAAGGTCATGTGACAAGGTCAAGGTCATCTGTCAAGGTCAAACTTTGAAAACTTAACCCGAAAACTTAACCTTGCCAGTATCTTCAAGCCTATTCAAGATAAAAAAGCTAATATTTGACATGATGATAGATCTCAATGTCCGCATCCGCTGGAACCAAAGTCAAGGTCATGTGACAAGGTCAAGGTCATCTGTCAAGGTCAAACTTGGAAAAAAAATGCAGTTACGGGGGCATTCGTGTTTCACAAACACATCTTGTTTTGTTTTTTTTTCCACTTTGAAATCTTTGAACAACATCTCTTTTTCAACAACTAGCAAATGTGAATGAAACTTTGTCAGGAAGTTACTTGGGTGAGATCCGCTTGATTAATAAAATTCAGGTGAATTCAGGGTTATGGCCATTCTGGTCCTCTTGATTTCTTTTTTTTTAGTTTGCCATCTTTAAGACTAGTCTAATGCTTAGGAGGTTTCAGGTACCATATTAAACAATACCAGAAAGCAAACAAGAGGGCCAGAATGTTATTCAAAGAATTCAAAAAGAAAATAGACCCTGCCCACCCATTCATTACTGAGAAGGCTACAAATAAGCCCCACCTTGCCACACCAATATTTATGGGCCAATCAAAATTATGCAAACAAGTTTCGAAGAAGGTAATCAAAGGTACATTCTGGAAAAGTTTTATTGAAATTGGTCCAGTGGTTCAGGAGGAGATGTCATTCAAATAGTTTGTGCTCAAAATAAGCCCTGCCATGTCACACCCATATTTATAAGGCAATCAAAATTTCGCGAAATATTACCAGAAAGGATTACCATAAAGGAACATTCTAGTAAAGTTTCATTGAAATCCGCCCAGTGGTACAGGTGGAGATGTCCTTCAAAGATAATTGGCTTAAAATTTTTGAAAAGGGTTACCCAAGGAACATTCTGGTAAACTTTCATTGAAATTAGTCAAGTGGTTCAGGAGATGTCGTTTGAAGATTTCAGGTTCAAAAACCCCGGTTCTGCCTTGTCCATTTTTATGGGCCAATCAAAATGTTGTGAACATATTTTGAAAAGGGTTACCCAAGGAACTTTCTTGAAAAGTTTCATTTAAATTAGCCCAGAGGTTCAGGAGATGTGGTTGAAGGATTTCGGGCTCTAGATAAACCCCGCCCTGCCAAGCCCTTATTTATGTACCAATAAAAATTTTGCGAACATAATTTGAAAAGGGTCACCCAAGGAACATTCAAGTAAAGTTTCATTGAAATCGACCCAGTAGTTAAGGAAGAGATGTTGTTCAAAGATTTCAAGGTAAAAAAATGCCATGCCCATATTTAATGGCCAATCAGAGTTTTGCCAACAATTTATAAAGAGGGTCCCCCAAGGAACATTCTGGCAAAGTTTCAATGAAATCGGCCCAGTAGTTCAGGTGAAGAAGAACTTTTTAAGATTGGGATCTTTAAAGCTCCCCTTGAGCATGTTGAGCTCAGATGAGCTAATAAAACGGATGCAATGGTCCAAAACTGAATACAACAGTTTGAAGTTTATGTAACTTTAAAAATAGTCCGTCTTCTAGAACAGAAAAGAAGAAATGTGGTAAATGAAGGAAAAAATTTTTTCAAAATGTTCTTATCTCTTTGCTCAAGCCTTAATGTTGTGGTTTTTTGAAAACCTTGATGCTTTGTTTTTTCCTATTATTATGAAAGACACTCACTTGAACCTTGATTTTAATCATCTTTACTGTCTTAAGAGCAACCTATACATCAAGGGAGATAAATCTAAATGAATATTTAGCTCACCTGACCTGAGCACAACGTGTGCGAGGTGAGCTTTTGTGATCACCTTATGTCAGTTGTGCATCGGAAGTCGTCAAAAATTCTTTTAACATCCACTCCTCAGTAACAAATGGTCAGTAAAGGTCCTTTGGGGACCTCAAAACTTGTAAATAGAATTTTAATTGACCCCCTATTTGGTGTGGTGGCAGGGCGGGGCTTAAATTAATCTGGAAATCTTCTCCTCAGTAATGAGCTGATTTCAACCACCTTGGTAGGATTGGTCCTTTGGTGACCATTCCCAAAACTTGTTGGTTGATTTTTTTTGATTCACAAATATGGGCATGAAAGGGCGGGGCATCTTTTCATTCTTAAATCTTTGAATCCCTTTGCTTCCAAAATGGCAAGTTTAAATAATTTTAGCATGAATGTTGCTTTCTTTTTAAACCAGGTTCATGAAAAATTGGCCCATAAATATAGTTGTTGCGTGGTGGGGCCTTTTTGCTCTATGAAATCTGGGGACAACATCTCCCAAACCATTAGACAATTTTCAATGAAACTATGCCAGAATGTTCCTTTGGTGACCCTTTTCAAATATTATTTGAGACATTCTGGTTATGCCAAAAATATGAGCAGAGCAGGGCAGGGTATTTTCTGACTTTGAACTCTTGAAATCACAATCTCAATCTCTAGGCAAATTTGAATGAAACTTTGCAAGAATGTAACTTGGGCGACATCCACTGGACCAATAAAATTTAGGCGATCTGCTTGGCCCTCTTGTTATTCCAAATAAGCCCCCTTTTCACCTTGGATTTTAAAACATTCATCCAAAGATGGAACATTTAATATGATCATCAGTAGTGTCAGGGATCTGGATGATGTCCACTCCTTTGTCTTGAGCATAACTCTGTCACTTTATGTCTGATTGACTTGAAACTTGGTAGTTATGTTCCTCTCATGATAAGGGAGTATAGTGCATAAGAACCAGAGCTCTAGCAGTGTAACGGACATATCTCATGCCAATTTGCCATGTTCTTTATGTACTATCCAGCATATGTACTATCCAGCACTCAACAACTCAGTAAGGCACTCACAGGTGATGCTCTTTTTTCTTTGGGGACATGAAGTAATGCTGTTTGAGCGCAGATGAATAAAGCTTTGTCAAATACATATCCAGGCAACCTGATCTCTTGGGTGGAGTCACTGAAGTGATAGGATAATGAAGTAAAAACAAAATCCAAAATTAAAGAAGATTTTTATTACAAGCCAGTTAACAGATACTACAGAAACTATCACAGTTGGTTTAATATAAGAGGTAAATAAGTAAGCTCATATTCTGCTGTAATGGTAAGCTCATATTCTGCTGTAATAGTAAGCTCATATTCTGTTGTTGATATGTTAGCTTTTATGAGCATGTGTGTCACATTTCTAACAATTTCACATGTGTGTGAGCTAGGTAAAGACTCGTTGCCTCTTTTCACAATCAGATTATATCAATAATACCTGCTCATGGAGCTCAATTTCTCTCCATTCTGCACTCATGAGATTGTTGGAAACGCAAACTCATATTTTGCTGTTAACATGTAAGCTACCGGAAATCTTTAGCAAAACAGACAGTTATGCTATTTCTTAGGTGATTATCATGATACCTTGTTTGATATTTACCAAAATTACTGTTGTAAAGAATGGGGGGTAATTTGTATTTTAATACATTTAAATGTGAACACATTATTTATCTATACAAGAGGGCCGTTGGCCCTGGGTCGCTCACCTGAGAAAAAAGCTTCATTACCTAGGTATGTCCATGCAACCACAGAAAAAGAGATTTTCACTTATTCAATCAGATAACATTTGAAATAACCCTTCCCCCCCCCCCCCCCCTCTGCTCCTCCCCTGGTCATTATTTATTTAAGCTTTTTTCATAAAAGGTCTGTGATCAGCTAATCTATGCCAGATATACAGGCCAAGTCTGAGACTTTTAAGGTTTTCTTTAATGAGTTGATCAATCCATGTCAAATATAAAGGCTGTAGGGATTCAAAATTCTCAACTAAGCACTCCCCCCTCCCCCAAGATGCTCTGCATCTGCTGAATCTACAGTCATGATTTAAGCTAATTCAATTAATGCCCATATGCTGATCATCCATACCAGTTTTCAAGTCTGTAGGACTCCTGGTTCATTAGAAGAAGTTTAAAGATTTCAAAAATGATCCAAAGTACTACCCCCTCCCCAAGACACTCAGCACCTGGTGACCCTACAGTCATGATTTTAGCTACTTCTATTAATGTCAATATATTGATCACCCATGACAATTCTCAAGTCTGTAGGGTTCCTGATCCAGGAAAAGAATAAGGTTAAAGATTTCAAAATTGATCCAAAGTACTACCCCCCCCCCCCCAATGCTCAGCATCTGGTGGCCCTACATTCATGATTTTAGCTATTTCATTTTAGATCTATGTGCTTATCATCCATGCCAATAATGAAGTCTGTAGGGCTCCTGGTTCATTAGAAGATGAAGGTTAAAGTTACAAAATTTTCACAAAAGTACTCCCCCCTCCCCCTCTGGTGCTCCGCACCTGGTGGCATTACAGTCATGATTTAAGCTATTTTTATTAAGGTCTATGAGCTGGTCCTCCATACCAATTTTCAAGTCTGTAGGGCTTTTGGTTCAGAAGAAGAAGAAGGTAAAGATTACAAAATTTTCACAAAAGTACTACCCTCTCCCCCCTGGTGCTCCTCACCTGGTGAATCTACAGTCATGATTTTAGCTATTTTTATAAAGGTCTATATGCTGATCATCCATGCCAATATTCAAGGCTTTAGGACTTCTTATTCAGAAGAAGAAGAAGGTTAAAGATTACAAAATTTTCACAAAAGTTCAACCCTCTCCCCCCTGGTGCTCCGCACCTGGTGAATCTACAGTCATGATTTTTGCTATTTTTATGAAGGTCCATAGGCTGATCATCCATGCCAATATTCAAATCTGTCGGGCTCCTGGTTCAGAAGAAGAAGAAGATTAAATATTACAAAATTTTCACAAAAGTACTACCCCCTCCCCCCTGGTGCTCCGCACCTGGTGGCCCAACAGATATGATTTTAGCTATTTTTATTAAGGTCTATGAGCTGATCATCCATGCCAATATTCAAGGCTTTAGGGCTTCTTATTCAGAAGGAGAAGAAGGTTAAAGATTACAAAATTTTCACAAAAGTACTATCCTCTCCCCCCTGGTGCTCCGCACCTGGTGAATCTACAGTCATGATTTTAGCTATTTTTATGAAGGTCCATATGCTGATCATCCATGCCAATATTCAAATCTGTCGGGCTCCTGGGCTCCTGGTTCAGAAGAAGAAGAAGATTAAAGATTACAAAATTTTCACAAAAGTACTACCCCCTCCCCCCTGGTGCTCCGCACCTGGTGGCCCAACAGATATGATTTTAGCTATTTATATTAAGGTCTATGAGCTGATCATCCATGCCAAATTTCAAGGCTGTAGGGCTTCTTATTCAGAAGAAGAAGAAGGTTAAAGATTACAAAATTTACCCAAAGTACTACCCCCTCCCCCCTGGTGCTCCGCACCTGGTGGCCCAACAGATATGATTTTAGCAAATTTTATTAAGGTCTATGAGCTGATCATCCATGCCAAATTTCAAGGCTGTAGGACTGCTTGTTCAGAAGAAGAAGAATTTTAAAGATTTTCTTAAATTTTTAACTTTTGTTGCCATAGCAACCAGAGTTTTTCACCGATTTCAATTCTTTTAGCAATTCTTAAAGAGGATCACCTAAGGAACATTTCTGCCAAGTTTGGTTAAAATTGGCCGAGTAGTTTAGGAGGAGATGTCATTTAAAGAAATTGTTGACGGACGACTGACGATGGACGACGCACGGACGCCGGACAAAAGGTGATCACAATAGCTCACTTGAGCACGTTGTGCTCAGGTGAGCTAAAAAAACAGCAACCCTTTGTTAAATATTGCTGGATCCAAAGATGTTTTCAAATAAAGTTCCATATTGGTGAAAGGGCTAAACAGGATATGGATCAACAAGTTATTTTTGTACCAATAAGTTGCTGTACCAGTAACTTATAAACATTTGCAGAATATGAGCTGTTCATGTAATGATGTCATCAAAGATGAAAATCCCCTTTGTAGAATTATAAAAAAAGTCTTTAAAGCCATCAGAACCAGCTGATGCTACTGTTTGTTTTATTGATAACAAAATATAGAATAGTCAAAGTACAAAGAGGAAGAAGACAACAGTTCAACTCGGATTTTAATTAAAAAAACAAATGCCAAATTGCAAAAAAAATAAGATATATGGAGTTCCTGCTTGCAAGTTCTCCAATTCCAACAATGTTTTCTGTAGATATATATCGATGGCTCAGTGCAAAAAAGTTGTAAATACCTATGAATTCATAGGCAGCTACAACTGTTTCTTGCTAAGCCATAGATGTGTCTTCAGAATGTAAAAATACTGGATTGTCGGATAGAAATTTTGAATAAATTGTATTGTATTGCTAATCCATTTTTGATGGCCCGAAAGAACAATATTTTGTAAACTAGTATGGGACAGGGGTGATAGCTGATTACAATTTTTGTAATGAAAAATGTTTTTTTCTATATGAAATATTGGACGGAATAGTGATATGTATAAAAATATTGTCAAAAATTAAGTTCAATAATTTTCAAATTGATTGATTCATTAGGAAATTGGATTTCATATACTATAATTTTCATAGCATAGAATGTGTAGGCTATTGAAACTTTTTTCCTACCAAATTGAGAATTTACTCTTAAGTTTCACTCATGATAAAAGGTGTATTTCTGCATAAATGCTATTTTGAATTCATGAAATGAAAGATTAAATTGATATATTGACTCTTATAACAGATGATGCTAAAATTTATATGAAATTAAACTTTTTTTTCAAATTTGAAGTTTTAGTAAATTATACTCAGATGAGTAAAGGCAAATTTTCATTATCTTAGGCCCAGTGCAAAGATAAGCAAAGTAGGAATCAATTTTGGTTCTTTAATTGGCCCACACATTCAGTACACTACTAGCATGCTCTGATGGAAGCAGATTCAAGTAAGAATGACCCTATAATTTGTTTTCAAATGTATTTTTTAACAAAAAAGGTTTATACAGACTGATTTGTCCAGGAAAATGCCTTTAGAATAACTGGATAAGAATTAAAGATTGTCAATAGTGTTAGTGAACAAAGACTCTATAAAAAAGAAAGCACAACACTTATTAATTGTGAAAAAAAGAAAACAATGTTAAGAACAACTCATCTTAATTGGGACAATCAGATCTATTGTCAAACAGGGGTGTGAGACAAATAAGGGCTTCAATTATTGGCAATAATATTGAATCAATATTTATATCAATCTTCAATAGCTCACACACCCGTATTGAAGATCAATGATATTTGGGAATTTAAGGAATTGACAATTTCATTGATTGTGTATTGGAAATTTTGACAATTGATTCAATACTAACAATAATTAATACTAGCCTCTAAAGAAGGAAACCCTCTTAACCCTTGTCATGCTGAACCCTGAATATCTCTGCTTTGGCAGGAGCTATAGACAAACATGAGCCAGCACATATGTGCAGTCTGATGTTAGTCTACACCACCTGTTTCTGACTTTCAAACCAGAATTGTGAATAGGTTTAATTTTTTCAATAAAAATTGACCTACAGTTGGTACTTTCAGTGCTTTTTATACGCCCGTCGAAGACAGGACGTATTATGGGATCACCCGTGGCGTCCGGCGTCCTGGCGGCTGGGCGTCCGGCGGCGTCCACTTCTTTGTCCGGAGCATAACTCTGTCACTTGAAGTCCGATCGACTTCAAACTTGGCAATTGTGTTCTTCTCATCCTTACGGAGTGCAGTGCACAAGAACCATAACTCTACCTGGCCTATTTTTTGAGTTATTGCCCATTGTTGTTTTTCAGACTTGAATCTTGTCCGGAGTATATCTCTTAAAGTATAAAAGCTAGGATCATGAAACTTCATGGGTGTATAGATCTCACCAAGGGGGAGTGCAGTGCACAAGAACCATAATTCTACCTGGCTTTTTTTTGAGTTATTGCCCTTTGTTGTTTTTCAGACTTGAATCTTGTCCGGAGTATATCTCTTAAAGTATAATAGCTAGGATCATTAAACTACATGGTTGTATAGATCTCACCAAGGGGGAGTGCAGTGCACAAGAACCAAAACTCTACCTAGCCTATTTTTTGAGTTATTGCCCTTTGTTGTTTTTCAGACTTGAATCATGTCGGAGTATATCTGTAAAAGTATAAAAGCTAGGATCATGAAACTTCATGGGTGTATAGATCTCACCAAAGGGGATGTGCAGTGCACAAGAACCATAATTCTACCTGGCTTTTTTTGAGTTATTGCCCTTTGTTGTTTTTCAGACTTGAATCTTGTCCGGAGTATATCTCTTAAAGTATAATAGCTAGGATCATTAAACTACATGGTTGTATAGATCTCACCAAGGGGGAGTGCAGTGCACAAGAACCAAAACTCTACCTAGCCTATTTTTTGAGTTATTGCCCTTTGTTGTTTTTCAGACTTGAATCATGTCCGGAGTATATCTGTAAAAGTATAAAAGCTAGGATCATGAAACTTCATGGGTGTATAGATCTCACCAAAGGGGATGTGCAGTGCACAAGAACCATAACTCTACCTGGCCTATTTTTTGAGTTATTGCCCTTTGTTGTTTTTCAGACTTGAATCTTGTCCGGAGTATATCTCTTAAAGTATAATAGCTAGGATCATGAAACTACGTGGGTGTATAGATCTCACCAAGGGGGAGTGCAGTGTACAAGAACCATAATTCTACCTGGCTTTTTTTTGAGTTTTTGCCCATTGTTGTTTTTCATACTAGAATCTTGTCCGGAGTATATCTCTAAAAGTATAATAGCTAGGATCTTGAAACTTCATGGGTGCAAAAAACATTCATTCAAAATAACCTCAGTTCTATTCAAACCCCTAGTTTATACTAAGCAGTGTGACAGGCGTATCTTGTGACAATTTGGCACCTTGTTGTCCTTGGATTTCGATGAAAATTTTTAGGCAAAATTTATTCAGCATGACAAGGGTTAATATACCCCTGTACTCTGCCCTCCATTCAAGATGAAGCTGTTCGCAAAACAGTTGAGAAATGGCATACCCCTTTACACGAGTATTCAAGTGAAAATCAGAGTATCATATTCAATCGTTTCTGCATCCTGAATGCAGAGCAGGTCGTCGTTTGTACAAAATGAGTTGTATCTCTAATTAAAGAAACCTGAATGGTCTTAAATGTGTTAAATAAACCTGTTATACAGTAATTAAAGAAACCTGAATAGTCTTAAACATGTTAAATAACCCCAAAACATAGCATTTAATTTCCTTTTTTTATGGTGCATGAAACAGGCAATTCTATTTCCATTTCCAAGGGCGTAACTACATGTACCATTACAATAAATCCTCTTTCAAAAAAATGTCGATGAATGATCATTACATTGAAACTACAGCTTGTTCAACCAACTCTCAAATCATAGAAAAGGGGAGCAGACGGAGGACATTCATCTTTTGTCACAGTCAACATATCGCCTTTATGCTATATATTCTATGTTGGTTGCCTCCTGAGGGCGTATAAATTTCAAAATCCTAGATATGCCTTATGATTGCCATATCATGATTCACAGTATTTCATTTTATTTCTGATGTTAATACTGTAAACGGGGTAATTTTGGCGGTGGTTTTATTTTGGCTATATTGGCGGTCGAGCTAAGATGCGCCAAAATTAATCCACCGCCAATATTTGCCATTGTGAAATGAAAAAATCCTTTACTGTAAGAAAAATGTTACCTTGCGCGATGTACTTTTAAGGTTATATTGATTAACTTCATTTCAAAGATATTCAGACCATTCTTATTCGAAGTGGAATAAGAAAATCGGCTGACAACGTTTGTAAATGTCTTATAAAATTAATTCCAAAATTGCAGATTAAAGTTGGTTTAAGGATTGTAACGAAAATCAAGGAGAAAATGTGTGAAAAACTGGTACGCGAATTATTACTCTTACGAGAGGTGTGAAAACAAACTATTGTTTATTTTGTAGAAAAATGACACTACTCTAAAAAATTGGGTTGCTTATACTTTCAAAGTTTAAAACGACGAGAAATGAAAAATAGATAAGACGTTTTATTTATGCGGTGCATGTAAGATGCGCCAAAATTAATCACCGCCAATAAATCGAAACTGAAAAACCGCCAAATGTGGACACCGCCAATATAAAGCCGTTTACAGTATGTTGTAAATCTTTTTCATTATTTTTACTCCGAAGAAGTAGAAGATTTTCTTTCTTAAACCAGAAAAGTTAATTTTAGTTTTCATAAAGAAAATACTGACTTACAGCTAAAGCATCCAGTGCTTTCAGTACTTTGATTATGATCAATTCATCCTGCTCATGTATAGATATTCAAGCTTCCAATTGATAAAATTTCAAATACATGTATTTTTTTTATCTAATCCTTAACAATTATTCTTGCATTAACTCTCGTTTACCATTCAGCTTCCTTGGACATAAAAAAATGTTAGAAGCATCACTCTACAATATTAATACAAGAAATGAATTTTACTCAAAACCTGTTTAGAGAGCTTATAATATTCTGTCATCGCAAAGTTAATATTAAGGGTAAGATACATCTTTAACATATTTAAAGAAACTTAAAACTAGGTAAATAATGGGTCATCATAAAATCAAACAATGTTTTTGTGACATTCTACTATTCACATTGTGTTGTTTTTGTTGATGATGATTTTTTCATTTTTAGCCTAAATGATTAAAAAAAAAAATTCTGGTTGTCAAATGAACCTTTGATAAATTTAAAGATCTCTAAACAGATTTTATCTTGTAAACTTGTGAAAAGAAGAAACTTTGCACTATTCAAAGTGCAAAATAAGTGATACATGAAAAAAACAATGATTTGCCCATTTGACCAATACTGTTTAAATAAGAGTCAGTCTGTGTAGACAATCTATTCTTGTCTTCATGAAGTTTTATTTTGTTAATTTAGTGCCAGCAGGTAAATTGTTAAGTAATGAGACAAAATTTAAGGTAAAAGAACTTTGTAATCTTCTTTGACTCTTTTCCAAGAGAGTGTTTCTTTCCTAAATTTAAATATCCCCAAATTGCCAGTTAGTATGAAACAAAATTTTATATTCAGCAGCATGAAGGGTACAATTATTTTCTATGTATGGGCTTTTCCTCATATTATAAATAAAATATTGTGGGAACAGTTGTATAAATGACCATGATGGAGATTCTATCACAACAAACAGAAAAAAAACACATAACAATAAACAACATATAGTCAGTGGGGGACAAAAACATCACAACTACAGCTTAATAGACCTGTAGTTATGGGATTTGGTCCCCAAATGACAATGTAATATTTGAAAACTATTAACCTGTAGTTTCAAGGTTTTGATTCCAAAACAAAGGCGTGATCTTCCAAAAATTTGATAGTTTTTTTTGAGAAACTAGGGAGGATTCATTCTTAGATACCTGGAAAAAGTTAAATTTAAATGATAAAAGTTATTAATTGATTTCCCAAGATGCTCTGTTGAATGTTAATTTTATTCAGGGGTGTGAAATTCCCATGCCAGGCTGGTCATAGGCTTTTATACCTACAGATAAGTAAAATTTGGAGGCTGCTTGTGCGTGGACAAGTTATACCAGGGCAAATTTTTGAATGGTACTTATTACTTATTAGATTAAAGAGATAAATTAGCATAATGTTTGTTTCTAGGGTGAAAAAAACAAACATTGTTTTTATTGAAGAAAATGCTGAGTTTCAGCATTTTCTTCCTTTATAATGAGGTTTTCTCAATTTTTTTCTGTTGCCTACTTTGTGGGCAAGTCCATTTTGATCCTGGACAAGGAGAAAAGCACATTTTACTTGTCAAGGAACAAGTGGGTAAAAATCCATATTTCCACATCCCTGTTTTTTCCTAAATATTTCAGCTGTTTCAATTTTCCAAAAGCTGGAATTAAAACCTCACGAGCGTTTGATAAATTATTTTAGTAACAACTCATCACCTGTCAAGTTTTACTAAAGAAATACTTATATTGTATTCATACATTGTTCTCTTCTTTTAATCCATTTCATCAAAATTCATAGTCCATCTTCTAATGTGTTAAATCTTTAAGCAATAAAATCCATTCAAGACTATTTAAAAAGAAAAATTCTGTCAACCATGGGATATAACTCTTCCTTTTTTTTTTATTTATTTAAGTCTCACCACTTATTCAAACTTTGGAATAAAGGTATTCATCTTTGGAAACCTGGCTCAATTCAGTAATTTTGATAATGTTAGGTTATGGCTAGAGTTATAATTTCAAAAATAATATTCCTTGAGCTTAAATTTCATTGCTTGAAGAATTATTTTTAAAACATTTACCAATTACCCCTAGAACATCATCCGACAATAGCACAGTTAGATTTACATATCGATGGCTCAGCCCGAAATGGTTGTAACTCCCTATATGTCTATAGGGAGTTACAACTGTTTCGCGCTAAGCCATTGATATATGATATTGAGTAAATATGTATCCCGGTACACAGAATCAGTTTATTAAGATACTTGATCAAACAATCCTTACTTTTCAGTTTCTAATGTACCAAACAATCCCTCTATCTTTTTAATCTTGAAATATTACTTTGTGGGAAACAATGTGTCAGGAAAGGATAAAATGCTTGAATAAAGAAAATTTCCCCAAAATGTTAAAATAATTAACTTCAGATATGAAAAAGCAATTAGGTATGACATTTCCCACAATCCTCATAGATATTATAATAGGGAAAAAATCATTCTAAAATCATAATTTTAACATGAATCCCCATGTTGCGGGTGCTCATTGGAATTGTCTTGACAAGATAATTCAACAAATGAAATTGTTGGAAAATACCTTTCCAAAATCTTAACAAATTATGTTGGACTCTGCATCAGAAGTGATAAATGATAAATGTTTCGATCGTAGCCGGAATTGTTTAATCCTTGTCATGCTGAACCATGGAATAGTCCTGCTTGAGCAGGAGGTATAGATAAAGATCAGCCTGCACATATATGCAGGCTGATCTTATTCAATACCCCCTTATCTAATTTTTTAACCTGAAAAAAACTGATAGTTGTATTTATTAAAACGAATACTGCATCTTGCGCTCTCTGCACTTTGATTTTACTGCAAATTGACACAATTTTCTTTCAGCATGACAAGGATTAATGTCTTTTTGATTGAGTGCATTATGGGAGCAGTGACTCAGTTGTTGTGCTAGTGCTTGACGTCCCCATATTTGGCATGCCCATGTGATGATAATCATCGCAACTCTCACAGCGACAGGAGGCCATCTTTCTTCGACAAACATGAGTGTAGGTGGGAAGAATTGAACTCTCGTAGAATAAATCTAGAAAAAAAACTTTATTTATTACATCACAATCCAGCATTTTGGAGATGAAGTTTTTTTTTCACAATTAGAAGCTTTGGTAATGATTGAGGTAAATTAATAAAGTAGTTGGGTTTTTATATACTGAACAACAAAAATAATGTATCACCTTTCACTGACAAATAATTTTACCCTTAAATCGATCAATTTAGTAATATGACATTACTTAAGTGTGGCTGGCCACTAGGTTCTCGATTGTGATGAAATTTATTCCTGAACTCATACTCAGTCGAGCAGAGACATTTGAATGTGACAAACATATTTTCTGCTCATGTAACAGAACTAATGCATCTTACTAAAATAAAGTAAATACAAGAGGACCCTGAGGGCCCTAAATCGCTCACCTGATATTTCAAGTAAATTATCATTAAGACTCCTTTTCCTATGATATGGCATGAACCTTCCCATTTTCACCAGAGTTCATTCGACCTGGCAAACATTTTGACCAAGTTTCATGAAGATTGGACTATATTTGTGGCGTTTGGAGCTCTTACAAGAAAATTGTCATTAAGGCCCCTTTTCCCGTGATATAGCACAGATACTTCCCATTTTCAAATGAGTTCATCCGCATGACCTAACAAACATTCTGACAAAGTTTCATGATGATTGGACCATATTTGTGGCTTCTAGAGTGTAAACAAAAAAAAATGTCATTAAGGTCTCTTTTCCCGTGATATGGCACAAATCCTTCCCATTTTTAATAGACTTTATCCTCATGACCAAACAAACATTATGACCAAGTTTCATGAAGATTGGACCATATTTGTGGCTTCTAGAGTGTAAACAAGAAATTTGTCATTAAGGCCCCTTTTCCCGTGATATGGCACGGATCCTTTCCAAATTAGCAATTTTCAGAAGGCACCACCCAAGGAATATTTCTGCCAAGTTTGGTTGATTTTGACTCATATGTTTAGGAGGAGATGTCGTTTAAAGAAATTGTTGACGAAATGGTCATTAAGGCCCCTTTTTCCGTGATATGGCATGGATCCTTCCAATTTTCGATAGACTTCATCCTCATGACCTTAAAAAACATTCTGACCAAGTTTCATGAAGATTGGACCATATTTGTGGCTTCTAGAGTGTAAACAAGAAATTTGTCATTAAGGCCCCTTTTCCTGTGATATGGCACGGATCCTTTCCAATTGAGCAATTTTCAGAAGGGACCACCCAAGGAATATTTCTGCCAAGTTTGGTTGATTTTGACCCTTAAGTTCAGGAGGAGATGTCGTTTAAAGAAAAAGTTGACGCCGTGACAGACAGATGGACAGCCGGACGCCGGACAACGATCGATCACAATAGCTCCCTTGAGCACTTTGTGCTCAGGTGAGATAAAAAGTGGTGATGAAAAAACGGTGAAGACATCAGATCAAGCAAAGTCTTCGAGTTTGGCAGTAGCGAAAAACTGAATTTAAGTACGCCATTATGCATAGTCATATTGAACTGATTAATTAACATGATTCAAGTATCGGACACTTGCACCTGCCATGAGTAATCATAACCGGCCTATTGTTAGGTTAATACATGGATTTAAACACCTCTTGGTGCTATACTTTGGATGCTGACTCCATGAGGAGGCTGCATTGTAATGTGATATGCCCTGAAATTCTTACCCACAATGTCACAATTTTTCAGATTTGAGTGGACTAGTGATGACAGTGAACCGCAAATATTACTGAGCTTAGCCGAGTATCGAAGCCTTCATTAGCTATAGCCATATGTAACACCCCATGAGCAAGTCAATGTTATGGTCTATTCATCTCATGCAATTATGGACTTTCTACACGAACACCTTCTTTAAGTTACCAATGCCTAATCTTTTACCGACCTGACTTATCTCGAAATCAAGCACATCAAATACGAGCTTGAAATAAGAGTCTAAAAAAGAGCACGACTCAAAACCTTGTGAGTCAGACTGAGGCTGCATGCACAGCTAATGGATAGTCATATTGGGAGTAAGTCTTGAACAAGAGGGCAAGAATAGCCTGAACCGCTCACCTGAATTTTATTGGTCCAGTGGAACTAATCAAAGTAACTTTCTGACTAATTGATGAAGAGGAGATTTAATCCCAAGAATTTAAAGTAAAAATACACCCTGCCCACCCATTCATTACTGGGATTACTCAAAATAAGCCCCCCCCCCCTCCCCCCTGCCATGCCCATATCTATGGGCCATTCAAAATTTTGCAAATTGGTTGAAGACAAGTGTTGGAAGGAACATACGCTGTTGCCAGAAGTCAAACTAATGACCCAACTGAAAGAAGATTTGCAGTATAACATGCTGCCATCTATGACGTTGGCTTTGGCAATGCAACAGACATTTTTGAATTTTGATTGATTGATTGAATGGAGTTTCATGTCGCTTTCAACATTTTTTCAGTTATATTGCGGCGGCTGAAGTACCTAACAATTGATTTCTGGTAATTCTCTCACCAGTACAACAATCACATCCCTTCCTAGCCTCCATCTACTCTATTTCTCATAGGTCTACAATTATCAACCAATTGGTGAGAGACAAATAGTCAAAAAGAATGAGTGCTGTCCTCGGGTATTGAACCCTTTTAAATATCTTATTTAGGCTCGAAAAAAGATACATGTACAACATTTAGAAAATCCTTCATAAATCAATTTGTACTTACGCATGTCATTTTCCATAGTATCATTCCAAATGCTGAAACTCCCGGGTTTAAGAGTCATTGGGTAAGTCAGATCAGGGTACTCATGCTTATCTTTAGCTGAAACAAGAGACGTTTGTTAAATGTCGGATCAGTGCAAAATGGTTGAAACTGCCATAATAAACATAAAGACGGTTAAATCTTCTTTGCATTTACAATCAATTTATGCCCCCCCTCCGTTAGAGCAGCCTGTATTATAGCTCCATTGGCTTTAACATCTTTAGACTTTCATTAAATAAAGCTTAATTTGAATGAACACAAAACATTGAAATTGATTAACCACATTGTACCAAAATACTCAATCACCATGAACCTGCATCCCTTTACCAATCTTATCAAAACGTAAGATTCAGGGGGAGCGTCTTTCAAAGATTTCGGGCTCAATAAAAGGCCATATCCATATTTATGGGACAATCAAAATTTCACGAGCAAATTTTTTGAATGTGTTACATAAGGAACATTCTTGTAAAATTTCATTTAAATCGGCCCAGTGGTTCAGAAGGAGATGTTCTTCAAAGATTTTGGGCTCTAAATCAGCCCCACCCTGCAATGCCCATTTTAATGAGCCAATCAAAATTACACAAACAATTTTTGGGAAGGGTCATCCCAGGAACATTCTGGTAAACTTTCATTGAAATCGGTCCATTGGTTCAGGAGGTGATGTCCATGAAGGTTTTGGGCTCTAAATCAGCCCCGCCCTGCCACTCCCATATTTATAAGCCAATCA
The DNA here is from genome assembly GCA_948146395.1 of Fragum whitleyi. Lineage (NCBI taxonomy): Eukaryota > Metazoa > Mollusca > Bivalvia > Cardiida > Cardiidae > Fragum > Fragum whitleyi. Next base: position 47,662,896 of record OX411548.1, read on the forward strand.
AAATTTCTCAAATAATTGATTGAAAAGGGTCACTCAAGGAACATTCTGGTAAAGTTTCATTGAAATCTGGAAAGTGGTTCAGGAGATGTCCTTCAAAGAATTCAGGCTCAAAATAAGCCCAGCCCTACCACACCCATATTTATGAGCCAATCAAAATTTCGCAGATTTTTGAAAAGGGTCACCAAAGGAACATTCTGGTTTCATTGAAATCAACCCTGTTCAGGAGGAGATGTCTTTCAAAGATTTAGGGGTCAAAATAAGCCTGGCCCTGCTAGCCCATATTTATGGGCAATCAAAATTTCTTGAACAATCTAAGAAAAGGATCACCCAAGTAACTTCCATGCCAAGTTTCATAGCAATTGGTCCAATGGTTTCGTCGGAGAAGGTTTTTATGGATTTCAAAGTGAAAAAATGCCACCCCCATATTTTGGGGCCAATCAAAATTTCTTGAACAATTTACAAAGAGGGTCACCCAAGGATCATTTCTACCAAGTTTTGTAAAAATCCGCCCGTTTGTTTGGGAGGAGAAGATGTTTAAAGAAAAGTTAACGAATGGATCATGACGGACACTCGGCCATGTCAATAGCTTTCTGGCCTTCATCCAGTGGAGCTAAAAATTATAAATGGGATTATGGTTCTTGTGTACTGTACTACTCCTGAATGTGATCAATCCACCAATGAAGTTTCTTGATTCTAGTTTGCATACTATTTGAGATATGCCCCAGACAAAAATGGTCTACAGACATTGGATTGACGGAATAACAGACTAACAAGTGCAAACCAATATACCCCTTCTTCATCCAGGGGGTGCATAATCAAGGTATAGTGGTCTCAAGTGTAGGTCAAATCCATTTCAAATCTAGGTGGCCTAGCAGTAAAGGCCCTTGATTTTTGACCTGGAGGTGAACTTGGTTTGAGCCCCACAGTTGCTTAGATGTGTTTATTGGTAGAAAACTTAATACCAAGCCCCAGTGAACCAAGTTATCAAAATTGGGTAGCAGTTGAGTTAAGCCACAGCCTCTGTCTCAGGGAAGGATAGAGAGTTAGACAGCGACTCTTTAATGTAATGGACCCATAATGGTTCTGCAAGATTTTGGAAAGCATTTACATTTATCAGTATTAACCAAGGTTTCCAAATGATTTCATTTGGAAACCTCAGTTAACATCATCAAAGATCACAAGTTCAAAAATTTTGTGTTACTATTATAGGTCCAATTCCTTAAACACTAGAAAGCCATGAATGGCTTGAGTCGCTCAACAGGCTTGAAATTCTTGTAATAGCAAATCAAAGTTTTGACTAGATTTTTCGATATTTTGTTTTCTTAGAGCAAACACAAATTTAAAGGCGGTAAATGTGATCAAAGCAAAAAAAGCAAATGATTGACTAACTGTCTAAATAATTAACTAATTGATGGATATTGTAGTGATAATAACCATGATGGACATTGGAGTAATAATAAAGTCTAAAACTGCAATTTTGTCAAACTCAAGGGCACATAAAACAAGAAGACCATGTTGGTCCTTAATTGTTCACCTGAGCCTAGATAGCTAAAACACACAATAAAGATGTGAGAACATTATAAAGCTAAAAATTGCTGTAGTAATCTTATGAGTCTTTAATAATCAATACATGTGGCTGTAACAGTGAAAAGGATGTATAAGAAAACTGCAATTTCCAAAAAGTCATCATCTTGTCGAGCCAAGGGTTACGAAGGGTTTACTTATCTTACCCTTGGCTGATTGAATGGGTATTTTCTGTACGCGTGACGTCACAGAACGGAAAATGCGACGGACCAATCAGTAACCTTGTTAGAAAAAGGTCCGAAAGCGGGAGGTATTTTAGGTCAATATGCCCCGCGGCTACAAGCCAGATGGGAATTTATAATCCTTAGAATTGCGCTTAACCCCTTCAGTTTTAAGTGACACTTAGTAAGACTGAAATACACAATCAAAAAGGCTGTGCGAAATTCCTATATCTTGTCAAATGACAACTAGTGTGACAATTTACTTTTTCTATAATTTGATGATACATTAAAAGGTTCTCAAATTCAGCTTTTTTGCCTGCGATGTATTACAGTTTTTCAATGTTTATTGAATTTAAGTTATTTAATCCATCAATACCGGTTTAAGTTTGCTCTGTTTTTTAAACCTCATTGAAGGGAAATTCCAATAAAGCAGAATGTTTCTATATTGAATTGTGCGAATTTTTGGAAATTAAATGAATTCAATAATTAAGTCATCTCAAAGAAATAATTTATAGAAATGATAATTAAGTTGAACTTTCATATTAATTCTTTATTTCAGAAATTTCCCCTCGTCTTTTCCATTGGGTTTTTCTTTAAGCACATAAGATGACCTAAGAGAAATAAATAGAATTTATTATATATGTATATATTATAATTTGAAAGATACCTGTGTTGTAGGTAGTCACAAGGTTTCGAAAAATTTAAAATTTAAATTTGCTATGGAACAATTTATTCGTGACGTTTTAAACAAAGCAATACCGTGCAATGTTCAATGAAAATCTAATTACAATTTTTTTCTTAAAACAAGAGGACCATGATGGTCCTATATCGCTCCCCTGAGTAAGTCACTCATAACTTTTCAACCATGTTATGAATACCAGAATTTGTTTGATATACATTAAGGTTGGTTAAATTTCATCCTACTGCAACTTGGTTTTTGTTAATTTTCGTAAATTTCAACTTTTCTCTTAGCATGGAGTATTCTTTTAACAACTTTGGTAACCCTACACATTAAGAATATCTGTGCTAAGTTTAAAACTGATTGGCCTCATGGTTAAGGAGGAAAAGAATTTGTTCTAAGATTTTTGGCAATTTATGCAAATTTCAGTCTTTCTGTAACCAGGGAAACAAGAGTTTTTTAAGGAAATTAAATTCTTTTAACAACTTTTGAAGAGCTTCACCCAAAAATCATCCCTGCAAAATTTTAGCATGATTGGCTTAGTGGTTTGGGAGGAAAAGAATTTTTTCTAATATTTTCAGCCATTTTTTAGACTTTCCGTTACCATGGAAACAAGAGTTTTCAATGAAATTAAATTCTTTTATCAAGATTTGAAGACCTTCACCCAAGACACATCCCTGCCAAGTTTAAGCTTGATTGGCCTAGTGGTTTAGGAGGGGGAGAATTTTTTCTAATATTTTCAGCCATTTTCGGCCATTTTTCAGACTTTCCGTTACCATGGAAACAAGAGTTTTTGATGAGATTAAATTCTTTTAACAACTTTTGAAGACCTTCACCCAAGGAACATCCCTGCCAAGTTTCAGCTTGATTGGCCCAGTGGTTAAGGAGGGGGAGAATTTTTTCTAATATTTTCAGCCATTTTCGGCTATTTTTGGACTTTCCCTTACCATGGAAACAAGAGTTTTTGATGAAATTAAATTCTTTTAACAACTTTTGAAGACCTTCACCAAAGGAACACCCCTGCCAAGTTTCAGCTTCATTGGCCCAGTGGTTAAGGAGGAGAAGAATTTTTTCTAATATTTTCAACCACTTTTGGCCATTTTTCAGACTTTCTGTTACCATGGAAACAAGAGTTTTTGATGAAATTAAATTCTTTTAACAACTTTTGAAGAGCTTCACCCAAGGAACATCCCTGCCAAGTTTCAGCTTGATTGGCCCAGTGGTTTAGGAGGAGAAGAATTTTTTCTAATATTTTCGGCCATTTTGGCCTATTATGTAACCATGGCAACCAGAGTTTTTGATGAAATTAAATTCTTTTAACAACTTTTAAAGAGCTTCACCCAAGGAACATCCCTGCCAAGTTTCAGCTTGATTGGCCCAGTGGTTTAGTAGGAGAAGATGTTTAAAGAAATTGTTGACGGACGGACAGACAGACGGACGGACGATGGACGGACGGTGAGTGATCACAATAGCTCACCTTGAGCACTTTGTGCTCAGGTGAGCTAAAAAAGGAATTATTTGATTTTCATTTCTTATGTATTTGAAAATTTGTGTATTGTGATTGGGCAGTCAAAAATTTCGTGGCTACAGCTTATTCAAGTTATGATTAAGTAGTTTTGGTCGCCCTTTGACTATATTCTATATATATTATGGAAATTTATTTGCTTCAATATAAAACAAAAAATAACAAACTGGCCAATTTTCCTCATTTTTTCATGTTATTATTTTTTTTTTTTTTTATAGTGTGTGTGTGTGGGGTGGGGGTGGGGGGGGTGGGGGGTGGGGGGGGGGGGGGGGGTTCAAACTTTTCTTCTTATGAACAATTTTAAGATTTTTTTATATTGCTGAAAATTGTTACTTGTTACTTATTCCAAATTAATTCTTCAAATGTCATAATATTTTTTTTTGTTTTGTTTTGTTTTCTTACTCCCAAATATATTACGGAATTTGATTTAAGACGCGACGGAGTGTTGGTGTGTATGTGGTGGTGGTGGAAATAGATTAACTCAAAAACATTTCATGTTATTTTTAAGTCGACAAAAATAGTAAAGGGATTAAAAAGTATTACCTTAAATTTATTGTCTTCTTTTTTTTGAAATTAGAATGTGTTCAAAATTGAATCAGTCCAAGATTTTATCATCTAGTAGTGCCTTAACTTGACCGTTAGAAGCACATATGTTTCATTTAATTTTTGATAATAATGCGCGACATTGAAGGCAAGGTGTGATTTAATAACAATACTTTCTTTTTTCATACATTGCAAATAGAGTTATTTTAGTTTACATAGAAATATTATAAGAATAAAGACAATGTTCAATAAAAATGAAAACAAAAGCTTAGCATTTGAATAAATCATGATAAAAGGAATTGAATTATATTTTGTTGATTTTATAAATCAACCATTCACCAAATAAAAGCCAAGCATTTTCTTTAAACCAGGAATGAAGGGATTATCTACACAGTCGTCGGTATACAAAAGGTTGCCAAAGAGATTAAACGGTATAGATGCTGTTTGTAAGAAGCTCTCTGATTGGCAGTTACAGAAATCGCGTTTGACCTTTTGATTGGTCGGCTAAAAATAAATCGTACAGAATTTACCTATTCATTCAGTCAAGGGGTATTCAAGAAGAAGCTAGCGATTCGATACCCCTTGACTCGTGAAGATGCAAAGTCAAGGGAACATAATTAAAAAGAAAATACTCATGGAAGTTCTTATGATCATCTACATTATGTCCAAGTTTTGTTTGCATTGGTCAAACTTTGTGCCTATTACGTTGAAACAATTGTCAATGTTAAGGGCACCTTACTCTGGTTTATCTACTTCAATTAAACAGAAAACTAAAATCATCCAAGATCTTATGGCCACGCAAATTGTGACCAATTTGTCTTCATTGGTCAATATGTGTGGTTGTTTAAGTGAAAATTGAGCTTATCCAAGATATTATGGTTGTTGATATTGTGGTCAGGTTTTGTCTTAACCAATTACCAGACTTAAAAAATTTGAGCTTGTTCAAATTGAAAGGTGTTACAGATGGCAATGTCAAGTCGATAAAATAGTAAAAATATTTAAGATTTCGGTTAGAAAACATTGTCGGAAAAGTGATTGAATGAGTGATTGCTAAATTCAAGTAAATAAGTGTTTTTAAGTGTCATATATGCTATAATATTCTTTCAAAGAAAAAAAATCATCAATGAATAACATATTGAAAACATATTCTCAGAATGTAAGTGATGGATATCAAACCAAATTTCACTGAAATGATTCTTGAGTGACCCTTTATCAGTCTACCAAAAATTATTTCGATCAGATGAAAAATGTGTATTTTATGGGCGGAGGTCATTTCTCTATATGTTATATAGTGGAAACTTTGAAAATCATTTTCTCGGAATCTAATTGTTGGATATCAACCGAATTCCTACAATACTTTGTTGAAATTCATCTGTTTAAACTTTGAGAAAAGTTTGTTTTACCCTATATTGGATATGACACCATATAACATATCTGAAGAAATGACCTCCGCCCATAAAAGACATATTTTTCATCTAATCACAATATTTTTTGGTAAACTGATATAGGATCACTAAAGAATCATTCCAGTGAAATTTGGTTGATATCCATCATTTCTATTTTTAGAAAATGATTTTCGAAGTTTTCACTATATAACATATAGAGAAATGATCTCCGCCCATAGAATACATATTTTTCATCTAATCACAATATTTTTAATAGATTTGTTAAGGATCACTTAGGAATCATTCCAGTGAAATTTGGTTGAAATCCATTCAGCAGATTCTGAGAAAATGATTTTTAAAGTTTCCACCATATAGAGAAATGACCCCTGCCAATAAAAGACATATTTTCATCTGATAACAATTTTTTTTTTTAGACTGATAAAGGGTCACTCAAGGATCATTCCATTGAAATTTGGTTGATATCCACTGGTAAGATTCACAGAAAAGTCACATATTACCATTTTGGAAATTAGCCACGCCCATTTCATCGATCACCAATCTTTGAACAACTTTGATAGAGAGTCACCTAAGGATCATCCCTGTGAAGTTTGGTTTAAAGCCACCCAGTAGTTTCTGAGAAAATTTCTAAAGAAAAAGGAAACGACCAGACACTTATACGCATGGATGGACACACAACCGACACAGCGCCATGACAATAGCCCCAGTGGCAATCAGCCAGTGATACTAAACAAGAGGGCCATAGTGGCCCTAAATCGCTCACCTGAGTGAACTGTCAAAAATCTGTTTAAAGTAGACTTAGAAAGGATGAGGAATTCTGACAAAATTTCAGGTTGATTGGGTAAAAAATGATGCCTCTACACCGCTTACAAGGTTTTTCTAAGATTTGATCCCATGACCTAGTTTTTGACACCACTTGACCCAATTTTAAACTTGACCTAGATTTCATCAAGATTATCATTCTGACCAATTTTCAGATTAATTGAGCTAAAAATATGGCTTCCAGAGTGTCTACAAGGTTTTTCTATGATTGAGACCTAGTGACCTTGTTTTTGACCCCTCTGGACCCAATTTCAAACTTGACCTAAATTTCATTAAGAATATCATTCTGACCAGTTTTCAGGTTGATTGAGCAAAAAATACAGATTTGAGAGTGTCTACAAGGTTTTCAGCGTTTTTTCTCCTAGCTTTGGGAAAGGGTCCGAGACCGGACCAATTGGGAAAAATGCGTTGTTTTCTCAAAAATTGGGACACTTGTTTTAAAATCATTTCTTTTATTTATATCATTAGTATTCATTACAATATGTATAATAGAAGTTCCTATGCCTCTATAGTCATATCTGAACTGAAAAGCAAACCATAGTCCTTAAACAAGGAATCTGAGCAAAAACAAGGACAAAGAATTAGTCTGATTGCTCTGGAATAAATGTTTTATATCAAATCTAGAAATGTCACTGAGTTTTTTGTTCAAAAAATATCATGGTTAAACCTAAAATATAGATAAATCAAATTCTATAATAAATTTGTGGGTTGAACATTCTTGGGTACGAATCAACAGAAAACAAAAATATATACAATCCTATTGTTTTTAAAAGAGCTATAAATGAATATTTCTACTAAAATCATAGAAACTTTTTAAACATATTTTCAAAATAGATCATATTCTCAGATGTTCTACCTGCTGTAGAATGTTTGAAAGACAATTCAGGTTGGTTTTTTGAGAGGTGCCGAGATCGTGAATAATAGTCAATTTTGTTTACGAAAATTAAACAAAGATAAACAATTATATTTTGAGCTATAAAACAGGAAAATAATTTGCTTCAACCATGACCAAAAGTCCTTCATTCTAGTAAGTTTTTTCCTTTAAAATTCATCTTACATCAGAACCATCGAGAACCATGTGACTAAAATAAACTGATCTTCGGAAATTCCCCTCTTGTTGACAAATTACAACACAGATATTTATTGCTAAATGTACTTCCAGGTTTTCCAATAGGAAATAATCAAAAGTTTATGTTTACTTCAAGAATTAGCTTTGAATTGGGAATTTCATTCTCTCATTTTGGGAAAAAATAGTAGTTTTCGTCATTGGGAACGGGTCCGTTTACCGGACCCATTCAAAGAAGGAAAAAAAACGCTGGTTTTTCAAAGATTTGACCCGTGACCTCATTTTTGACCCCACTTGACCCAATTTTGAACTTTGAGATTTTATCAAGACAATCATTCTGACAAAATTTCAGGTTGATCAGGCAAAAAATATGGCTTCTAGCCTGTCTATAAGGTTTTTCTAAGATTTGACCCTGTGACCTCATTTTTGACCCCACTTGACCCAATTTTGATCTTGTCCGAGATTTCATAAAGACAATCATACTGACCAAATTTCAGGTTGATCGGGCAAAAAATATGGCTTCTAGACTGTCTTCAAGGTTTTTCTAAGATTTGACCCTGTGACCTAATTTTTGACCCTACTTGACCCAATTTTAAACTTATCCGAGATTTTATCAAGGCCATAGTTCTGACATAATTTCAGGTTGATTGAGCACAAAATATGGCTTCTAGAGTGTCTACAAGGTTTTTCTAAGATTTGACCCTGTGACCTTATTTTTGACCCTACTTGACCCAAATTCCATCTTGTTTGAGATTTTATCAAGACAATCACTCTGATCAAATTTCAGGTTGATCGGACAAAAATTTGGCTTCTAGAGTGTCTACAAGTTTTTTCTAAGATTTGACCCCGTGACCTTAGTTTTGACCCTACTTGACCCAATTTCGAACTTGTCTGAGATTTGATCAAGACAATCATTCTGACAAAATTTCAGGTTGATTGAGCACAAAATGTGGCTTCTAGAGTGTCTACAAGGTTTTTCTAAGATTTGACCCTGTGACCTCATTTTTGACCCTACTTGACCCAATTTTGAACTTGTCCAAGATTTTATCAAGACAATCATTCTGACCAAATTTCAGGTTGATCGGACAAAAATTATGGCTTCTAGAGTGTCTACAAGGTTTTTCTAAGATTTGACCCCGTGACCTTAGTTTTGACCCTACTTGACCCAAATTCGAACTCGTCCAAGATTTTATCAAGACAATCATTCTGACCAAATTTCAGTTTGATTGAGCAAAAAATGTGGCCTCTAGAGTGTCTACAAGGTTTTTCTAAGATTTGACCCCATGACCTTATTTTTGACCCTACTTGACCCAATTTTGAACTTGTCCAAGATTTTATCAAGACAATCATTCTGACCAAATTTCAGGTTGATCGGACAAAAATTATGGCTTCTAGAGTGTCTACAAGGTTTTTCTAAGATTTGACCCCGTGACCTCATTTTTGACCCCACTTGACCCAATTTCCAACTTGTCGGAGATTTCATCAAGACAATTATACTGACCAAATTTCAGGTTGATCGGGCAAAAAATATGGCTTCTAGACTGTCTACAAGGTTTTTCTAAGATTTGACCCTGTGACCTCATTTTTTACCCTACTTGACCCAATTTTGAACTTGTCCAAGATTTTATCAAGGCCATAGTTCTGACATAATTTCAGGTTGATTGAGCACAAAATATGGCTTCTAGAGTGTCCACAAGGTTTTTCTCAGATTTGACCCCGTGACCTTATTTTTGACCCTACTTGACCCAAGTTCCATCTTGTTTGAGATTTTACTAAGACAATCACTCTGACCAAATTTCTGGTTGATCGGACGAAAAATTTGGCTTCTAGAGTGTCTACAAGGTTTTTCTAAGATTTGACCCCGTGACCTTAGTTTTGACCCTACTTGACCCAAATTCGAACTTGTCTGAGATTTTATCAAGACAATCATTCTGACAAAATTTTAGGTTGATTGAGCACAAAATGTGCCTTCTAGAGTGTCTACAAGGTTTTTCTAAGATTTGACCCTGTGACCTCATTTTTGACCCTACTTGACCCAATTTTGAACTTGTCCAAGATTTTATCAAGACAATCATTCTGACCAAATTTCAGGTTGATCGGACAAAAATTATGGCTTCTAGAGTGTCTACAAGGTTTTTCTAAGATTTGACCCCGTGACCTTAGTTTTGACCCTACCTGACCCAAATTTGAACTCGTCCAAGATTTTATCAAGACAATCATTCTGACCAAATTTCAGTTTGATTGAGCAAAAAATGTGGCCTCTAGAGTGTCTACAAGGTTTTTCTAAGATTTGACCCCCTGACCTTATTTTTGACCCTACTTGACCCAATTTTGAACTTGTCCAAGATTTTATCAAGACAATCATTCTGACCAAATTTCAGGTTGATCGGACAAAAATTATGGCTTCTAGAGTGTCTACAAGGTTTTTCTAAGATTTGACCCCGTGACCTTAGTTTTGACCCTACTTGACCCAAATTTGAACTCGTCCAAGATTTTATCAAGACAATCATTCTGACCAAATTTCAGTTTGATTGAGCAAAAAATGTGGCCTCTAGAGTGTCTACAAGGTTTTTCTAAGATTTGACTCCATGACCTTATTTTTGACCCTACTTGACCCAATTTTGAACTTGTCCAAGATTTTATCAAGACAATCATTCTGACCAAATTTCAGGTTGATCGGACAAAAATTATGGCTTCTAGAGTGTCTACAAGGTTTTTCTAAGATTTGACCCTGTGACCTCATTTTTGACCCCACTTGACCCAATTTCCAACTTGTCCGAGATTTCATCAAGACAATTATACTGACCAAATTTCAGGTTGATCGGGCAAAAAATATGGCTTCTAGACTGTCTACAAGGTTTTTCTAAGATTTGACCCTGTGACCTCATTTTTTACCCTACTTGACCCAATTTTGAACTTGTCCAAGATATTATCAAGGCCATAGTTCTGACATAATTTCAGGTTGATTGAGCACAAAATATGGCTTCTAGAGTGTCCACAAGGTTTTTCTCAGATTTGACCCCGTGACCTTATTTTTGACCCTACTTGACCCAAGTTCCATCTTGTTTGAGATTTTACTAAGACAATCACTCTGACCAAATTTCTGGTTGATCGGACGAAAAATTTGGCTTCTAGAGTGTCTACAAGGTTTTTCTAAGATTTGACCCCGTGACCTTAGTTTTGACCCTACTTGACCCAAATTCGAACTTGTCCGAGATTTTATCAAGACAATCATTCTGACAAAATTTTAGGTTGATTGAGCACAAAATGTGCCTTCTAGAGTGTCTACAAGGTTTTTCTAAGATTTGACCCTGTGACCTCATTTTTGACCCTACTTGACCCAATTTTGAACTTGTCCAAGATTTTATCAAGACAATCATTCTGACCAAATTTCAGGTTGATCGGACAAAAATTATGGCTTCTAGAGTGTCTACAAGGTTTTTCTAAGATTTGACCCCGTGACCTTAGTTTTGACCCTACCTGACCCAAATTTGAACTCGTCCAAGATTTTATCAAGACAATCATTCTGACCAAATTTCAGTTTGATTGAGCAAAAAATGTGGCCTCTAGAGTGTCTACAAGGTTTTTCTAAGATTTGACCCCATGACCTTATTTTTGACCCTACTTGACCCAATTTTGAACTTGTCCAAGATTTTATCAAGACAATCATTCTGACCAAATTTCAGGTTGATCGGACAAAAATTATGGCTTCTAGAGTGTCTACAAGGTTTTTCTAAGATTTGACCCCGTGACCTTAGTTTTGACCCCACTTGACCCAATTTCCAACTTGTCCGAGATTTTATTAAGACAATTATTCTGACCAAATTTCAGGTTGATCGGGCAAAAAATATGGCTTCTAGAGTGTCTACAAGGTAAATGTTGACAACACACGACACACGACGGACATCACTCAACCACAAAAGCTCACCTTGAGCACTTCGTGCTCAGGTGAGCTAAAAATGGCAACTGAACAAGACCGTAGTTAAGTACTTTTGGTCTACTATAGACAATATAAGCTCTTCAATGCTTGAGATGTATTGCCACTCTGGGTTCACTTCTGCCAATTGCTTCAGAAATCATTCTTTTTCTCTTGATATGGAAAATAACATGTTAGTGTCTTAAAATATCAATATTATCTGGTTGAGGTTAGGAGAATTTATCATGACGAGGCCTTTCCGAGGCATGATAATTTCTCGCAGCCGAGACCAGATACCATTGATATTATAAGACACTTATAAGACACTAACATATTATTCTATTTATCATGCAATCATTTTTAACACTTAATTATCATAAACCTTAAATTAAAATCCATGAATGGCTTGAGTCGCTCCACAGGCTTGAAACTCTTGTAATAGCAAATCAAAGTTTTGACTAGAGTTTTAGATATTTTGGGTTCTAATGATATTGAAAATGATTTTCAAGGTTTCCACTATATAACAAATTGAGAAATGACCTCTGCCCATAAAAGACATATTTTTCATCCAATAATTTTAAGCTGCATGATAATGGGTCACCCAAGGATCATACCAATTAAGTTTGATTGATATCCATCAGTTACATTATGAGAAAATGATTTTCAAAGTTTCCACTTTATAACATATTGACATATGACCTCCACCCATAAAAGACATATTTTTCATCTGATCACAATATTTTTTGGTAGACTGATAAAGGGTCAATAAAGGATCATTCCAGTGAAATTTGGTTGAAATCTATCTGTTAGATTCTGAGAAAATGATTTTCAAAGTTTCCACCATATAACATTTAGAGAAATTACCTCTGCCCATAATAGACATATTTTTCATCCTCTTACACAATATTTTTTGGTAGACTGATAAAGGGTTACTCAAGTTTCACCCAAGGACCATTCATGTAAAATTTATTTGGTATCCATCCATTAGAATCTGAGAAAACTCACTTTTTACCATTTTTGGAAATTAGCCATGTCCATTAAATCCATGTTTTTCATTGGATCAAAATTTCTTGAACAACTTTTAAAGAGAGTCACCCAAGGATCATTCCTGTGGAGTTTGGTTGAAATTCATCCAGTAGTTTCTGAGGAGAAGATTTTTAAAGAAAAAGTTTAAGACCTGAGATGCACGGACCCACATACGGACACACAAGGGACACAAAACCATGAAAATAGCCCCAGTGGCCTTCAGGCAGTGGAGCTAAAAATCAAAGAAATTCAGGTGAAAGTGTATGCAAATCATTTTTAAAAAAAGATTGTCTGACATCATGTTATGTTATCAGACAGGTGATATCAGGTCAATATATATATTCTTGGAGGTACAAAACTTAAAGCCTTATCACACTTATGTATTAATACACTTCGCATATTCATATGTGATTAAATTTTTTCTTTCATACCTCCATTAATTGTTGTCTGGTAATAGGTTAACCTACCTCTATCCGATAACCAGTCCCTCAAGACAACAGTCAGCCCAAATGCCTTGATTTTCTCACTCATAAACATTCTGAACTTCTTCAACAGGCAAACTTTTGTTTTCAATTCTGGCCCTAGTTCGCTTATATGAACCTTGTCTTCACACTTCATTTTGGATAAACGATCGATTCCCTGGATGCAGCCGTTCATTCGTATCTGTGAGACATTCCATTTAGGCACAATATCAAGACCGTAAGTTTCCTTGAACTCCTCCATACTTTCATAATCGAATAGGACACTGTATGGACTTACAGAAATATCGACAATGTTCTTGAAGTTACCAGTATCTGAATAGTAGTTGCGTATCAGCTCGATGAGTTTATCATACATTTTGCCAAAACAGCTGGTCTCGGTGCCGTACATTTTCTTCATTTTGACCATTTTTACAGTGATATTTTTGACAAATTGAAGTAATTCCCATTCAGGCTCCATATCATGCCAGAAAAGGGGTTGCACCATGTCCTTAATGCTTTTTTCTTCACCATAGAAATCATCATACATCATTCCTGCAGTAGTGTCTGTACTGGATTCTTTCAACGATTTCAGCGCCATAAAAACGCCCTTCTTGATGAATGTTGAGACCTTTTCTTCAAAAGTCCCTGCGTTTTCATCCAAAAGACCCAAATCTCGATCAAGCAAGTCTATACTTAACTGTGAAATAAGGCATATCACTCATTCTAACATTAATTTGATGGCTCAGTGCAAAACAGTTGTAACTGCCTATGAACATATAGGCAGTTACAACTATTTCATGCCAAGCCACTGAATTTAGGTTTAAGTGTTGCTGCATTTTTAATTACCTAAATTTTTTTATAGTCAATAAATACTATAATTGATGGACCTATATGAATTTTAGTGAACCCTTTGCTGTTTAATCCCTGCTTTTTACATGCCTGTGATTTAATGATAGTGAAACTAGAAAGCCATGAATGGCTTGTGTCGCTCCACAGGCTTGAATTTCTTGTAATAGCAAATCTAAGTTTTGACTAGATTTTTAAATATTTTGGCTTCTACTGATGTTGAAATGATTTTCAAAGTTTCCACTATTATAACGTATAGAGAAATGACCTCCACCCATAAAAGACATATTTTTCTTCAAATAACAATAATTTTTGGCTGAATGATAATGGATCACCCAAGGATCATACTAATGAAGTTTGATTGATATCCATCAGTTACATTCTGAGGAAATGATTTTCAAAGTTTCCACTATATAACATATAGAGAAATGACCTCCGCCCATAAAATACATATTTTTCATCTGATCATAATAATTTTTGGTACACTGATAAAAGGTCACCCAAGGATCATTCATGTAAAATTTGGTTGAAATCTATCTGTTAGATTCTGAGAAAATGATTTTCAAAGTTTCCACTATATAACATATAGAGAAATGACCTCCGCCCATAAAATACATATTTTTCATCTGATCACAATTCTTTTTGGTAGACTGGTAAAGGGTCACCCAAGGACCTTTCATGTAAAATTTGGTTGATATCTATCTGTTAGATTCTGAGAAAATGATTTTCAAAGTTTCCACTATATAACATATAGAGAAATGACCTCCGCCCATAAAAAACATATTTTTTATCTGATCACAATATTTTTTGGTAGACTGATAAAGGGTCACCCAAGGATCATTCATGTGAAATTTAATTGGTATCCATCTATTAGAACCTGAGAAAAGTCACTTTTTACCATATTTGGAAATTAGCCACGCCCATAAAATCCATGTTTTTCATTGGATCAAAATTTCTTGAACAACTTTGAAAGAGGGTCACCCAAGGATCATTCCTGTGAAGTTTGGTTGAAATCCATCCAGTAGTTTCTGAGGAGAAGATTTTTAAAGAAAAAGTTTACGACCGGACGCACGGACGCACATACGGACGGACGCACGACGGACACAACGCCATGACAATAGCCCCAGTGGCTTTCAGCCAGTGGAGCTAAAAATTGTGAAAAAAGAAGAAATTCACTCGTGAAAAGATAGCTTTTGATGTTCACTCAATGAATATAAATGGATCTTACACTGAAACAAACGATTATCCTCTATATAATTGTCTAAATTATCAAGTCAAAAAGTTACCCCTTCTGATGCCATGTACACACTGTTAAAGATGCTCTCTGTCACATCCTCAAATGCAGATGTTTGTACTCCATCAAATTCCTTCAAGGCAATGACAACTTCATCATCAGTTACTGTAATAGAAGCCAAAAATGCCCCATTTCTCCTAAATAACACTCCTTAGTATGAGATGTACAAACCATAAACATAGGAGCTTTAATTTAACATAAAATTTCTCAATCCGATTGTCATACAAATATGTCTTTTTGACTTTTTGTGCCCTTTTATTCAAGGTAATTAAGCTGAAATAACAAAAAAATAAGAGGTCTAGAAAGGCCCTTAACCGCTCACCTGAATTTTATTGGTCCAGTGGATCTCAACCAATTAAACCTTCTAGCAAAGTTTCCTTCACATTTGCACAGTTGTTAAGGATATGTTATTCCAAGGATTCAAAGTGAAAATAAGCCCCGTATGTACACTGCCACACCCATATTTATGGCCAAATTCAAATGTCATGATCATCTTTTGAAAATTTAAGGATCCCCAAAGATACATTCTGGCAAAGTTTCATTTAAAATATTCCTTGGTTTAGGAGGTGATTATGTTCACAAATTTTGTAGCGAGAAGAGCCCCCACCCTGCCATGCCCATTTCGTTGAAATCTGCCCTTTGGTTACTAAGGAGAAGGTTTTTAAAGATTATAGGGTCAACAACACCCCCCCTCCCTGTTATTGGTAGTAAATCAAAATTTCACAAGCAAGTTTTGAAAAGGGTCACCTTAGAAACATTTCTGCCAAATTTTGTTGAAATCCAGCATTAAGTTACAGTGGGGAAGATATGTCTAAAGTTTTCATGGTCAAAAACTGCCTCATCCTGCCACTCCCATATGTGGAATTACATCAAAACTTCATAACAAGTTTTAAGAATGGTCAACCAGGGAACATTCCTGCCAAGGTTGGTTGAAATCCTCCCATTGGCTACTGAGGATAAGGCTTTCCACGACTAATGAATGACCAACCACGCATTAGGGACTAAAGGTGATAAAAAAAATCACCTTGAGCATGTTGGGCTCAGGTGAGCTAAAAATTACAAATTCTTAAAATTTAGATAATTTCAATCAGCTGAAATGAGTTTTCTAAGTAAATAGTGTAGGAGGGGCTACTATTGTAAACAGCTTTATATTAGCGGTGTCCCTTTTGGAGGAATTTCAGTTTCAATTTATTGCCAACAATTTCAAATGTGTGCCAAGCAAAGACTCTGGCCAGCCTGTGCATCCGCACAGTCTGACCAAAGTTTTCACTGTGCTCTTTGTACATAGATAGGGTCAAAAAGAATATTGAGACATTCAGGCAATCTTCTATTTGCAATTTACAGCTTTCTAGAATGCTGCATCTTTGCCCCTTATGCACATGTCAAATTCTTGAAAATGTCACACACAGGCTCATTTGTAACAGTTTCAAGTGACTATAAGACTAGGAGAAATGTGCAAAAAACTAATTTTTTCAGTAACGCCTCTTTTCCATGACACAGCCTTGAATTGAGAAATAATAGCCCCCACAAGGGCTTTGTCAGAATGCATGTGCTATTAGTGCACGATGTTTTTGTAACTAATATTGAGGTCATATGAAGCATTTGCATGAAGTTTCTTGATTATAGGTCGCTTGGTTCTTGAGTTTGAGTCAAGAAACTAAAATTGAACAAAAATTGACAGTGACCTTGACCTATATGACCCTAAAACAATAGGGAACTTCCTTTGGTCATAAGGAACATTTGTATAAAGTTTCATGATTGTAGGCAACTTGGTTCTTGAGTTAGAGTCCGGAAAGAAAATTGAACAAAGGCTGACTGTGACCTTGACTTTTGACCTACATGACCCAAAAACAATAGGGCACTTCCTTGGGTCATAAGGAACATTTGTATAAAGTTTCATGATTGTAGGTCATTTGGTTCTTGAGTTAGAGTCTGGAAACGAAAAGGTCTACAGACGGACGGACAGAAGGACGGACGGATGGACAGACAGACAGACATGGTGAAACCAATATACCCCCCTCTACTTCTTAGGTGGGGGGTATAAAAAGATTAGGGAATCGAAGTTCAATGTTATATGTCACACCTCATGTATTAAGAGAATTAGTTTAAACTCTGTATTTCTTAATTCCTGGGTTAGAACATCTCTGGCAATATCACCAAATACAACCCAAGGGGTCAGTGCAAAACTATTACTAGAGCCAATATATTAATAGACACAATTTTTTTCTCATCTAGCTCATTGGCTGAGTGGTTAGGACGCTCAACTTGTAACCTGGTGGTTGCCGGTTCGAGCCCCACTGGATGCGGTAGTGTATTAGTGCAGGACTTTTTACTGACATGGCCCCAGTCCACCCAGCTGTAAAATTGGGTAGCAGTGGTTAGAGCCCATTGCCTCTCTCTCAATGTATAGGATAAGATCTGGAATAATTAGGACCACAATGGAAATGAGAGTTATTCGACCCTTTATCGTGTTATCCTCGAGTGAAAAAACAAAAACTAGCTCCAAGTACTTAATTGTCCTCTTTTTAAAATTATCTCTTACCTTATACAATCTTTCTCAGAAATGTAAGTACAGTTATTTTATATCAACCACAGGATAATTGTTCGTCTCAGTGTGAGATAGATTTAGCTCCCATTGAATGAACAACAGAAGTTCTATATTCAAGAGTGGTTTGATTTTACACAGAAAACAAACGCTCATTTTATTTATTCTTAAATACAAAAACTTTACTAAATGTTAAATCTATAAGACAAATCTACTAAAATTGTGTCACTTTCCATGTGATCACTATGCAAGGTCAAGACATCTGCTTAAATGAGGTTATATAGTGAGAAATGAATGAAATCAGGGTATGATTTCATGGTAGTTTTACCAATTTGACAGCAAGATTAACTAAAGCTATTATTGATAATTCAAAAACTGTCTTCAATTCTTTTCTAAAGTTGATCCAAGAGATTCCATTGGACTAATATCACATAGCCCCAGAGACTAAGTTTTTAAGGGGCATAACTCAGGCAAAAATCACCAAACCATAAAATCATTCCTTCATGCACATCTACCAATTGAGGTGATAACGTTGACCAAGTTTCAAGAAGATCTAGCCAGAAACTTAGGAGGAGTTGCGTTGACAAGAAAAATGGACCCAGAGACTAAGTTTTTAAGGGGCATAACTCAGGCAAAAATCACCAAACCATAAAATCATTCCTTCATGCACATCTACCAATTGAGGTGAAAACATTGACCAAGTTTCAAGAAGATCCAGCCAGAAGTTTAGGAGGAGTTGCATTGACAAGAAAAATGGACCCAGAGACTAAGTTATCAAGGGGCATAACTCAGGCAAAAATCAACGAACCGTAAAATCCTTCCTTCATGCACATCTACCAATTGAGGTGATAACATTGACCAAGTTTCAAGAAGATCCAGCCAGAAACTTAGGAGGAGTTGCATTGACAAGAAAAGTGGACGGACGTACGGACGGACGGATGGACGGACGGATGGACTGATGGACAGACGGAGAAGATGAGGCCAATATACGTCCGCCTCCGGGGGCGTATAATAATAATAAAAAACCCTGTGTCACTTAAAAATCTGGTAGTCAACATACCTGAATTAAGTGGGCAGTCATTTGGTGTGAGACCATTTAAAAATAGATTCCATAACAGAACAAGCAGTGGATAGCCTCTGACCTTCACCTTGTGGTATCCATCAACCATCTTGGTGGACTCCTTCCATGCTGTATACATACCATGATGCTACAAAACACAAACTTTAATGCTGCTTCAAAAGCTCAAGTGAGTTTGAAAGTTTCACACAATTTTCCAATTTAGTTTATACTAATTTATTTTAGTTCGGTTGCAAAAAAAGTTTTTTGGGAATTTCAACCTGTCTGGCTCAAGTTTTCCTACAATAATTCAACAACAACAGCCAGTATAGGCCAAGATAAGGCTGAATGCCTTTGTAGGCTGATCTTAGGCTTTACTTTCTACAAATGGATTGTGTACAGTATGAATGTGGTGTGAACATCCATTTGATAATGGTTGAATATATTTAATTGGCTACAAACACATTATTAGCAAAAATTGCATATCATTTAATCAGTCATATCTTTTTCGCAAAATTAATTGTACCAAGAGCACAGCTTATACAGCTCCTTTTCAAAACCTGTGTGCTCAGATTGGAAAAAGAACTTATGTAATTCATCAATGTATTGGGACACTCCAAGAATTCTAACACTAATTATCAGACATGAATTATGTCTTGAAATAATTTATTTTGTGTCTCTAATAAAGGACAATCACTGTCAAATGAAATTAATCAATGATTTCGGCCACCGATTTTTAGCCTCAAAGTATATGAATAGTATATAAAAGTGATGAATATTGCCATAGTTTGAGGTAAGTGTCAACAAGTATAAGCTTTCTTATTACAAGGTACCTGAGAATAGACATGTTTTGACAGTTGATCAATTACCCAATAGTCATAGAACTAAAATTTTACACTAATTGTTCTCTAATTCTTGATTGGCATTATGTTAAAACAATTGTTACAGCATGTAGAATCGTAAGAAATTTGCGTAAATAAACTCAGACTTATTAATAATGTGAGTGCAGAAAGCAACCCGGGACTAAACAAACAAAAACGAAAACAGTAGTCCGATGAAATGACGCTGTTTATATTTTACTGCGGTAAAATATGATGATAATCTTTTTTATTCAAAACAGAAAGATTTATACCATGTTTTACCAAAGAAAGAAGACACCAGTATTTCTTGTTTTATGCCAATAATCCAAAATTAAGGAGGCCTAGACCTGATTTTTTACATAGATCTAAATGTTTTATTTTGATTTTTGAAAAGAAAAAATGGGGTCACTGTGCTAGTTTTTTTCTCAGAACCTTTCAAACAAGAGGACCATAGTGGCCCTAAATGGCTCACCTGATTGAACTGTCAAAAAATGGTTTAAAGTAGATTTAGAAAGGATGAAAATTTCTGAATAAATTTCAGGTTGATTGGGCAATAAATATGGCTTCTAGGGTGTCTACAAGGTTTTTCTAAGATTTGATCCCCTGACCTAGTTTTTAACCCCACTTGACAAAATTTTGAAGTACGAGATTTCATCAAGACAATCATTCTCCCGAAATTTCAGGTTGACCGGGCAAAAAATATGGCTCCTAGAGTGTCTACAAGAACTTTCTAAGACTTGACCCCATGACCTCATTTTTGACCAGAATTGTCCCAATTTCAAACTTATCAGAGATTTCATCAAGACAATCATTCTCACCAAATTTCAGGTTGATTGGGCAAAAAATATGGCTTCTAGAGTGTGTACAAGGTTTTTCCAAGATTTGACCCCGTGACCTCATTTTTGACCCCCACTTGACTCAATTTCGAACTTGGCCGAGATTTCATCAAGACAATCATTCTGATCAAATTTCAGGTTGATCGGGCAAAAAATATGGCTTCTAGAGTGTCTACAAGGTATTTCTAATATTTGACCCTGTGACCTCATTTTTGACCCCACTTGACCTAATTACGAACAAGTCAGAGATTTCATCAAGACAATCATTCTGATCAAATTTCAGGTTGATTTGGCAATAAATATGGCTTCTCAAGTGTCTACAAGGTTTTACTAAGATTTGACCCCGTGACCTCATTTTTGACCAGACTTGACCAAATTTCAAACTTGTCCGAGATTTTATCAAGACCATCAATCTCACCAAATTTCAGGTTGATCGGGCAAAAAATATGGCTTCTAGAATGTCTACAAGGTTCTTCTTGGATTTGACCCCGTGACCTCATTTTTGACCCCACTTGACCAAATTTTAAACTTGTCCGAGATTTTATCAAGACAATCATTCTGACCAAATTTTAGGTTGATCGGGCAAAAAATATGGCTTCTAGAGTGTCTACAAGGTTTTTCTAAGATTTGGCCCCATGACCTCATTTTTGATCCCACTTGACCCAATTTCGAACTTGTCCGAGATTTCATCAAGACAATCATTCTGACCAAATTTTATGTTATTCGGGCAAAAAATATGGCTTCTAGAGTGTCTACAAGGTTCTTCTTGGATTTGACCCCGTGACCTCATTTTTGACCCCACTTGACCCAATTTCAAACTTGTCCGAGATTTCATCAAGACAATCATCCTGACCAAATTTCAGGTTGATTGGGCAAAAATTGTGGCCTCGAGAATGTCTACACGGTAAATGTTGACGACACATGACGCATGACGGACAATGGACATCACTTGACCACAAAAGCTCACCTTGAGCACTTCGTGCTCAGGTGAGCTAAAAATAGGTACCAAAAACATTTTAGTGCCCTGGAGTTTACCTTTGAATTTCTTTGAAAATTACACCAAAAGTTACTGTTTTTGGACGAAACCACATTCTGATAGCCATTGATTTATGTTTTGTTTAAAAAGATCAACCAATTACACTAAATTACCCCAAAAATATGGAATTTTGATAATGCAAAAGAAAAATATCGCATCATTATTTGGTCTTTAATAGAAGTATTTTTCATTTAATATTTAGGGCTACTAATACTTGCTTCACAGTTAAATAAATTTAGTTCTACTATCAAACTTTTTCTAATACTCTCAATATTAATTTGTTACATAATGATGAAAAATGTGACAAGAAATAAAATGGGGTCATATTCTTACTTTTTAGCTCATCTGAGCACGAAGTGCTCAAGGTGAGCTATAGTGATCATATTGTCCGGCGTCCGGGGTCAGTCGTGCGTCGTCCACAATTTCTTTAAACATCTTCTCCTCTTAAACCAGTGGGCCAATCTTGATGAAACCTGGCAGGGATGTTTCTTGGATCAAGCTCTACCAAAGTTGTTCAAATAAATGAAATCCACCCTAAACTTTCCCTTAACAAAAAGCGTGAAAATAGGAAACTTTTCAAAAATCTTCTTCTCTGAAACCAGAAGGCAGACAGCTTTCTTATTTGGTATGTAGCATCATCTAGTGAACCTCTACCAGGTTTGTTCATATCAAGACCCTGGGGTCATATTTGGGCTCCACCCCGGCACAACCCTTTTTACATAAAGTCAAAGATTGAAAATCCTTAAAAATCTTCTTCTCTGAAACCATTAGGCAGATAGCTTTCATATTTGGTATGTAGCATCATCTAGTAGACTTCTACCAAGTTTGTTCATATCAAGACCCTCGGGTCATATTTGGGCTCCGCCCAGGCATATCCCTTTTAGCTCTTCTGGGCACAAAGGGTAAATATAGGAAACTCTTCAAAAATATTCTTCTCTGAAACCACAAGGCATACTGCTTTCATATTTGGTATGTAGCATCATCTAGTGGTCATCTAGTTTGTTCATATCAAGACCCTGGGATCACATTTGGGCTTTGCATGGGCGCAACCCTTTTTACATAGAATCAAAGAGCAAAATTTTTAAAAAATCTCCTTGCTTAAACCAGAGGTCACACAGCTTTCATTTTCAGTATGTAGCATCATCTAGTCAGACCCTACCAAGTTTGTTCATATCAAGACCCTGGAGTCATATTTGGGCTCCTCCCGGGCATACCCCTTCTGGCTCATCTGAGCACAATGGGTGAAAATAGGAAACTCTTCAAAAATCTTCTTCTCTGAAACCAGAAGGAAAATAGCTTTCATATTTAGTATGTAGCATCATCTAGTGGACCTCTACCTAGTTTGTTCACATCAAAACCCTGGGGTCACATTTTGGCTCCACCTTGGTGCATCTCTTTTTACATGAAATCAAAGAGCAAAAAGGCATATCCTTCTTGCTCTTGGCTGAAAATATTCCATGGTATTGATCTTTTGAACAGTTTATTTTTTGAAGAATAGAACAGGTGATCAAAAGTGTACACAGCAGGTGTTTAAACAGCTATTTTTAAATCGTACTGCGATGCAGTAGATTTATATCTACCGTTTTCCAGAAATCCAGTCTGTTTGACCCACTACATTTTTACCATTATCTTCTGAGCAATGTGTTCAAACCAAATTATGTGTTTTCAAACACCGAAGAAACGGCCTTTTCAGTCACAATCTTCAAACTTTGTTTATACCTTATTTACTTTTCGACAAATAGAGAAGAGGCTAATACAAAATTTGATGTAATTTTCGCTTTTAGTAATTACCAGTTAGTATTTTCAGTGTTTATAACAAGATTTTCGGTTGAGTAAAGGAGTTGAGACGTAAAATAGGTTAACTGTATAATTAATTTGTAGCACTTACAATATTACTGCTCTGAACTTTCTCGAACGGTCATTTACCAGTT
This sequence comes from Fragum whitleyi, assembly GCA_948146395.1. Classification (NCBI taxonomy): domain Eukaryota; kingdom Metazoa; phylum Mollusca; class Bivalvia; order Cardiida; family Cardiidae; genus Fragum; species Fragum whitleyi. Next base: position 47,686,487 of record OX411548.1, read on the forward strand.
GTAGGGCTGACAACCAATCAAATTCTGTTATGATTATCACTCGGTCAAAACCCACGCGTAAATTCAGACCACGTAGTAGATGCAAATGGACATCGTCTGCTCGAAATGTGTCAATTAACTTGTTTGTCATTAGTCAATAGTCGTCTGCACTCAAACAGGGTGTGTGGGAAGTTTACTTTTTTTCGCATGTGTTAACAAATAGAAATAATTTTGTAATTTTGAAATATTTGATTTCAATGAGCACTCTGATCACACTCCGATCCTATTTTCATTAAATTCAAATTTGAGTATGAAGAAAAATTATTCAACAACAAATAAACCGACAAAAACATACGATAAACTGATATAGGATAGCAGCAAGAGCAATCTATTTTTAGAACAACTCATGAATAATCATAGAGTGCTGCTAGATTTAATCGATTGGTCAGAAACCAAAGATATAAATAGCATAGTTGGCGATTTCACGTATTTCTTGAGGGAAAATGCATTTACCGTATTTGGGAAAACCCAATGCTTGAAATACAAACATGTTGGTAATCAAAATTGTAAATAGTTTAATGAAAATGTTTGTTGCTAAACAGGCTTTTAAACTCTATAGAGAGAGGAATAATATTAACAGACAAGCTTTTAGCTTGGCGCGTGCTCATTATAACAACGTAAAAATCTGCTAAGAAATAATTTAGACTAGCAGAGGGCTATCGAATCAGCAAACTTTCAAAATCGGACCCACAAGGTTGGATGAGCTGGCGATGTCCTCGAAAAGATGGAGTGTTAAGACAAAAAACTCACAAATTTAAAGATTTTACCAACTTTTATTGTCCAAATTTGAGCCCTTTTGATTGGCGAACTATTGCACTATCCCAGCCTCTCAATGATGTATGATTTACAGTGCTGACAGCACTTTGATTTGGGTAGTTTCCGGACTTGGCATTTGATGCACACTTGTTAACCTTGTGAGATGTCATTAAACCCTTTCCATCATTAGGATAAATTGACACACTTTATTCAAAGTTCAGGCGCATAGCTGCCTATACGCGAGTACGCAGCTGAATCCACTTTATTTTGGAAAAAAAGGTAAAAAAAATGTGGTTCAGCCATGTTCGCCAGATCTGATCATTACCACACTGAGTACTTTATAAATCATATAGCCTAAGTCGTACATAATACCGTAGTATGTTATTTAAAAGTTTTCGGCCTTCAAGGTCTGATGTTTGAATTTGCCGTATTCTCAAAATGTAAACAGTTTACATCAAGTTCTTAAAGAAGTCATCAGCAGAACCAGTAATAGAAAATTGTAATTATAACTAAAATGTTATCATGTATGGCTAGTGTTTATTTGTTTCAGTCGGTTTGTTGAGTAATGACATGTTTGGCCATGTCTGTGAATGATTCAAGCCAGACTGACAATATTTTGAACTAAACAACCTGAATCAGTGAAGTCATGATGCAAATATGAAAAATTCTGGTGCATTTTCATATTACTCTGCATTTTTGAAATAGTTCCTTCTTGGTAGGTTAGGTGTATTGATACATGAAAATTAATGAAAAAATCAATTCTGGTTAAACACAAAGCTCATCATCTAACAAGAGGACCATGATGGTCCTAGAATGCTCACCTGACTCTCTTTGATCACTTTGACATCACATAAAGTAACAAGAGCGAGAATAATCATTAAGACCCCTTTTCCCGTGATATGGCATGGATCCCTCCAATTTTAAATGGGGTTCATCCTTGTGACCTGGCCTACATTCTGACAAAGTTTCATAAAGATTGGGCCATATTTGTGGCCTCTAGAGCTTAAACAAGAAATTTGTCAATAAGGCCCCTTTTCCCGTGATATGGCATGGATCCCTCCAATTTTCAATTGGGTTCATCCTTGTGACCTGGCCTACATTCTGACCAAGTTTCATGAAGATTGGGCCATATTTGTGACCTCTAGAGCTTAAACAAGAAATTTGTCAATAAGGCCCCTTTTCCCGTGATATGGCATGGATCCCTCCAATTTTCAACAGGGTTCATCCTTGTGACCTGGCCTACACTCTGACCAAGTTTAATGAAGATTGGGCCATAGTTGTGGCCTCTAAAGCGAAAACAAGAAATTTGTCAATAAGGCCCCTTTTCCCGTGATATGGCATAGATCCCTCCAATTTTCAATAGGGTTCATCCTTGTGACCTGGCCTACATTCTGACCAAGTTTCATGAAGATTGGGCAATGTTTGTGGCCTCTAGAGCGTAAACAAGAAATTTGTCAATAAGGCCCCTTTTCCCGTGATATGGCATGGATCCCTCCAATTTTCAATAGGGATCATCTTTGTGACCTGGCCTACATTCTGACCAAGTTTCATGAAGATTGGGCCAAATCTGTGGCCTTTAGAGTGTAATCAAGAAAATTGTCAATAAGGCTCCTTTTCCCTTGATTTCGCATGGATCCTTCCCATTTTCAATAGGGTTCATCCTTGTGACCTGGGGTACATTCTGACCAAGTTTCATGAAGATTGGATCATATTTGTGGCCTCTAGAGTGTAAACACTTAAATTGTTGACGCTTGACGACGAACGACGCATGACACACATTCAATGATCACAAAAGCTCACCTTGAGCACGATGTGCTCAGGTGAGCTAATCAAGAGGCCCAAGAGGGCCTGTATCGCTCCACTGGCTTTAAAATCTTTAGACTTTCATTAAATAAAGCTTACTTTAAATGAATACATTAACACTCCAAAATCTCCTAAGACCTATTTAGTAATGATTAAATGGTTCTGGTCCATATTGCACCAAAATACTCAATCATAATGAACCTGCAACCCTTGACCAATCTTATTAAAATATAAGGTTCAGAATATGTCGTTCAAAGATTTCGGGCTCAAAATAGGCCCCACCTGACATCCCCATATTTATGGATCAAACAAAATTTCTTGAACAATATAAGTAAATAGTCACCCAAGAAACATTCTGGTAAAGTTTCATTGAAATTGGCTGAGTGGTTCCGGAGGAGAAATCGTTCAAAGATTTCGGCCTCAATATAAGCCCCGCCCTGCCACGCCAAAATTTATAGGCCTATCAAAATTTAGCAAATAATTTTTGAAAAGAGACACTCAAGGAACATTCTGTTAAAGTTTCATTGAAATCGGCCCAGTGGTTCAGGAGAAAATGTCATTTGAAAATTTCGGGCTCAAAATAGGCCCCGCCCTGCCACGCCCATATTTTTAATCCAATCAAAATTTCTTGAACAATTTAAGTAAAGGGTCACCCAAGGAACATTCTGATAAAGTTTCATTGAAATCGGCCCAGTAGTTCAGGAGGAGATGTCGTTCAAAGATTTCGGGCTCAAAATAGCCCCGCCCTGTCATGCCCATATTTATGGACCAATCAAATTTTCTTGAACAATTTAAGTAAAGGGTCACCCAAGGAACATTCTGATAAAGTTTCATTGAAATCAGCCCAGTAGTTCAGGAGGAGATGTCGTTCAAAGATTTCGGGCTCAAAATAGCCCCGCCCTGTCATGCCCATATTTATGGACCAATCAAATTTTCTTGAACAATTTAAGTAAAGGGTCACCCAAGGAACATTCTGTGAAAGTATCATTGAAAACGGCCCAGTGGTTCAGGAGGAGATGTCGTTCAAAGATTTCGGGCTCAAAATAAGCCCCGCCCTGCCACACCCATATTTATGAGCTAATCAAAATTTCTTGAACAATTTAAGCAAAGGGTCACCCAAGGAACATCCATGCCAGGTTTCATTGAAATCCGGCCATTGGTTTGGGAGGAGAAGATTTTTAAAGATTTCATACTGAAAAAATGCCACGCCCTGCCACGCCCATATTTGGGGGCCAATCAAAATTCTTTGAACAATTTAAGAAGGGGGCCACCCAAGGATCATTTCTACCAAGTTTCGTTAAAATCCGCCCATTGGTTTGGGAGGAGAAGATGTTTAAAGAAAAAGTTTACGCACGGACGGACGCACGCACGCACGGACGCAGGCACGCACGGACGCACGACAGACACTCCGCTATGACAATAGCTCGCTGGTCTTCGGCCAGTGGAGCTTAAAACCACATAAAGGTCAAAAGTATTCTAATTTCATACATGTACGGAGCCACAATTTATCCTTCCAGCAGGTTCTAATGAAGACTAGTTTAAATAAGCAAAACAAGGTGCCAAATTGTCACAAGATACGCCCGTCACACTGCTTAGTATAAACTGGAGGTTTAAATAGAACTGAGGTTATTTTGAATGAATGTTTTTTGCACACATGAAGTTTCATGATCCTAGCTGTTATACTTTTAGAGATATACTCTGGACAAGATTCTAGTATGAAAAACAACAATGGGCAATAACTAAAAAAATAGGCCAGGTAGAATTATGGTTCTTGTACACTGCACTCCCCCTTGATGACATCTTTACAACCATGAAGTTTCATGATCCTAGCTATTATACTTTTACAGATATACTCCGGACAAGATTCAAGTCTGAAAAACAACAAAGGGCAATAACTCAAAAAATAGGTCAGGTAGAATTAGGGTTATTGTACACTGCACTCCCCCTTGGTGAGATCTATACACCCATGAAGTTTCATGATCCTAGCTATTATACTTTTAGAGACATACTCTGGACAAGATTCAAGTCTGAAAAACAACAAAGGGCAATAACTCAAAAAATAGGCCGGGTAGAGTTATGGTTCTTGTGCACTGCACTCCCCCTTGGTGAGATCTATACACCCATGAAGTTTCATGATCCTAGCTATTATACTTTAAAAGATATAGTCCGGACAAGATTCAAGTCTGAAAAACAACAAAGGGAAATAACTCAAAAAATAGGCCAGGTAGAGTTATGGTTCTTGTGCACTGCACTCCCCCTTGGTGAGATCTATACACCCCTGAAGTTTCATGATCCTAGCTATTATACTTTTAGAGATATACTCCGGACAAGATTCAAGTCTGAAAAACAACAAAGGGCAATAACTCAAAAAATAGGCCAGGTAGAGTTATGGTTCTTGTGCACTGCACTCCCCCTTGGTGAGATCTATACACCCCTGAAGTTTCATGATCCTAGCTATTATACTTTTAGAGATATACTCCGGACAAGATTCAAGTCTGAAAAACAACAAAGGGCAATAACTCAAAAAATAGGCTAGATAGAGTTATGGTTCTTGTGCACTGCTCTCCCCCTTGGTGAGATCTATACACCCATGAAGTTTCATGATTCTAGCTATTATACTTTTAGAGATATACTCCGGACAAGATTCTAGTATGAAAAACAACAAAGGGCAATAACTCAAAAAATAGGCCAGGTAGAGTTATGGTTCTTGTGCACTGCACTCCGTAATGATGAGAAGAACACAATAGCCAAGTTTGAAGTCAATCGGACTTCAAGTGACAGAGTTATGCTCCGGACAAAGAAGTGGACGCCGCCGGACGCCCGGACGCCACGGGTGATCCCATAATACGTCCCGTCTTCGACGGGCGTATAAAAACTATTTATCGGGGGGGGGGGGGGGGGGGGGTTGCCCCTGACCCTTCTAGATTATTTTGTATCCACATTCTATATAGGCTAGCTACGTGCCTAAAGTTGATGGATTTTATTTGGGAAAACAGAATTACTTTATATTTTCAGGCAGGTAGGACTTTATCCAACTTTATGTAGACAATATTGAATAATCTTAATCAACTTTTTGAATTCTTGATACCTTGATTATAATTTGTAATGAGAGCTAGATTCATTTGTTGTAAGTTTTTGTCTTTATTACTCGTCAATTGATTGCAATACAGTTGTAACAAGAGCCCTGACCCTTCTAGATTATTTTGTATCCACATTCTATATAGGCTAGCTACGTGCCTGAAGTTGATGGATTTTATTTGGGAAAACAGAATTACTTTATATTTTCAGGCAGGTAGGACTTTATCCAACTTTATGTAGACAATATTGAATAATCTTAATCAACTTTTTGAATTCTTGATACCTTGATTATAATTTGTAATGAGAGCTAGATTCATTTGTTGTAAGTTTTTGTCTTCATTACTTGTCAATTGATTGCAATACAGTTGTAACAAGAGCTCATTTGTATGCAGTTTTAATGACCAAGCAGCTATTTGCCATACTTTATAACTAGGGATGGTTATGATTACCAATTTTATTAATCAAGTATTCGGTCACCTTTTCAATCGGGAACTCAAGTACTTGGATTGAATTTACGAGTTTTGATTATTGACTTCAAAAATATTGATAAATGCTATTTTGCAACATATCTATTGCTATTTTGCGGCAGTCAAGATGATATTTAATCGCTAAATGAATTTAAGATACCAAAATTGTTCAATACATGATGAGAGAGTGTCTTGTATTCAGGTTTATATTGTTTTTACATATCATCTTTGGTAGACCAAAAACAAATAGGTAAACATTGATAAGATTTTGGCATGGCAATAGAGCACTCTGCTGATTCTAAAATATTCTTTTAAATCAATCGAATGTAGATCTAACATCAAATTAAAACATGCCGACCACAATCAGGGTATTTACCATGGAAGATGCTAAAATATCACATAGTATGACATGGAGAATAATAACTGCTGGCACTTAAGATTGCTTATTATGCAAAAAATGCTTTTAGAGTCGATTTCTCTTATGATTTTATTTTGCTTCATGATTGATTATTAAAAATGGTATTCAATCCTCGGATGTTTGTTCAAGTACCTTATTAATCAGGGAGTTGTTCCCATACCTATTTATAACCTTTGAAAATAGAATAAAACAAACATTCTCAGAAACAGGAATTATTCATTTAAGAATTATTTATCAAATATATTTAGCCTTCTTTGCCAGAAATTGGTGTTCACCAGTCTGAAAAAGAATAAATATCAACAAATAATCAATATTTAAATACAATCGTCTTGCATTAGCTTGTTACTATATTATAATAAACTCAAAACAAAAAACAAAACAGTATCCATTGTCTGCATTTTTTAGTTGCCAATATTGGCAATGATGCTTTTGAACAAAATTCTACAAAATGAGATGCCCTTAACATTCACATACAACTTTCAGAAAAATCTTGAAATCAATGAGAAAGCCCAAAATGATCAGAAAAGGGAATATTCAGCATGAAAACTATAAATTTTCTTACCTCCCTCTCAAAATGGCTGACATAAGACATATCCATCATGGGTGTGACCTCATCCATCCTTAAGCCTTGAGTTGTAAAGAAAGCTTCGTTCAGACCAAACACGTTTTGAATAATACTGCAAGTGAAAGGCCCTGGTTCCATGGTACCAGATGCTGGAGAACAAATTAAAGTTTACTGGTTAAGCTAAGAACAATTCTAGCACGTAAAATTACTGAGGTATGCTCAAGACAAAATCAAGTTTGAAAATGAAGGACAATAATCTAAATCAAGCAGTGCATAGTTATTATTTGTGTATACTGCTTTCCTCCTCAATGAGATTTATAAATATGTGACGTTTCAAGATTCTAGGATGCATATTTTTAAGGGGATCATAATAAAATCCTTTACTTACGGCATGGAATATCAACTGGAAGAACTTTGAAGTACTGGCATCTCTGATTTGGTGGGAAAAGAGTGAAGAGTGGATCCACCATATACACCAAGTCATAATTACCTACAAAAGATCACACAAAAGCCATTAGAGTTGAACTCTGAAGTATGGCATATTTGTTTTGATGGAAAAAGAGTAAAGGGTGGAGCCACCATATAAACCATAATAGCCGACAAAAGATCAAACAATAGCCTCGAGTGTTGGACTTTGAAGTACTGGTATTTCTTTTAGGTGGAAAGAGTGTGTAGAGTGGACCCTTCATATACACCAAGTCATTATAGCTTACAAAAGAACACACACAAGTTTTTAGAGATGGCCTTTGAAGTTTTCTCATCTCTGTTTAGGTGAAAGTGAGTGCAGAGTGGATCCACCATATATACCAAGTCATAAAAGCCTACAAAAGATCACACAAAAGCCATTTGAGAAGGTCAATTCTTTCAAACTGCTTTAAGTTTGCACAAAATGCATCTAGATTTATCATTCTTGATTAAATAGGTTGCCCTTTTGGTGAACATGAGTGCAACGTTTCAAGTAAATGCCTTCAGTGGAACCAGAGATATCACAAAATGATGAAGTTTTTGCACAAAGCATACACTAATGCTAGGCCTATAGCTATACCTCAGGTTTTCTCCAAAAACAGCCTAGCTAAAAAAAAGGAGTTATTATAGACCCCTTAATTGTAAATTCTTATAAGCCAAAACTTATTTTGAAGGGATAAAAATAATAAAACGGAAGATAATAAGTGAAGATTTCTTGCTCTTGCTCAGGTTGATTACTTTGTCTCCTTCCTATTTCTTAAGGGGTCAAAATAGAATATTTTCATATTTTTGATTGTGAATACCCGAATTCAAGCGATGAAACAGGAGCCCTGTATAAACTCTTTAGCTGACCATATAAAACCTAATTAAGGATAATTGTTGTTTCATAAGTGTAAGATCAATTAATCTTAATTGAGCTAAGAACATGTCTTTTCTTTATTCGAAAATACCTTTTCGTTCACCAAATGAAAGATTAACGATCTAAAACAAGCCTTGCTCCTATGGATGTATGTTTCAAAAGCAACAATAACTATATGGATACACACACTAGACACCAAGTATCATGAACATTAATGTTCCCTGGAGTGTATGTGGACTGTTGACAACTAATGACAGAGATTCAATGATTGTCATAAGCCTACCATGTGCTAAAACCTAAGCACATTTCCATTTATTTTAACTTCAGATTTCTGGATTAAGACAAGATGTGTTTGTGAAACACGAATGCCCCCGGAACAGCATTTTTTTTCAAAGTTTGACCTTGACAGATGACCTTGACCTTGTCACATGACCTTGACTTTGGTACCAGCGGATGCGGATCATTGAGATCTATCATCATGCCAAATATTAGCTTTGTATCTTGAATAGGCTTGAAGATATTGGCAAGGTTAAGTTTTCGGGTTAAGTTTTCGGACAGACGGACGGACAGATGGACGGACAGACAGACGGACATACAGACAGACAGACACGAGTAAAACAATATGCCCCCGATCTCTCGATACGGGGGCATAAAAATAATTTGAAGGTGACACTTTTCAAAATGAAGGATCTATTCAGATAATATTTCAGAGATATATTGATATAAAAAGGAGACCAAATTATTTTGAAAACCACCAATAATTGTAGGAGGACATACTCCAATTAAAATAAATATTTGCAGGGCATTTATATAAATGATGATGAATATTAGTAACAAATTGTTTGAAATAAATGTGTGTGAAATTCTCAAAACAAGCTTGATTTTACCTTTGACCTTGGATTGCACCCTTTAACTGAAAGCTTCACCAAAAATTCTTTCCTAGAGCACATCTGCAGATGATTAATAACTTTTGCGTTAAATTATATCGAAATTTATCCATAAATGTAAAGGAGATCAATGGCTCGAAGGGAAACAGTTGTAACTGCCTATATGCTTATAGGTAGTTACAACTGTTTCACAATGAGCCATCAGAATGTTCCAGACAAGATCCACAGCAAGTAAATTTCTTCATAAATATTCCACATTTTTTTCTGAAGCTTTTTGCCTCAAAAAATGGGATAATGTGAGAAATGGGTAATTACTATCCCTGCTGGCCTTACCACAGATCCCCTCTGGCAGTTTGTCATCAAGACTTGCAGTCAAATCAAATGATTGTACTGTAAGTGCTGTTGAAGCTGAAATGAGATACGACTTGTCACTGATTGGGCCTCAAGGTAGTGGACCTGTTATAGCTCCACAATGTTTCGGAAGAATAATGAACTTTTAAAGCGTTAATCGAGGTTTCTTAATAATTTTCATTAGGAAACCTCGGTCAACATTGTGAAAGTTGATCAGTTCCAAAATGTTGTGATGCCATTATGGGTCCACTACCTTAGTTCATTACCAGACAAACATAGTTCAAGACTAATCCACTTGAAAGAAGTTGCAGAGACCAATTTTTAGATGATAATTAAAACATTTTTTTTATTCTTATAGAAAAATTGTGAATATCAAACTGTTAGCTAGTAGGAAGCAACTTTTTTCATTTTCCAAAATGATTTCCAAAGCTTTTTTTGTGAGATGTGGTTATAAGTGAAACAGTGTAAGAATGGGTAAAAAGGCCTATGAAGGACATTATGGCTTGCAAGGGAAATACAAGGGATCTATGATTAGGTGTTCAAATCACTGAAATATAACATACCGGTATATTTTTAATGCTTTAAAGACAAACATCGATCATAAATTAATGACAAAGGCTAACAGTTCTTCAAATTTATATCAATTACATCTTTTATTACATTTATTTAAAACAGGGCCACCACCTAAGGGTGCCTACTCTCGGCTGTTGAGTGCTGGATGGTGGATAAAATTCTTAGTCAAAAAAGAGGCATGATTTACCCAAAATGCATCTAGAGTTATCCCCCTTCATAGTATAGGTTGCTCTTTTGATGGTGAACAGGTGTGATAAGTTTCAAAAGAATGCCTTCAGTAGAACCAGGGATATCACACTATGACAAAAGTTTTGTACAGCAACGACAACAGGGCTGTAGTAATACGGGGGATGTTCAATTTTTATCCGGATTTCCGGGATAGGTCAATTAATCATCAATAATTTATCGCTATGTGAAAAAAGTATTTTTATATTTACGGGACACTTTTTATGATAAAACTTGCCAAAGCCCGAAGCAGTTAAACAATGTATATTTATTTCACACGCAAACAAAAATACATGGGTATTGGGTGGCGGCGTACAGTACATGACGCTAGCGACGTTGTCGAGAATTGAGACATTTGACATGTGTAATTTAGCTTGTCACGGCTCGTTAATCATGGAAGAGGGATGAATTCAGTGTTCCTGTAATTAAGCTGTGCTTTTGTGGTTTGTTTAAAGGTAAAATCGAATGGTGCAAAATCAAAGTTCTCAGAAAGGTACCCATTAGTAAATCACATATATCTTCCAGAGACTCGGCAATTGACGTCCCTACAGTTGCTTGGACAAATTTCTCTCTGTCCTTTCTTCCTCATATCTCATGGGGTACGTACTGAAGCGTCTTCACCGATGAAAATGAAGTATTTTGAAGAATGAACCATTCTCTTTCAACGTTATAAGAATTGGATTTATGTCTTACGGTATTTTTGTAGATTATGACTAGAATAATTAAAGATAAAAATTCCAAACATTCAGTTGACATCATCTAGAACGTTCTGAAACACTTACCCCGCCAAATTTTAAACGAACCTTATCGAAAAACTCTACAGTCAAATTACTTCAAACTAAGACAAGGCATTTCTAATACATATTCAAGCAACTCAATTAATTTTCAAGTGTTTCAACAGTTAGAAACAAAAGACCAACAAAGACCAAATATTTAAATTATTATTATAAAAAATTTTGAATTAAATGGTGCATTTTGGTGAGTTTTGGGGCCTCCGGAGAGTTTCTTGACCAACGAAAAATCCATTTATTTAAGCATACTTTTGACTTTAAGGTTTTATGCGCTTCCTTAGATGAAAAAAATGACGAGCGCTGTGTTTACAAGAAATTTTTTTCGTAAAATTCCATGTATCAATATAACTAACCTACAAAGAAGGAACTATTTTTAAAATGCAGAGCGATACGACAAAAACACCCGAATTTTTCACATTTGCATCATGAATTCACTGATTCAGGTTGGTTAATTCAAAATGCTGTCAGTCTCGCTAGAATCGGTTCAAAGACATGGTCAAATATGTCATTACTCAACAAACAGACCGAAACAAATAAACACTATGCATACATAGTAACAATTTAGTTATATCTAACTCTTTTCTATTGCCGATTTTGCTGATGACTTCTTTAAGAACTGGATGTTAACATTTGTTTACAATTCAAAAATACGGCGTGTGCAAACTTCCGACTTTGAAGAGCTACAAAAGCTGACAACTTTTCAAAAAAATACTACCGTATGGTGTACGATATTAGTAATACGGTTTCTTGCCAGGGTATATGACGATTTATTTCCGGCTGGAAAAAATGATGTCACCCGAGCCGTAGGCGAGGGTTAACATCATTTTTACTGCCGGGAATAAATCGTCATATACCCCGTCAAGAAACCGTATTACGAATTTATTATACTTCAAAGTTTTAGGGCAAAATATCTGTCTTTTGCCTATTTAAGGCGTTGGTATAAACCGATTTCTTTTCAACGACTAATTTCCCTTAATGCGCCCCTATGAAAAGTAAAAAATGTACAAAGTGACGTCATATATAGTTGTGAAGTCACACTACTACACTGGGCTGTTGTGATATGAAAGCGTTTGTTGGCTGAACCTGCGAGAAACTTGACACTTTAAATGGACAGATTTGTAAAAATTTTTGGTATTTATTGACATCTATATCATTTTTTATTAGTACATTATTAACTGACATGCTTTTCAACTGTTTCCCAGTGTGTATATTCGGGTCTTGTTATCAGCGAATTGAGAGAATCATGGCTGCAGGGCATGCCATTACCGTTTCGATTTTTTGTCTATGTTCACAGCGAGGAGCCTTAAGGAAACATAAGAGGTTATATCGGAGCAGTTGTAGATATCAATGTTTGCCAGGTCAGCATTAACCAATGAAAATGCTAGAATTTTCTTTGCAGTATAATAATTAAGGCTATATGATTTATAAAGTTATTCAGTGTGGTAATTATTGGATCTGGCAAACGTGGCTGAATTTCAAACCACACTTTTATACTAAAAAATCTTTTTTTGTCAAAATAATGTGGATTCAGCTGCGTACTCCCGTATAGGCAGCTACACGCCTGATTTGGATACAAAATTGAACAAAGTTAAAATGTGACCTTTGACCTATGTAACCCAGAAACAAAAGGGCACTTCCTCAGGTCATAGGTAGCATTTGTATAAAGTTTCATGGTTCTAGGTCACTTGGTTCTTAAGTTAGAGTCTGGAAACAAAGAGGTCTAACAAAAAATCAACAAAAAATGACTGTGACCTTGACCTTTGACCTATGTGACCCGAAAACAATAGGGCACTTCTTTCGTCATAAGCAGCATTTCATGAAGTTTCGTGATTCTAAGTCGCTAGGTTCCTGAGTAAGAGTTCAAAAACAAAATTTGAACAAAGGCTGACTGTGACCTTGACCATTGATCTATATACACCAAAATGTATAGGGCACTTCCTTTCGCCATAAGTAGCATTTGTATGAAGTGTCATGATTCTAGGTAACTTGGTTCTTAAGCTAGATTCTGAGAATGAAAAGGTCTACGGACGGGAGGGAAATTTATAAAACAAGAGGGCCATAGTGGCCCTTAATCGCTCACCTGAATTAACAATCTAAAAAATATTCAAGGTATTTCTAAGATTTAACCCAATGACCTAGTTTTTGACCCCACTTGACCCAATTTAGAACTTGTCTCTAGAGTGTCCACAAGGTTAATCTAAGATTGGACCCTGTGACCTAGTTTTTGACCCCACTTGACCAAGTTTCAAACTTGTCCAAGATTTCATCAAGATAATCATTCTGACCAAATTTCAGGATGATAGGGCTAAAAGTATGGCCTCTAGAGTGTCTACAAGGTATTTCCAAGTTTGAACCCCGTGACCTAGTTTTTGACCCCACTTGACCTAATTTAAAATTTGTCCAAGATTTCATCAAGATAATCAGTCTGACCAAATTTCAGGATGATTGGGCTAAAAATATGGCCTACAGAGTGTCCACAAGGTTTTTTCTAAAATTTGATCCTGTGACCTAGTTTTTGACCCCACTTGATCCAATTTCGAACTTGTCCAAGATTTCATCAAGATAATCATTCTGACCAATTTTCAGGTTGATTGGGCAAAAAGTATTGCCTGTAGAGAGTCTACAAGGTTTTTCAAAGATTTTAGCCCGTGACCTAGTTTTTGACCCCACATGACCCAATTTTGAACTTGTCCAAGATTTCATCAAGATAATCATTCTGACCAAATTTCAGGATGATTTGGCTAGAAATATGGCCTGTAGAGTGTCCACAAGGTTTTTCTAAGATTTGACCCTGTGGCCTAGTTTTTGACCCCACTTGACCCAGATTCGAACTAGTCCAAGATTTTATCAAGATAATCATTCTGACCAATTTGCAGAATGTTTCGGCTAAAAATATGGCCTCTAGAGTGTCTACAAGGTTTTTCTAAGATTTGACCCTGTGACCTAGCTTTTGACCCCACTTGACCCAATTTCGAACTTGTCCAATATTTCATCAAGATAATCATTCTGACCAATTTTCAGGATGATTCGGCTAAAAATATGGCCTCTAGAGTGTCCACAAGGTTTTTTCCTAAGATTTGACCCTGTGACCTAGCTTTTGACCCCACTTGACCCAATTTTGAACTTGTCCAAGATTTCATCAAGATAATCATTCTGACCAAATTTCAGGATGATTCGGCTAGAAATATGGCCTGTAGAGTGTCCACAAGGTTTTTCTAAGATTTGACCCTGTTACCTAGTTTTTGACCCCACTTGACCCAAATTCGAACTTGTCCAAGATTTCATCAAGATAATCATTCTGACCAATTTTCAGGATGTTTGGGCTAAAAATATGGCCTCTAGAGTGTCCACAAGGTTTTTCTAAGATTTGACCCTGTGACCTAGCTTTTGACCCCACTTGACCCAATTTTGAACTTGTCCAAGATTTCATTAAGATAATCATTCTGACCAATTATCAGGATGATTGGGCTAAAAATATGGCCTCTAGAGTGTCTACAAGGTATTTCTAAGATTTGACCCTGTGACCTAGTTTTTGACCCCACTTGACCCAATTTCAAAGTTGTCCAAGATTTCATCAAGATAATCATTCTGACCAATTTTCAGGATGTTTGGGCTAAAAATATGGCTTCTAGAGTGTCCACAAGGTTTTACTAAGATTTGACCCTGTGACCTAGTTTTTGACCCAACTTGACCCAATTTCGAACTTGTCCAAGTTTTCATCAAGATAATCATTCTGACCAATTATCAGGATGTTTGGGCTAAAAATATGGCCTCTAGAGTGTCCACAAGGTTTTTCTAAGATTTGACCCTGTGACCTAGTTCTTGACCCCACTTGACCCAATTTCGAACTTGTCCAAGATTTCATCAAGATAATCATTCTGACCAATTTTCAGGATGATTCGGCTAAAAATATGGCCTCTAGCGTGTCCACAAGGTTTTTCTAAGATTTGACCCTGTGACCTAGTTTTTGATCCCACTTGACCCAGTTTTGAACTTGTCCAAGATTTTATCAAGATAATCATTCTGACCAATTTTCAGGATGATTCGGCTAAAAATATGGCCTCTAGAGTGTCCACAAAGTTTTCTAAGATTTGACCCTGTGACCTAGTTTTTGACCCCACTTGACCCAATTTCAAACTTGTCCAGGATTTCATCAAGATTATCATTCTGACCAATTTTCAGGATGATTGGGCTAAAAATATGGCCACTAGAGTGTCCATAAGGTTTTTCTAAGATTTGACCCTGTGACCTAGTTTTTGACCCCACTTGACCTAATTTCGAACTTGTCCAAGATTTCATCAAATTAATCATTCTGACCAAATTTCAGGATGATTGGGCTAAAAATATGGCCTCTAGAGTGTCCACAAGGTAAATGTTGACGATGCACGACGGACAATAGACGACGGACATCAAGTAACCCCAAAAGCTCACCTTGAGCACTTTGTGCTCAGGTGAGCTAAAAATTACTGTAACCTTGACCATTGACCTATGTGACCCCAAAACAATCCTTCGGTCATATGCAACATTTGCACATGATTCTGATAGTGAAATATCCAAAACTTTGATAATTTGTTTAAAAGAAAATTTTTACCTCAGCAGGCTGGACTTACCTTCGAAACTTTCAATTGCAACAAGATAATCTGATGTGCTCAAATAGGGGTAATGATCATCATCCTCTAGTGTAAACATTGTCAGCTCATTACAATCATCTCCAGTCTTTGTGGGTGCAGACATTGGTCTGTAGCGAAGGAAGGCAATCGCTAGGTACTTAGCACCATCTTCTAGAGTAGGCAACTGGTTATGCGATACCTGAAATAAATAAGGAAGACAATTTCATCTTATTTTCCCACAAAGCTTTAACAAATAATTAAATTTTAGATTGAACTAGAACTATTGCAAAGCTAAGTGATACCCAACAAAAGAGCTTTGTCGAATAATATGAAGTGCCATCAGTGAAGCATATGTTTGAAGTAAATATTCTGGAAATTTTGAACAAATCCCTTCTCTATAATTGCTGAGATATAGATTTTTCATAAAAAAGAAATTCTGTCTAGTCAATGGAAACATCAGCAAGATGGAATAAGCACCACTCTGCTTAAAATGATCATGTCTGTGCAGGGTTAGACATTAACCTAATGGACTTATAAGCCCTAATTTTGATAGGTCCTACCTGATAATAACTGGTCCTCCATGAAAACAAAGCTTATTATTAAGCAATTAAAGAAAGACAAAGTAGGAAAAGAAGAAATTACTTTTGATAAGCAATTTCTTCTTTTTCCACAATATTTTCCAAAGAAAAATATAAAATTAATATTGAAAGGTCACTATTTTTCAAAACTTGATTAATATGACCAATAACAACAGGCTTGAGGAACCTATTACTAAGAATCTTCTTCCAGTTCTTCCTGAAATCCACATGTTTCAGACCAGAGAACTGAAGATGTTACTGTTGATGCCAGTCTCCTAATCAATTCCTTTCTAAAATTGAGCAAACATTTAAAAGCTGTAGGCAGGCAGCCTGAGTGCTTATCAAAGGGCAATGATTCTTTCAGATTTCTAAACAAAATAGGATATGCACACCTTTGACTGAAACTGAGTCTTCTCAAGAATGCTTACAAGTCGCCAAGAAATTGAGCAGATAAGTTCTTTTCATTTTTTTCGTCCAAAGTCAATTGTCAATAACAAAAAGTTCAGTTGCTGAGAAACTGCAGAACCTGATTTTTCAAATTGCCATAACTCTGTCCAAGTTCAAAAATTTGGAAATCGTTCAAATCCATAAATATTTACATCGAATCGATCAAATTATTCTACGAGCTTATTGGCTGATGTGGATTTTGAAGCGTCTGATTGGTCAATGAAAAACGACAAACTGAAAATTCCATTTATTTTATTATAGGAAGGTAATAAATATTGAACAAACTTAGCATTTTTGGTTTAACACACTTGAATTACACTCAAAACTTGCTCCCCAAACTCTTTAAATTTCATTCAAAAACCATTCCAATATCATTCATCCTGTCAATTACATGATGTTCTTAACTGCACCCCTACCAGAAGTGCATGTCATAGGCAGGGCTCTGACCAAATTTAAGGGGCATGTTGGCTGGGCCTTTGGGTAGGAGAAAATCCAAAATAGGCAAATTTCCATTAAGCTTTGAAATCTTTGAAATACCATCATTTTAAGAGTGTCTTATTGTAGTATGGAAAGTCTGAGAAAGTTGTATAACAGAAAATAGATATCCTGCTGACCTGTAATTGGTAAGCTATGTATAGAATTTCTATCTGGTACACCATACTTAGTTTCAAATTGCTGTGACTCATAATTGCAGAATGAACTTACAGTTGTACAAAATTAATTAAGGTAGTGGACCTGTAATAGTTCCGTTTCGGCAGTAATGAACTTTAACGGTGTTAACCATCGGTCAACAATGTAAGTCTTGGTTAATTTTTCAATTATCTGATACACCATATACCGGTAAGTAGATCAAAAATATACAACTATACACAAAACAGAGTCATTTTGGCAAGTTTCAATTCATTCCAATTCAAAGTGTAAGAGGAGTTGCTCACAAAAGAAATATAGTGAATTTCAATCATTTCAAGAGCAGATAATACAAGAAAGACCCAAGCTTTTGATATTTCTGAATTCTTATGCACAACTAAATATCAGACATACATGTGCATTGTGGCAGGACTCACTTCGATCTGATAGAATTTGTAGGAGTTGCACGAACACAAAAACAATGTAATTTTTTAGCTATTTTGTTAAGTAAAGGAAAGATAATTCAGGAACAACTTGACAGATCAAAAAAGTTGAAGTCCTAAGCACAGTTGACATCCTTAAGAGTAATTGTGGCAAATTTCAGTTCATTCCCATTCAAAATACAGGAGAAAGTTAGCTCACAAGAAATTTTGTTTTTATTCCACTTCAAGGGCAGATAATTCAAGAGAACTCAAGAATGACTGTAGCAATTTGAATTTCAAAGGTCTAATGCATAAATTGACTTCATAGGGAGTGATTGTGCCAAGTTTCAGCTCATTCCCATTGATAGTTAAGGAGGAGTTGCGCACAAAAAACAGTGAATTTCATTCAATTCAAGGGCAGATAATTCAATAAGTTAAGGGCAGATTTTTCAGGAACAACTTGACTGATCAAATAAATTCTAGTCCAAAGCACAACTAGACATCCTACAGAGTATTACAAGTTTTCATTCATTCCCATTCAAAATTAAGAAAGAGAGCTCATTTCCATTGATAGGTTAAGATGAGTTGCGCACACAAAAACAGTGATTCATGTACAGATATTATTATGTTCAAGGGCAGACTATTCAAGATTACTCAAGAATTACTGAAGCAATTTGAATTTCAAAAGTCTTATGCACAACTAGACATCTAACAGAGTAATTGTGCCAAGTTTCAGCTCATTCCCATTGACAATTTAGCAGGAATTGAGCACACAAAAAATTGTTTATGGATGGACAGACAGAGGGACAGACAACTGGGGTCCATAACATAATACAACCCTTTGGGTGTTTTAAAATAATAATGATTTACTGGGTCTGGCCCACATTGAACCAAAATACTCATTCACCCATAACCTGCATGCCCTTTACCCATCTTATTACAGACATTAAGGTGTTTGCAATAAGAAGTCCATTCATTAGTAAAATAATTTTAGTAAAGGGTCATTCATGGAACATGTATACCAAAATTCATTGAAATTAATAGATTTGATCGGGAGGAGAAGAGTGAAAAAGTGAAAATTGGCCCGGCCCTGTCACATCAACCATTATGAGCCAATCAAAATTTCACGACCAATTTAAGAAAAAGTACACCTAAGGAATATTCATGCCCATTGTAAATAACATTGACCCAAAGAGAGCAGATGAGAATGATAAAGAAGATTTAAATGTGAGAAAAGACCCACCTTGCCATGCCAATATTTGGGAGGGATGCAATCAAAATTTCTCAAACCATCTAAAGGGTCAACCAAGAATCATTAATGCCAAGTATCATTGAAATCGGCCCAATGGTTTGGGAGGAGAAGATTTTTAATGATTTTCAAGTGAAAATAAGCCCCACCCTGCCACACCCATATTTGGGGGTCAATCAAAAAATCTTTAAAAATCTTAGTAAAGGATCACTCAAGGAACATCCATGCAAAGCTTTATTGAAATGGTTTGGGAGAAGATTTTCAAGTGAAAAAATGCCAAGCCCTGCCATGCACACACACATTTAGGGGTCAATCAAAAAATCTGTTACAATGTAAAAAGAGGGTAATCAAGGATGATTTCAATAAATTTTCTTTAAAATCTGCCAATTGGTTTGAGAGGAGAAAATGTTTAAAGAAAATGTTTACACATGCACCCATGCACAGACGCACAACGGACACACCGTCATGACAACAGCTTGCTGGCCTTCTGTCAGTGCATGGAGCTCAAATGAGTGGGAAGATGATTTTTAAAGATTTCAAAGTGCAAGTAAACCCCACCCTGCAAAGAAAGCATTTCGGGGTAAATCAAAATTTCTTTACAATTCAAGCAGACACTGACCCATGGGACATCCATACCAAGTTAAACTGAATTCAACCCACTGGTTTGGAAGGAGAGGATTTTTAAAGATTTCAAAATGAAAATAAGCCCTGCTTTGCGACACCAATATTTAGGGTCATCTACAATTTCTTTTACAGTTTAAGTAAAGGGTTACCCAAAGAACATCCATGCCAAGTTTCATTGAAATCGGCTGAATGGTTTGAAAGGAGAAGATATATAAAGATTCTAATAAGTAAGCTCCACCCTACTTCGCCCATTCTTAAGAAGAAGGTCATCCAAGGAACATTTCTTCCAAGTTTCGTTTTAATCTTCCCATTGATTTAAGAGAAGATATTTAAAGAAAAATTTAACATATTAATTGACACACAGAGGGACAGAGGACAGACACACAGTCATGACAATAGCTTGCTAGCCCTTGGTCAGTGGAGCTAAAGATTTTGGACTCCAGAGCCTTAACAAGCACAAGTTAACAGACAGACTAATAGATGGCCAGGACACAGAAGGCTAGATGCCAGATGGGAAACAGGTCTCACTATTTATCTTATAACTATACATATATCCGTACGATAACATCCCGTATGATATTTTTTATGTTATCACATAGTTATTTTTAGAACAATGATATAATGCAGTTATTTTTAGAAACTTACATTTCAGCTAGAAATATCAATGAAAATAAGGCAAATTGAGGTTATAAGATAAATATAATACGTACTTAGTGTATTGTATGATAATATCTAACTCGGTTGTGATAATTGATAATTGTCTCGGCAGAGCCTCGACAATTTTCAATTCTCCCAGCCTCGTAAGATATTTTTTCTCATACAAAACACTAAGTACGTATTATATATATATCTCATCTGACCTTTGGTCAGTAGAGCTAAAATTTACCATGATTGTGTGGTGCATTTGCACTGCACTCTTAAGGTTCCTATCAGAAATAGACAGAGGGCTGGTAAGTGTTGGTCCGTTCAGAGTTTCACCAAGTCCGAGCACTGTTGATGGTCCTAAATAAGAAAATGAGAGATCAGTGAGTAAATTGAAAAATGAAGCTCAAGTAAATCAGTTTCACGAATTTCAATACAATCCAACTTATCATTATGCAATGATGATAAAAAACAACACCTTTGGAATCCATTGTATACAATTCCTAGCAATCATTTTCATACATGTATTGTCATGGCACTTGAATTTGTGGATATTTTTTTCCAGTCTTTTGAACTTGCAGTGAGCCACAACTACAGTCTAGTATTCCATATTAGGTTTTTTAAGAGAGTCCCCCCCTCCCAAAAAAAGGAGCCCCATATACTGTAAGATAAGAAAACCCAATTTCAATCATTTGAAAATACCTTAATTTTGAAAAAAATTATGGAGTCTTTTTTTTAATTTACGTGGGTTTTTTTTGTTGTTGTTGTTTATTTTCACTAAACAATTATGTGATGACAAAAGGTGACACTGTAAAATAAGAAAACCCAATTTCAATTATTTGAAAATACCTTAATTTTGAAAAAAAAAATATGGAGTCTTTTTTTTTAATTTATGTGTTTTTTTTGTGTGTTTTTTTTCACTAAACAATTATGTAAATGATTTTTTAGTGGAGATAATCCTAATTTAGAATGCAATTAGCTAAAAGTGATAAAATTGACAAATATTTTAGAAAAAAGATACTAAATAAAACTTTCTATCCATGTTTTACTCTGCCCATTAGAGTGTTTACTAGGAAAAATACAGCATGTGCAATAGTACATCAATCTTTCCATCATACTGTCCATCCACAGCATCTTGAAATTTCATCAATACATCCAAATAAAACAAGAGGCCCAAGAGGGCATGTATCAATTCCACTGGCTTTGACATCTCTAACCTTTTATTAAACAAAGCTTACTTTGACTGAAAGCACCACTTTGAAATCTCTTTAAAACTATTTAATAATGATTTACTTAATCTGACCCAAAAAAGTCAATTACCATTAACCTGTATACTCTTTACCCATCTTAAAACAAACATTAAGGTGTTTGCAATAGGTAGACCACTCATTAGTAGAACAATTTTAGTAAAGGGTCATTCATGGAACATGTATACCAAGACTCATCACATTAGTCCAATTGATATCAAGAAGATTTTTTGAGATTTTAAAGAGAAAATTAGCCCGCCCTGTCAATTCCAGATTATTGGGCCCATCAGAATTTCACGACCAATTTTAATAAAAGTGAAACTGAGGTATATTCATGCCTTGTTTTATTCAAATTGACCCAAAGAGATGGGAGAGGAAGAATTTTATAGATTTAAATGAGTAAAAAGCCTCACCCTACCAAACCAATATTTGGGGATTCATCAAAATTTCAATTTATGTAGAGGGTCACATAAGGAGCATCTATGCCAAGTTGCATTGAAATCAGCCCAATGCTTTGGGAGGAGAAAATTTTTAAAGATTTCATAATGAAAATAAACCCTACCCTGTCTGTCCATATTTGGGGGGTGAATCAAAGATTCTTTAACAATTTATGTAAAGGGTCACCTGTGAGACATCCATGCAAAGTTTTATTGAAATAGCCTAATGCTTTGGGAGGAGAAGATTTTTAAAGATTTTAAGTGAAAAATGCCACACCCTGCCACGCCCATCGGGGGGTCAATCAAAATTTCCTTAACAATTTAAGAAGAGGGTAACCCAAGAGTCATTCCTACCAAGTTTCTTTTAAAATTCGCCCATTGGTTTTGGAAAAGAAGATGTAAAAAAGTTTACGCACTGATGCATGGACACACACATGATGGACACAATGCCTTGACAATAGCTCGCTGGCCTTCAGCCAGTGGAGCTAACAATTTTAAATATGCATACTGTAATACCACATAGCATACACATGGCCACCAATCCCTCTCATTCATTGCAAAATAGAAGATGTACTTCCCACAATGTATAAGAGGAACTACTTTTGTAAAGACATATATAAGCTAGCTGTTTCGTTCTGACTACTATAAGTGTGCTTTAAATGTTTTCTTAAAAATCGGAGAATACTTTACAATAGGGAATTAATCAAACTTGTAATCTGCTGAAAGTGTTTTGTTCAGATCTGCCTGTGTAATCATCAATTCCTTTTGAAGTGAGTACAAATACACCTACTAGTAAATTCACAACAAGAGGGCCATAGTGGCCCTTAATCACTCACCTGAATGAACTGTCTAAATTTTTTCAATATTCTTCTGCCTCTGTACAACCTGATAATACCTTTTTACAATTTTCAGGTTGACTTACAAGGTTTTTCTAAGATTTGACTCCGTGACCTAGTTTTTGACCCCAGTTGACCCAATTTCATACTCATCAAAAATTGCATCAATTCAATAATTCTGACGAAATCTCATATTGATTGAACAAAAAAAGTGGCCTCTAGAGTGCATACAAGGTTTTTCTAAGATTTGACCCCAAGACATAGTTTTTGATCCCAGTTGACCCAATTTTGAACTCGTCCTAGATTTCATCAAGACAATCATTCTGATCAAATTTCAGGTTGATCCAGCAAAAAATGTGGCCTCTAGAGTGCATACAAGGTTTTTCTAAGATTTGACCCTGGGACCTAGTTTTTGACCCCATTTGACCCAATTTTGAACTCGTCCGAGATTTCATCGAGACATTCATTCTGATCAAATTTCAGGTTGATCCAGCAAAATATGTGGCCTCTAGAGTTCATACAAGGTTTTTCTATGATTTGAACCTGTGACCTAGTTTTTGACCCCAGTTGACCCAATTTCGAACTCGCTGAGATTTTATCAAGACATTTATTCTTACCAAATTTCAGGTTCATCCGGCAAAAAATGAGGCCTCTAGAGTGCATACAAGATTTTTCTAAGATTTGACCCAGTGACCTAGTTTTTGATCCCAGTTGACCCAATTTCAAACTCGTCCGAGATTTCATCAAGACAATCATTCTGACCAAAATTCAGATTGATTGGGCAAAAAACGTGGCCTCTAGAGTGCATACAAGGTTTTTCTAAGAATTAACCCTGTGACCTAGTTTTTGACCCCGGTTGACCCAATTTCAAACTAGTCAGAGAATTCATCAAGACAATCATTCTGACCAAAATTCAGGTTAATTGGGCAAAAAATATGGCCTCTAGAGTGCATACAAAGTTTTTCTAAGATTTGACCCTGTGACCTAGTTTTTGACCCCAGTTGACCCAATTTCAAACTCATCTGAGATTTCATCAAGACAATCATTCTGACCAACATTCAGGTTGATTGGGCAAAAATTGTGGCCTCTAGAGTGCAATTACAAGGTTTTTCTAAAATTTGACCCTGTATCCTAGTTTTTGACCCCAGTTGACCAAATTTCAAACTCGTCCGAGATTTCATCAAGACAATCATTCTGACCAAAATTCAGGTTGATTGGGCAAAAAATGTGGCCTCTAGAGTGCATACAAGGTTTTTCTAAGATTTGACCCTGTGACCTAGTTTTTGACCCCGGTTGACCCAATTTCAAACTTGTCAGAGAATTCATCAAGACAATCATTCTGACCAAAATTCAGATTGATTGGGCAAAAAATGTGGCCTCTAGACTGCATACAGGTTTTTCTAAGATTTGACCCTGTGACCTAGTTTTTGACCCCAGTTGACCAAATTTCAAACTCGTCCAAGATTTCATCAAGACAATCATTCTGACCAACATTCAGGTTGATTGGGCAAAAAATGTGGCCTCTAGAGTTCATACAAGGTTTTTCTAAGATTTGACCCTGTGACCTAGTTTTTGACCCCGGTTGACCCAATTTCAAACTTGTCAGAGAATTCATCAAGACAATCATTCTGACCAAAATTCAGGTTAATTGGGCAAAAAATGTGGCCTCTAGACTGCATACAGGTTTTTCTAAGATTTGACCCTGTGACCTAGTTTTTGACCCCAGTTGACCAAATTTCAAACTCGTCCAAGATTTCATCAAGACAATCATTCTGACCAACATTCAGGTTGATTGGGCAAAAAATGTGGCCTCTAGAGTTCATACAAGGTTTTTCTAAGATTTGACCCTGTGACCTAGTTTTTGACCCCGGTTGACCCAATTTCAAACTTGTCAGAGAATTCATCAAGACAATCATTCTGACCAAAATTCAGGTTAATTGGGCAAAAAATGTGGCCTCTAGAGTGCATACAAAGTTTTTCTAAGATTTGACCGTGACCTAGTTTTTGACCCCAGTTGACCAAATTTCAAACTCGTCAGAGAATTCATCAGGACAATCATTCTGACCAAAATTCAGGTTAATCGGGCAAAAAATGTGGCCTCTAGAGTGCATACAAGGTTTTTCTAAGATTTGACCCTGGGACCTAGTTTTTGACCCCGGTTGACCCAATTTCGAACTCGTCCGAGATTTCATCAAGACAATCATTCTGACCAAAATTCAGGTTGATTGGGCAAAAAACGTGGCCTCTAGAGTGCATACAAGGTTTTTGTAAGATTTGACCCTGTGACCTAGTTTTTGACCCCAGTTGACCCAATTTCGAACTCGTCCGAGATTTCATCAAGACAATCATTCTGACCAAAATTCAGGTTGATTGGGCAAAAATTGTGGCCTCTAGAGTGCATACAAGGTTTTTCTAAGATTTGACCCTGTGACCTAGTTTTTGACCCCAGTTGACCCAATTTCAAACTCGTCAGAGATTTCATCAAGACAATCATTCTGACCAAAATTTAGGTTGATTGGGCAAAAATTGTGGCCTCTAGAGTGCATACAAGGTTTTTCTAAGATTTGACCCTGTGACCTAGGTTTTGACCCCAGTTGACCCAATTTCGAACTCGTCCAAGATTTGATCAAGACAATCATTCTGACCAAAATTGAGGTTGATTGGGCAAAAAATGTGGCCTCTAGAGTGCATACAAGGCAAATGTTGACGACGGACGACGGACGACGGACGTCGCACGACGCACGACGGACGACGGATGACGGACATCCACCTAACCACAATAGCTCACCTTGAGCACTTTGTGCTCAGGTGAGCTAAAAATAAGGCAAATTTTAAGGAGCAAAGCTAAATCCAGATATTCAAGCATGTCTAACTGTTTCAACTTTCTAAAATAGGATTGTATTATTTTGTAAAAAAACTTTGAATAATTTTCCACTTTTATACCAAAATTGAATAAGCAACAAAATGACCCTCATGATAGAAAATTTTAGGGGTCAAAATTGGATATTATCAGATAATTAAGGGTCAAAACCCTGGTTTAAGGGTCAAGCCCTGTCTTACCTGGGGCAAGTGTCAGTGCCAAAGGCATCTTCTTGGAGGAATATTCAGTTGCCATATTTTGACCCATATCAGCATGTAATTTAACCATCCATAAGCAATCTGAAGGCATAGAAAATAATGATTTTAATATTTTTCAGTATTTCATTATAAACACTACTCACATAATAATTATAGAGCCTCCATCCATCAGGCTCATGATGTCTGCTCACTGTAAAACACAAGGATAGCTAACAATAAGAAATAGCAATCTTAACATGTACCTTGTTTTTTATTACTTCAGCTTTGGAGCTAAACTTGATTATTTTATCAATATGTCTATGTTGAAATTTTCAAAGCACCAAAAACACAAACATTATTTACCCATACAGTAAAATAGCTATCATAATCATAATCCATCTCTTCTTAACTAAACAAGACGTGTCAGTGGACTCTAAAGCTCGGCTATGCCAACCACTTGATAGTAACAGCAAATCAATATTGACATATTGGAAGAGATTCCATTAAATTGAATGTCACAGTATTGAATCATTGCCCAAGGCTGATATTATGGTCACAGAAGCATCTGCAAAGTTTCAGAACATGATTAATCCAAGGTGTGGATATACCATTTTCTCCACTCATCCCTGGACAACTAAAGATTATACTTATCGAGGATCAAAATGAACTTTTCCACAAAAAAGGGAATAGATGAATACTGAGGAAATATTCTTTTTAATTGGGAAAACCCAGCATTTTTCTTTAATCATATTAATATTTTCTAAACTTTGATATAATTCATCTGATTCATTTCAAGCACTATTTCAAGATTTTTTATTTTTCCATGGATATGATTCATCTTATAACATATAAATATAGGTGTAATAACATCCCATATGATATTTTTATGATATCACATGGCTATTTTTAGAACCATGATATAATGCGGTTATTTTAAGAAACTTGCATTTCTGTTAGAAACATCATCGAAAATAAGGAAATTAGAGGTCATTGCCTGGACAATAATCACTTCCCCCAACCTCTTTTGATATTTTTTCTCATACAAAACACCAAGTTTGTATTATATACATATCTGACATCACCTAAAAAAATGTACTTTTCAACTAGTAGAAAAGCCTGTGTAGGACACGTCAGCAGGGCAATTCCAAACTCCCCTGACCAATCTCCATATATCTGATAAAACAACACTTGAACACTGGTTGTGACAGAACAACAGTTACTGCTGTTGAGTCCACAAAAGTTGAACAATCAACTTGACCCTGTCCATGGATATAAAGACTCTATTTCAACATTTGACCTTAAGGTAGTGGACCCGTAATAGTTTTGCAACATCTCAGAAGTAATGAACTTAAACAGTGTTAACCAAGGTTTCCTAATGATTTTCATTAGGAAACCTCGGTTAACATTGTGAAAGAATATGTGGTTTGAAATGTTGCGGAACTATTACGGGTCCACAACCTTAACTTCTGACCTTGTCTTTTGAAGAATCTTAAATTTATTCACATAGTACACCTGCATGTCAAAGAGATTATTTTGGCCCAAATTATTTTGAAATCCTAATTTTAACATTTGACCTTGAGGTCTGAACTTGATCCTAAATCTATCCAAAAATTCCCCTTAGCTCAAATTTCCGCAAATAATGCGGATTTCCACAACCATTCCGCAGAAAATTTTTCGCATAAAATGCGGAGTATTCGGACACGGAATTCCGCATTTTAAAGCCATTTATAGAAAAATGAGTAGACTGAAGGACATGCGTAAAATCAATGCGGAAAGCGGAGTATTCGGACGTTTCCGCTTTTGAAGATTCGCATTCCGTAAAAATGTTCGCAATGAGAATTGCGGAAATATAATGTGGAAAGCGGAGTATTCGGACATTTCCGCATTTGAAAAATTCGCATTTCCGTAAAAATGTACGCATTCAGAAATGCAGAATTAGAATGCAGAAAGCGGAGTATTCGGACATTTCCGCATTTTATATCCGCATTTGCTTAAAAATGTATGCATTTGGAAATGCGGAAATAGAATGTTGACAGTCGAGGATTTTAACATGGATCTTTGCATTTGCGAATTTAATGCGAAATCTTAAGTACAAAAACTGTAGTCAACAAATGATTGCAAAGGCTCAACATAAAATTGTTTACTATAGTCTTTCATTGTAAGTAACTTTAAACAGGCAATAAATTGTGTCCTACAAAACTATTAGTATGATATTATTTTTAGCTCCACAGTGGCTGCAATTCCAGCCGGCTTAATTGTTATGGCGATGTGTCCAAGGATTATGTGTTAGTCCACAAACTTTTACTTTGAAAATCTTTTCCTCTTAGAATACTTGATAAATTTCATGAAATTCAAACAGGAAACCTATTTGGATGACCCTCTTTCAGATTTCTTACGGAAATTAAACAGTTGAATATCATGGCTTTAATGGGTAGGATTAAATTTCCATATATTGTAAAAATGAGTTATCTCAGAAATTAACAGATAGATATCAAGCAAATTCTACAGGAATAATCCTTGGTTTACCCTTTAACAGACTGCTAAAAATGATTGTAATCAGATGAAAAATATTGCTTTAATTTGCAGAGGTTTATATGCAATATAGTGGGAACATTAGAAATAATTTTCTCAGAAATTTATTGATGGATATCAGCCAAATTTCACTTGAATGGTCCTAAGTGTGAGCCTTTTTTCAATCTGCAAAGGATGATAGTGATCAGATGAAAAGTATTCCTATTATGGCTGGAGATAATTTTCATACAATATATATAGTCAAAAACATGTCTTTTAAAGATGCAAAGACATTTTACTGCATCAGCATACTATCAGGTGGCTTAACACTAATGCCATTTTGAGAGGTCATCACAAAACTATTGTAAATGCTGATAGATATTTTAAAGGCACTTACAGTAGTTTTGCTCTAATACCTTTATTTTCATAAGAACTGAAAAAACTGTACGAAAAATTCCACCCGTAAAACAGGCGTAAAATAGACATAATTATCAAGCGTATTCCTTCTCATTTTACGCTAGGAAGCTGGTTGAAACTTTATATAGCAATGAGGCGGAAACCAAGCGTAAAATAGACGGAATTTTAGGCGAATTATGTTAATTAAGCGTAATTTTTTTACAGGCGTAATCACTTGCTAGCGGAAAAACCAGGCGGAATTATTAAGCGGACTCCGTCTAGCTTTCTGCTAGTAATAGCAATGAGGCGGAAACCAAGCGTAAAATAGACGTAATTTGAGGCGAATTATGCTAATTAAGCGGAATATTTCCACAGACGTAAATGCTTGTAGTTGAAAAACCAGGCGGAATTGACTAGCGGATTACGACTCATTTTCCGCTAGTGAGCTGGTAAGGAACCAGGTGGAAACCAAGCGTAAACCAGATGGAATTTCAGTTAAAAGTGAATGTATAATTGGTCGGATTCTACAATATCTCAATTCTTAACTATAGATCTGTCACAAAACAGACAAAGATTCCCCACCAGCGCTTTGTTCAATTTCTGCAGAAGGTTACTGGACAAAGTTCAATTGTGACCTTGACCTTTAATGTCTGTTAACAGAAAAGATATGGCACAGCCCTGGCAACAAAATGTGTGTCATATGGCTAATGGTAACAAAGTCCATTATTCTAGGAAACTTTGTTCTTATGTTAGAGCACGGTAACAAAAAAGGTCTAAGAAGGTATGTCAGACAAACAGGGTGAAACCAATATTCCCCTCTCTACTTTGTATTTGGGGGCAATAATAAAGACATAAATCTTTACATGGACAAATAGTAAACAAAACAAAATCTTGGCACACTATTGAAACAACAGACACAGCATGATCCCATAACCTCACCTTTAGCATTTAGTGTTCTGGTGAGATACAAAACTCAACTTAATTGATATTATATATTTTCAAGGAATAAAAAATAGGTCATCCTTTTGAGGACAAACTGAATTTCATATTCAGGGTTTCAACAAGATATTTTTGTAAAACACTTCTGCCCTTGAAATGGCTTATTTTTTTAATAAGTTTGACCTTGAAGATTCCCTTGACCTTCATGGATGACATTGAATTATCTGCTTTGTTCATGTAAAATATGAGCATTGTCAATCCAAAAGTGTTGAGGTTATAGAAAAATATTTGGTTTTCAGGTTAAGTTTTGACAGACAGACAGACTTGGTAAAACAATATGCCCCCTATCTTATTGATGTGGGGGCATAAAAATGTCTTTTAACTCAAGTCACTTGTTTTCAAGCCCCTGAGTAATAAAAACATTGTGTGAACAAAGCAATTTCTCTTTTTCCCTACATACTAGGTAATATTTCAGAGTACAGTCGCTTTGAATTCTAGCTTCTTTGGAATTTACCTAAATGAACAATTACTCTATTCATTCCAAAATCAGGGTTCAACACTTTTTTGCCTTCAGCATGCAGGACCTGAATGTCCTAAATCTTACTGTATCTCCCTGATAATAACAAGTCCTTGATGGAGACTATATCATTCTATTAATAATCATTCTATTTTAAGGAAAATAGTGAGTGAATAGAAGAAAATGCATATAATAAGCAATAACGCCTTTTCTCACAATGTTTTCCTCAGTGGAATGAAACTCTATGTGTGGAAAAGAAACAACTAAAATTACATGATTTGGTAAACAAGAGCACAGCATGCCAGTACCGGCATTCTGCTGCAGGTGCTAGATAATGAAAAGATCTAAGAAAAAGGGGCATAACTCTTACAAAAAGATGCTATAGTTATACAACTTTATAGTCTCGATAGCTGTTGTGATAGTGAACACATGCCAAATTTTAAGTTCATATCTTCATTAACAAGAGATATGACCATTTAAAGGTTTAAGTTTGCCAGTTGCCAACACATACACCAATACAAATGCAAACAACACCAATGTGATGATAATACCTTGATGTTTTGTTGTTAAACAGCCGAGCTGAAAATCTTGGACCAGTACTATAGGCCTGAAGAGCCTTTGACATGGTGGCTACTATCAATCCTCCAAAAGATCTACAGGTCCTAGGTTTTAAGTATTGATCACTGAAAATCCATAGTTATGTGCCAGGAGCTCTGCTATACACAAGCCCAATTTTTACATTGACTTTAGAGCTATAGATCAAAATTTTATTTGAATGGCACAATTACTCAGACTTTAGATCTGCATTTATTTTTTAAATCTTTACCCTATTTTGTGTGTGCTCAAAGGGAATGAATTGATGAAACATTTCGAATGAGTACCCACAACATAGTATTTGATGAATAATATAAATTTTGATTTTGAAAGGGAAATCACTAGCTCTGTTGGCGCCAATGCTTGGCTAGATGATCCAGATAAAAAAACAGTAAAAAAGGGCATATCACGCAGTTTTCTACAGTAAATCATATAGTGAACACAAATGGAAAATTTCAAGCAGATCTCTATACAATTGTATTTGAAATAATGACACAGATACAATGACAGCATGATGAAAAAATTCAATTTTTATGTTCTAGAACAGCCAAGCAAAAAGGCATGACAACTTTCACATAAGAAGAAGGATAAATTTATACATTATGTAATAGTACTTCAAAAAAATTTCAAATTTCTTTATTTTCAATCACCAAGTTATTCTTGATATTCATCCATTTCTGTTCAGTGAATCATCTCTGTAAATTCCTCATCTATTTCAACCATTTTTGTCCAGAATGTAAAATGACCATCAAGCCAGACTGGAATTGACATATTCTGAAAAATAAAACAAATAATCATCACATTACTTGGCCCAAAACTATACAACGTTTTGCATTCTCTAATGAGAATTTTTTTCAAACTATAGCTTGATATTAAAGCTTTTATTTTGTATGTTCATAAAAGATAATAATAATAAGTTGTAAATAACAACTTATTAATTTCATTTTTTATGTTCCACATTTATTTATATTCTTGATTTAGTCCACAACTGATTTTCTTTTGAAAACCAGAAAAGTTTAAGGCCTTGGTAAAATTTCTTGCTAGAAATTTTAATTTCTCATTTCATTTGGCTAAATGGAGATATCTTTGCACATGACATTCTGAACCAGAATTATTGCTGCAAGGGTTATTTAGCAGTTTATCTATTTGTAAATCGGAGATCTTTTACAATCCCAAATTGAGTAACCATATGTTTTCTACACACTTTCGTATTTACTAAACCTAATTCCAAATACTTAAAGCGTAAAAATGTGAGAAAACTTTAACCAAATTCACTGTATGATTTGTATAAGGCAAAAAGTATCAAAACAATGTATTGAGGATG
Organism: Fragum whitleyi; assembly: GCA_948146395.1. Lineage (NCBI taxonomy): Eukaryota > Metazoa > Mollusca > Bivalvia > Cardiida > Cardiidae > Fragum > Fragum whitleyi. The sequence goes on from OX411548.1 coordinate 47,718,821, forward strand.
TTGAGCAAATTTTTTGTGTTGAAAATATTGGGTGTGTTGAAAATATTGGGTGTGTTGCACACAGTTTCATCTATGTGTCCTACCTGAAATATTCTGTGGGGCAAACTCAAGCCTCAGCAAATTGGTTGTTACAATACAGGGAAAAAAATCAATGATATGGTAATTTGAAAAAAAAATGCACCAAATGGTTTTAAGTGAAATGGATTTGTAAATACCTTTCATACATACTTGATGCAATCTTGTTAGTTTTCATAACCCATGTCCTCTCAGTACATATTTTGTTGATCTTTTGATTCCTGAAAGTCCTTAAATCAGGTATTCTGCCCCAAACTGTTCGGTTAGATAGGCTGCCTTCTCAATCATGGCCTCTTTTAACAGTTAATCAGTCCAGCATAATTCAAATAGGTTCAGGACAAACTTTGTCTGGAAATTAGAAATAATCCTTGTAAGTGGTCAATACAGTAAATACACACTTGATAAATTCACTCATATATTAAGGTGATTGCTTGAAAAATTATTTTAACTTATATTGTGAATAGAATGCACAGTGCGCTCAATAAGTGGACATCAACGTAATGTATGTCCAAAATTTCAGAAATTACAACAAGAATATCTTTTACGTAAAAAACGTCTGAGATTCAAGAAAAACTCCCTGTTATTTGTTGCGAACATACATTATAACTGACAAAAAAAAGTCATATGTAACATACATGGTTTTGGACAATGCAACGCGTCATTACAGCTTCTGTCATTCTCTTTCTTTGTCAGATACAGATCACTAGGGTTGTTTGATAGGCCTATTGAAACAAATGAAATTCAAATCAGGGGAATATTCCTAAGATCAAACGGAATTCATACAGCTCTGACTGATAAAATTTCAAAATGTTGCTTTGTAAGTGTCTAGAATAGATCTACGGGTAATTTATTCGAAGTGAAAAAAGGCCCTACCATAAAAACAATACCGCAAAGGTCAATCAACTACCATCGTCTTTAAACGGCATCCTGGAAGAACACAAAAAATCCCAATTACGTCATTTAAAAGTTGACTCCATCAAAATGTCTGACGAGAGATTTGAAAAGGACAGAGTCATTTTTTGTCTTAGTTATTCAGATAATTCAGCATAAGTTCAAATATATTAATAAGTTTAATTCAACTGCCAGAACATTTTTTTGCACACTACCCGTAGAATGTTCATCACCCTTGGAATGACAGGGGGGGGGGGGGAGAATAAAGCTGTGTTATATCGAAGGATATCAAAACATCTTAACTAAAATTTGGGTAAGCAGCATTTCCTAGGTCCATCATGCAAGAAACATCTACAGAGCAATTCCAAATAGAAACTTCAGTTCCTCATATTTGTTTCCAAAATTTATAAAGAAATAAAGGGTGATTGAGCACCCAAAGTTTGTACCTACAGCCTAAAGTTAAAGCTATAAGTTTTAACCCTTGGAAGTTTATATTTTTAAAGACCAACCAAGAATAATGGACTTTGGGAACAATAAAACTTATTCTAACAAGGAGAGGAGCATTTAAAAAGTGTGTAGAAAAGGGAGGTGTTTGGAAGGGGGGGAATTCCTTAGTTTGTGAAAAAAAAATCCTGAAAATCCAACATAGAATAAAAAAAAAATCTGATTTTGCCCCTTGTTGAGAGCACTGTACAATATACTCTAAAAACATGTTGCTGAAATAAGACATGGGGTCGAAAATTTATTGGTACGAATCTACAAAAAATAATACAATTTGATATATCCATTTCATATAATTCTTCTATTACCTTTGGGGTAACAAGGTTTAATGTGGGTTTAATAATATTTGGAACTATGAATTTTGGCTTGATTCATTAAAACCATGGAATCATTTTTCAATTTTTGCATTCCGAAGGATTCACTATTTACTGAGATTTAAGTTGTCTTATATTTGTTAATAACTTTTTTTTAGGGTCCTACAGGACAAGATTCTATTAAAAATCATCAAATTACTGCTTTTTACATACCTTCTTTTTGCTATTCTTTCCAATGTGAAAGGAAATAAGGCAAAAAAACAAGTCAACGGAAATTTCATTTAAAATCGGCAGCCATCTTGGATTTCTATAGACTAGAGTCCTAGTCATTTTTAGACTTGGACATTATTTACTGCATTCGTTTGGGTAAGTTAATAAGCTTGTAGATATTTTTTCAAAAATATTTTCAGATATTATGGTTGTATTTAAAGATATTTACTTGAAAATAAGAAGTTTTTTTGTGAGTAAATTCAGATATTTTTTTTTGGGGGGGGGGGGGGGGGGAGGGGGAGGAGAGGGGGGGGGAGCCTTCATATTTCACATGTATGATGATTGCTTGGGACAAGACCTTTCTCATGGAGTTCTTGGTCATCAGTCAAGGTCAAGGTCATTTTTCAAGGTCAAATTTGTAAAAGATTAAAACTTTTACATTTGCTCTAACTTTGTAATGGTAAGTGATATAGCATTGATATTTTACATATGAATTGCTTGTGACAAAGCCCTTTTGTGGATAGTAAAGTCAAGGTTATTTGCCAAGGTCAAGGTCATTTTTTGCAGTTCACTGATTTTCAGCACAAAAACTTGAACATTGAACATAACATTTCAAGGGTAAGTGAAAGATTGATTGAAAGGAGTTTTACGCCTCTTTCAACATTTTTTCAGTTATATCACGGCATGAATTTTCCTCACAGTAATGATTTCTTTCACATGAAATGTTTAAGTTAGAAAAATACACCTCTAACAAAAGTTTAAGTTATTTTACGCTTGCTGAAAGTGTCTTTCCGCTTCCATAAAAATGCTAAGTCTGTAAAATCCGTCTCTAGAATAAGTTTAAGTGTTGAAGTACGCCTGTAAAACTGAATAGAAAAGAAATTCCGCTTTGAATTCATTTCACGCCTGTAATTTCTGATGTATTACGCCAGTTCTTTATGATGTAGCAGAGACGTAAATTAAACTTACGCCTGAGTTACAAGCGTAAGTGACCATTTCCGCTTCATTTCCGTCTCATTTACGCCTATTTTCCAAGCGGAATCCGCTACAATTTTTCGTACGGGAATTATTATCACCAGTTTGAACTCTATGAAATGAATATTTGAAAAAGAGATTTGATTTAACTGAGGCCATTTATGTCATAATTTTTGCAAATGTGTTCTATTCTATTTAAAGAAGGCTATGAACAGAAAAAAAGAGATTAAAATTTCTAAGTTATTTTATTCCACATGAACAAAAAGTTTAAGTCCAAATTTCCGCAAGGTAAAAACTTGTTAAATGTCTAAGTTCCATTTTACGCATCTTATCCGCAGTACAAAAAAACTAAGTTCCATTTTTCCACATGTTTTACGCAGACAAGAAAACTAGAGATCCATTTTTCCGCATTCTTTCCGTTTTTCGGAAAAATATCTGCATTTTGTGGAGCCACTTTTGCGGAATATCTTCAGAAATTTCCTATTTCCGCAGAATTTCCACACTTTTTCCGAACTTTGTCCACAACTTCAGATTGAATGCGGAAATTTGAGGTAAGGGTCATTCAAATGACATAACTGCTCATGATGGATAATAATTAATTATTATGTCAAGTTATTTTGAAATCCATCCATATACTGTAATATTATGTTGGAGATATGCTCAGGACAAGATATTTAACATTTACCCTTAAGGTCTGATTTTGACTTGGGAACTATAAATGGCTTATCTACTCATGAGGGAGAATTATCGAGGCAAGATATTTCAAAATCCATCCATAAATGAAAGAGTAACAGCCCGAACAAATTTTGATAGACGAAAAGACTATAATAGACTAATGCAGATACACCAAATTGTCAAAGAGACAACTACTTTTTCAGTAAAAGAGTTGGGCATACAGTATGCTGTAGAGTTACTGGTAGAGTGACAAGCTGCTCATTCAAAAAACTTTAGTAAATGCTCTTCTTCCTTAAGATACAGATAGAGAGGGTATTTGGGATTTTTGATTGAGGAATTCCAAAAATACCTTTACAAAACCTTAGATGTTGGTACTAATTGGAATTGTCTCTTCATGATAGAGGGGATATTACGGATTTTAGTTCAAACAAGAGCCATGTTGGACATGGGCATAAGTCCCCTACCGGCTTTGTTTGTCTCAATGTTTTCCCACGCCAATTCTATCAGGGACGTCAAAACCAGGTCTTGTTAAAGGGTTAAACAAGACTTACATGAGTTGTTGTCTCTGCTGTGCCCACTATACAATTCATGGAAGCAATAGACAGATGCAAGAAATAGTATCAATAACAGTTACCTTGTCTGATCCAAGATGTTTTTCTTCAGTCTTGTTGGTAAGAAATGAGAACTTTCACTGGAGGTGATTAATACTGCTGCATCACCACCCTGACTAACATGGCTTATAATTTTTTTTACATTTTAAAACAGGTTTCATCAAGTTAGCTTGCTTAGTTATTAAATTATTGCAGGATCCATTTTTTGCCATATTTTCACTATTTCTGTTACCATAGCAACCGCACTTTTTGTCAAAGAACAAAGATAAAATGATGTGCATAATCTACACATTGCCATCTAGTCATATACCAAGTCTCATCAAATTAGCTTGCTTACTTATTAACTTATCGCAGGATCCAATATTTTTTGCCATATTTTCACTATTTCCGTAACCATAGCAACAACAATTTTAGTCTAAAAACAAAAATAAAATGATGTGCATAATCTACACATTGCCATATAGTCATATACCAAGTCTCATCAAACTAGCTTGCTTAGTTATTATCTTATCGCAGGATCCCATTTTTGGCCATATTTTCACTATTTCTGTAACCATAGCAACCTCAATTTAAGTCGAAAAACAAAAATAAAATGATGTGCATAATCTACACATTGCCATCTAGTCATATACCAACTTTCATCAAAAACGCTTGCTTAGTTATTAAGTTATAGCGGGATCAAGATTTGAGCGGACAGACGGACGGACGAACGGACAGACGGACGGACAGACGGACGGACGGACAGACGGAGGGCAAACCTATAGTCCCCTCCGGTGTGAACACCGGTAGGGGACTAACAATTACAATCAGATGTATATGTACAAAACTTACAATGTGGGTACCAGAGCTACAGATAGAGGGGGTATTTTAGATTCCAAATCATATTTTTTTTAACTATACTTACACAAATCCTAAATTGTTTGTACTCATTTGAATCGTCTTGCTATTCAAATGAGTACCTACAACATAGGGTTTCAAAGTGAAATAAAGATTTGAGTCTAGCTTTACCAACTCTGATCTGTACCTCTGTGGGTACTTATTGGAATTGTCTCATCAAGAGGCTCAAGGTAGATTAGCTATACAGTAAAACTTGTATAAAGCGACCACTTAAGGGACCCCAAAAGAGCCGCCGTTTATGGGAACGGTCGCTTTATACGAAATACTATGATAAATGCGACAGTTCATTTTGATACCATTTATAGATTGTCGGTCAAGTCGTACTGAATCTTATGATGTTCAAGCCCATTAGAATCGTCTTATTGAGACGATTCTAATGGGTTCGAACAACATAATATTCAACAATAACCAATTTTTCGTTAAGCATGTCCTCTTTCTCAGAGATTATTGCTTACAATGGAGGGACTTTTATGGTGGACGCTAAATAAAATTGGTCGCTTTATAGACGTGGTCGGTTAAAAAAATATTGACTATACTCACAGTCAGATTTTTTATCGCTGATACTAGGGTTAGAGAAGACTAATTGCATGTCCAGTAGGGTATTCCTGAGCACAGTTTTCAAGGGATTTGAAGCTGTGATTCCTTGGATATCAACATCTGAAACAATAATTATAATATCGTACAAGTTCTAATAGCTCCCCATGCTCTGATAAAATCCCATCAGCTTCTTTGGACGTCAAGATCAACCAATGTTTCAAAAAAATTTGGAAAACTTATAGCCTCTAATACACCCCCCTCAACCCCACCCCCACCAAATCGATGTCATGATGATTTCAAAGGAGAGTAAATGTTACTTTTTCCAACCAAATGCTAAACTTTTGTGTTAATTCAATGGTTGAATAAATAATTAATTTGCCTTAAGTTTTTCTTTGAATTACGGTGATTTACAGTTTTGAAGATGTGGAAAAATGGCTAAAAATTTAGTGGCATTTTTTATCATTTTTCCACGTCTTAACAATTCTTACCTCTAAAAAAAACCAACGCCTTTCCAATAGAAACTTGATGATTCCTGGGGTTGTATTCGAGCTTTTACAATATCATTAATCCACAGAGAACAATATGAAAACACTTGGAACACCAAATGTATCAGGTGTTTGGAAGTATGGATTTTAAGCACCTGCCTTGGACAAGTAAGTGCAAACTTTGTACTTGTTCAGGATCAAATTTAAATTATGACCAAACAAGGGGGCCAAAGTGGCCCTTAATTTCTCACCTGAATTTAAAATATGGCCTCTACAGTGTCTACAAGTTTTTTTAAGACCTTGTATTATGACTTCACTTGACCAAATTTCTATCTTTTCAAGAAAACAACCAATCTGGCCATATTTCATTAATACTATGATTAATTAATATATGCCTATGAGATTTTTCTAAGATTTGACCTCTTGAATCAGTGTTTGACCCAGCTTGACCCATTTTCAAACTGTCCAAGGTGTTTTTGCAACCATCCTAAACAAACCTTAACAATTTTCCAGTTGATTGAGCAAAGTTGAGTCACTCCACAGGCTTGAAATTCTTGTAATAGCAAAAAAAAAGTTTTGACTAGATTTTTAGATATTTTGGTTCTATTGATTTTGAAAATGATTTTCAAAATTTCCACTATATAACATACAGAGAATGACCTCTGCCCATAAAAGACATATTTTCCATCCAATCACAATAATATTTGGCTGCATGATGATCGGACACCCAAGGATCATACCAATAATGTTTGATTGTCATCAGTAATATACTGAGAAAATGATTTTCAAAATTTCCATTATATAACATTATAGAGAAATGACCTCCGCCCAAAAATTACATAATTTTCACCCGATCACAATTTTTTTTTGTAGACTTATAAAGGGTCGCTTAAGAATCATTCCAGTGAAATTTGGTTGATATCCATCAATTACATTCTGAGAAAATGATTTTCAAAGTTTCCACTATACAACATATAGAAAAATGACCTCCGCCCATAAAATCGATATTTTTCATCCAATCACAATAATATTTGGTGGACTGATAAAGGGTCACTCAAGGATCATTCCAGTGAAATTTGATTGATATCCATCGGCTAAATTCTGAGAAAATGATTTTCAAAGTTTCCACTATATAACAATTATAGAGAAATGACCTCCACCCATAAAATCCATATTTTAATCCGATCAAAATAATTTTTGGTAGACTGATAAAAGGTCATCCTAGAATTATTCATATTAAATTTAATTGGTATCCATCTATAAGATTTTGAGAAAACTCACTTTTTACCATATTTGGAAATTAGTCTCGCCCATTAAATCCATGTTTTTCATTGGATCAAAATTTCTTGAACAACTTTAAAAGAGGGTCACCCAAAGATCATTCCTGTGAAGTTTGGTTGAAACTCATCCAGTAGTTTCAAAGGTAAAAGTATACAACCGGACAGACGGACGGACGCACACACGCACAACGGACACAACGCCTTGACAATAGCCCCAGTGGCCTTCGGCTAGTGGAACAAAGCTTTTCTTCATTAACAACAACATTTATATCCTTTAATATAAATATAGAACGATATATATTTGAGGCTAATTATGTCTTCTACGATTTGCCCTATTGTTAACTTGCATGTTCATGACAAGTGCCTTTTGAAAAAATTGTCCTCCACAAGTAGAAAAGCCTATCAAACATTCAGGCATTAGAATTCCACTCATCTTTGCTTTCTGTGAATAACAAACAACAAAATTTCAGACTGGCTAACCCATCACCAGACAATACTATTCCTAATGAAAATATTTTAAATGTAATAAGGTAAGGAATTTCTAATGAGGTGGCAAATTGCCATTATAGAGACGCCCTTTCCACTTCTGGAAGTATGAAAAAAAAAAAAACAAAGGAAAATAACTGGCTTTCAAATATCTATCAATGAGAAACTCAGTCAGATATGGAAGTTTAAAAGGAAATTTGTGAATATGCCAAAATCTTGACAGAAAGTGTAGGCTAAACCTTTAAATAGAAAAAGTTCTTTTTTATAGGATAGATATTTCTTGGTGGATTTTTAACAATGGAACAAGACTATATATAGCATGGGAAAATGACAATCATTTTTGTGAACATTATGTCCAGCTAGGCCATACCTATAAACGGGTCAATCAAAATTCTGCTAGGAGATTTACCCCAAACAAGAGGCCCAAGAGGGCCTGTATCGCTCCACTGGATTAAAAATCTCAAGATTTGAAAGAGAGATATTGAAAATAGAAGGTAATGAAAAAGAACAGCATTCAAAAGGAATTCTGACTTTTTCTAAGTTGAAACTAACTTATGAAGAAATGAACTTATTTAACTAATATGTAAAATTACAAGGAAGAAAACTATATAGATATCACTTTGAAAACGCTGACCTGAATTTTATTGATCAAGTGAACAACTTTAGAAGAGGGTCACCCAAGGAACATTCTGGTAAAGTTTCATTCAAATAAGCCTGCCTAATGGTTCAGGAGGAGATGTCGGTCAAAGATTTCGGGGTCTAAAAAAACCCCGCCCTAACATGCCCATATTTGGAGGTCAATCCAAATTTCTTGAACAACTTTATAAGAGGGTCACACAAGGAACATTCTGGTAAAGTTTCATTAAAATTGGCCTAATGGTTCAGGAGGAGTTGTTGTTCAAAGATTTTGGGGTCAAAATAAGCCCTGCCCTGCAACTCCAATATTTGGGGGTCAATCCGAATTTTTTGAACAACTTTAGAAGAGGGTCACGCAAGGAACATTCTGGTAAATTTTCATTGAAATCGGCCCAATGGTTCAGGAGGAGATGACGTTCAAAGATTTCGGGGTCAAAATATGCCCCGTCCTGCCATGCCCATATTTGGGGGTCAATCCAAATTTCTTGAACAACTTTAGAAGAGGGTCACCCAAGGAACATTCTGGTAAAGTTTCATTAAAATTGGCCTAATGGTTCAGGAGGAGATGTTGTTCAAAGATTTCAGGGTCAAAATAAGCCCCGCCCTGCCACGCCCATATTTGGGGGTCAATCCAAATTTCTTGAACAACTTTAGATGAGGGTCACGCAAGGAACATTCTGGTAAAGTTTCATTAAAATTGGCCTAAGGGTTCAGGAGGAGAAGATGTTCAAAGATTTCGGGGTCAAAATAAGCCCGGCCCTGCCACGCCCATATTTGGGGTTCAATACAAATTGCTTGAACAACTTTAGAAGAGGGTCAACCAAGGAACATTCTGGTAAAGTTTCATTGAAATTGGCTCAATGGTTAAGGAGGAGATGTCGTTCAAAGATTTCAGGGTCAAAATAAGCCCCGCCCTGCCACGCCCATATTTGGGGGTCAATCCAAATTTCTTGAACAACTTTAGAAGAGGGTCACCCAAGGAACATTCTGGCCAAGTTTCATCAAAATCCACCCATTGGTTCAGGAGGAGAAGATGTTTAAAAAAAAGTTTACGCACACACGCACGGACGCACGCACGGACGGACGCACGACGGACACCTCGCCATGACAAAAGCTCGCTGGCCTTCAGCCAGTGGAGCTAAAAATTATCCTGCAAAGTTTGGTTGAAACTGATCCAAAGGTTTGTTAGAAGATCATTCCTAAAGTGAAAATAAGCCCCAACATGCCACATCCTTATTTACGCGTCAATTAAAATTTTCTATGACAACTTGAGAAAAGGATCACACAAGAAGCACTATTGCCATGTTTTATATAGATTGGCGCAATGCAATGGTTAGGGAGGAGAAGTCTTTTAAAGATTTTTAGGTGAAAATAAGCCCCACCCTGCCAGGCCTATAATTGGGGTTCAATCCAAATTTCTTGATCAACTTAAGAAGCCAGTCACCCAAGGATCCTTCATGTCAAATTTCATTGAAATCAAGCCAACCTTTTGGGAGGAGAATATTTTTTTTAAATATTCTATTGTGAAAATAAGCCCTGACCTCCTGCCACGCCTAAATTTGAAGGTAAATCCAAATTTCTTGAACATCTGAAGAAAAGAGTCACACAAGGATAATTCAAGCCAAGTTTTATTGAAATCAGGGCAATGATTTGGTATGAGTTTTTTTTAAAGTTTCTATAGTTAAAATAAGCTCCACCCCTGCCATGCGGTAGTTGGGGGCCAATCCAAATTTCATGACCAATTTAACAAGAGGGTCAACCAAGAATCATTCATGCTCAGTTTCATTAAAATCAGCCTAATGGTTTGGGAGAAGAAGTTTTTTAAAGACTTAAAATAAGACCCCACCCCAACCCCCAGCCTTGCCCATATTTGGGGGTCAATATCAATTTCTTTAACAACTTAAGAAGAGGATCACCAAAGGATCATTCAATTTCATTGAAATATGGCCAATCGTTTGAATAAATTTAAAGAAATGTTTACGCATAACGAACAAATGCATAGACGAGGGACACACCATCATGACAAAAGCTTGCTGGCCTTCTGCCAGTGGAGCTAAAAATTAAGCTAGGTAGAGTTACAGTTTTTACGCACTGTATTCCATAATCATGAGTGGATTTGTTTGTTTAAATAGGTTTTTACGCTGCTTTCAACATGTTTTCAGTTATGACGTGGCTGCTGGATCCCCTAACAATGGAACATAATTGCCAAGTTTCAAGTCAATCAGACAGAGATGTGCTCAAGAAAGAAAAGTGGAAACCATCTGCTGGACCCTGGACAACTGGACTCCACGATGATCACAAAATATAAAAATCAGTCTTCCTAAATACAAAACATTGTAGAAAATGAAGGAATTGCTTGTTTTCAGCAAATTCCAGATTTTCCAGTAGGCTGTCACAATCACTTTTATAGAAGCCTGAATGTGAGAATTATGGTGTATAGCTCTCTAATAGGTTGCATCAAGATTTATGGATAGTTTATCACTATACAATTGCTTTATCCAGCTAAATTTGTATTTTGTTTCTAACAAATTGCCAATTATAAAGGCATTTCAACCCGTCTGGCTCAAGTATTTTCCCAGGAGAATTTAGTAGAAAGCAGACGTTTTAGACTAAGGTCAGACTGCACGTCTGTGCAGCCTGATCTTAGTCTAAACTGTCTGTAAAAGCTTTTTGTACAGAAGGAATATGTTGTGAATAGCAAGAAAAGGATTAAAATATGCAAATTAGATCTACCTTGAAGTTTAGAAATTTCTCCCAATTCCGAACAATGTACATTGACATCAAATGTCAATGACATCACACTTGATACATCAAGGTCTTCACCAATGTCAACATCAATCTCAGAACCACAGATTTCCTGAGAAAAAAAGAGCAGAAAGTTTTTGTCAATATAAGAACAATATTTCTTAAAATGCTTTATGGTGGATTATGGAGAAATAACGCTAGATTTTTGCTTGATAAACTCACCATAAATCAGTGAAATTAATTAGACTATCCCCTGCTTTCATTCTTTTCTATCCATTTTAATTTAAACTGACCAAGATCAACAAATGATAAAATGATGTTGCATAGCAATCACAAGCAAAATGACCCACTTTAAGAAAATTTTTGCATAAGAAATCATCCCTGTTACTCTTCATTTATTACCCCTAGGACAAAACACTTATGAAATTTATTTCGAATACAGGAATTATCAATTTTCCCACAATTATTATATTAATATATATTATTGCATATAATGTATGTTTTCGGGTCATTAAAGGCATTCCTTAACAGACAAAACCCGGGCATTAACGATAGAAAATGATGATATTCACGTGCCGTGAACGCCTGTCTTTTTAATTTAAATGTTCTCAGTCTGGGCCTATACATTTTATCAGTTTCCTTGTCCAACATTATTATAGAGCATACCTAAAGAGGTTGCTCATAATCCCATGTTAAATTGTGTGACGTCATATATCTACCAAGCAACGTTGATATAAACAAGACGGACGGTGTAATGCACGACGGCATATAAGTAGGTTTGTTACTGGTTTTATATTGTTTCTTTGAAAATATTTTACCCTAATCTATCTTTTTATGCAATAATAGCGCCAATTCATGCTTTTTCGGGCGTTAACATTTCCAGAGAACTTCAAAATGCCTTAACACCCTTGTGCTTAGCACTCGGGCGTTAAACCATTTTACGGGTCTCTGCAAATGTTAACATCCTAAAAAACTTGAATTAAACCTATTTTCATTCTCAAATGCAAAAGAAAGGGTAAGTGTTATTTTAAAAACATTTGTCCAAAAATTCCAGGCACTTGTTTCACAAAGTTATGTAAAACCCAATGGCATAAACCTTTATCGATAGTGTGTGTTTCAATAACACTTGTAAATGACTTTACTGCTGCGATTCCTTAGCATCACCTGTAGGCTTTTATTTTCCGTTGGCTTGGTATTCACGTGTATTCTGGTGTTTTCATACACAAAGTTAGTTCAGTCTCCCATAAAAAATCAGGAAACAAATGGCAATCGCTAACTTGACCAGAAATATACCGACGCCCATAATTCATAATGCCAGACCTCAAAACCGTATGATTATTAAATTATTCTTTAGGCTATCTTTAGGCTATCTACAAATTTTATAGAATCTTTGTATTACACCATTTTCAAAATGAAGTAGTTTGGCAGACACAAGTAGTGAACAGTAGAAAATTGAATCCAAGTTGTCACCTCTTTTTGAAAAGCAATTATCTTTTGACTAGACTATTCACACATACTGACACAAGTTGGTGAAAATAAATGTCCATGAATAAAGTCACTTTACGCTTTCCTTACAACTTAGTTTATACTTACAATTAGTGTGCGACTACCTCCATTTGGAGCAGAAGTGAAGTTCCCATATAGACCATAACACATAACCTTTAGAGGCTTCTTTGTGACAGTGGCTGTTTGACCTGAAATATAACATAATGTATTATGTTAGTTAGTGCTACAAGACCAGGGCTTCAGATTCTTTTCAAGACTGATGGGTCCAATTGACCCATGAGGTAAAAAGTTGAGGGTCATTTCCTGAAATGATGGGCCAAAGCATATTTTCATTATGGTAAAAATGTTTCATATCCAAGCAGGACAGGGTCACAGGACCCCAACTGTTGGAAAGTTGTGGGTCATCATGTGAGAAATGACCTGGGCCCACTGTAAATCTGAAGCTCTGCAAGACATGACTTGTGCAAGCTATCTTTTGTCTATACCTGCCAAGCAGAAATTGTTACAAGTTCAGCATGACAAAGGATATTAACCCTTGTCATGCTGAAACTGGAATATTCCTGTTTTGGCAGAAGCTATAGACAAACATCAGCCTGCACATATGTGCAGTCTGATGTTAGTCTACGCCACCACTTTCTCACTTTCAAACCAGAAATGTCAAAAGAGTTAGTTTTTCATTTAAAAAATGGAATACAGTTGAGACTTTCAGTGCTTTTTGCCCTTTGATTTTAACGAAAATTTATAGCCAAATTTATTCAGCATGACAAGGGTTAATAACAAATGCATGAGGCCAAGGAGGGCCATGCACAGGTAGATCTCCAGAGGAATTTTCATCATGGCAGGAAACTTATAGTAGTCTCTCAAATCTGATTTTAAAGAGCAAATTTGAAGCTGTCTTTGTTTCTTTTTTGTGTGTGTGTTTTTCAAGAGATCAAAGGTCACATTCAGATTTTAGAATGACATTCATTTACCACTTGACATTCATCTACCACTATCTTATTTTTGTCATATTAGTCAAACACCTGAAAAATCAAGATTTTTGAAGTGGGTCAGAGTTCTAAGTCAGGATCAATGGTTCAACTAGATGCCAAAGTTATCTACAACAAGAGCCATGTTGGACATGGGCATAAGTCCCCTACCGGCTTTGTTTGTCTCAATGTTTTCCCACGCCAATTCTATCAGGGACGTCAAAACCAGGTCTTGTTAAAGGGTTAAACAAGACTTACATGAGTTGTTGTCTCTGCTGTGCCCACTATACAATTTATGGAAGCAATAGACAGATGCAAGAAATAGTATCAATAACAGTTACCTTGTATGATCCAAGATGATTTTCTTCAGTCTTGTTGGTAAGAAATGAGAACTTTCACTGGAGGTGATTAATACTGCTGCATCACCACCCTGACTAACATGGCTTATATTTTTTTTTACATTTTAAAACAGGTTTCATCAAGTTAGCTTGCTTAGTTATTAAATTATTGCAGGATCCATTTTTTGCCATATTTTCACTATTTCTGTTACCATAGCAACCGCACTTTTTGTCAAAGAACAAAGATAAAATGATGTGCATAATCTACACATTGCCATCTAGTCATATACCAAGTCTCATCAAATTAGCTTGCTTAGTTATTATCTTATCGCAGGATCCCATTTTTGGCCATATTTTCACTATTTCTGTAACCATAGCAACCTCAATTTAAGTCGAAAAACAAAAATAAAATGATGTGCATAATCTACACATTGCCATCTAGTCATATACCAACTTTCATCAAAAACGCTTGCTTAGTTATTAAGTTATCGCGGGATCAAGATTTGAGCGGACAGACGGACGGACGGACGGACAGACGGACGGACAGACAGACGGACGGACGGACGGACAGACGGAGGGCAAACCTATAGTCCCCTCCGTTGTGAACACCGGTAGGGGACTAATTATCTACAAACCTTTATTTCCTAGACCTTATAATTCAACAATTTTAAAGTAAAGTCTAATGTCAAGGTCAAAGGTCAAACATGATGCCAGAATGTAAGACAAGGTAGTTGTCCCAGCCCAACTGCTATTATACAAGCATATTTACACTTGACCTTGTGCTGTGTCCTTGATCTTGGAGCTATCTGAATTTTTCTTTAAAATTGCACTTCTACTTGTGAAAGAAAACAATTGCTAAATTGCTATGAAAATAATCATATTTTTAGGCCTTGCCTCCAGCAATCATGAGGAAATTTCAAGAACTACTTTCAAAGAAAAATATTGAAGTAAGAGCCCTCTTTCATCCCCCAAAGGCAGTGGTTGACAGGTTCCTAAATAAAAATTGTGCAATAATTTTTTCTACAACCATAGTAAAAGTATTGCGGGAATCTGTATTAAAAGATGGCGACATCAAGTCACAATCATTTGATGTCATGCAGTTGAAGTCAATTTTTGAAAATAAATAAAGTAGAATATGCAGACATTATGCACTGTATGGAAACACTGTACGGTAGTTTGCAACGGTATATTCAAAATGGCGGATAGGCGTTCGTGAAAAAGTAAGTGTTCTTTATTTTTGTTGGATATTACAATAATCTGATATCCTGTAAAATAATGACAACATTTACCGAACCAGCTTTGAATACATTATCCATCGTACCTAATGTCTAAACGTCCTATAGCACCGTCTGTGTGTAATACAGCTTCAAACATTGTGTTTTGATGACATTTAAAATTGAAGCGCAAATCAAAAGTTGAAATGGCCATATTTTCCCTAAAATGAACGCATCAGCAAAATCAAATGTGGCAGTGGATGGGGACAAGGTATCTCCCTAAATATGACCCAAAATGCATTGGATCTAGCACCTTTTCTAGGAAATATATACACTTGAAAAATGCGATGGTGTACGCTACAGTAAAAACCGAAACTAAATCGCTGTACAGTGCAGTATATGGATATATTTGTACTCACCGGTTTAAATTTCGAATGAAAAATCTGTACGCAACGGTTTATATAAATTATCGTGTGAAAATCTTTCAACGTATGGAATAGCACGAAAAGGTTAAAGGTGACTTTGATACTATTTAATCTTGGTTAATACTGCAGAAAGACAAATATGTTATTTTTCTTATTTTATTTTGTTTTGCCTGGAAATGAAGAAAACCGTCGAAAGAGTATCATTAAACACTATTTAAATCTAAACTAATGTTTCTACTTAATTATTCTGTCCTTCCTCAATAATTTTGTAAGACCATGTACACATCGTTAAGATTAAAGCGCTTAACAAAGGCATAAAACTTATCAATATTTCAGACATTCTTCTCGATGATGTAATAAGACTGAACAAGCAAATTCGTTGAATTGATATCCCCCGCCGAACATATTTTCATTGTCAATGGACTTGGTATCAAACTTAGGTACAGGTTATCTTTAATCTACATCAACCTATAGTTTTCAAGAAATATCGCTTAAACAGTCAGGGGCAGTAACTCTAAATTTGACGGTCGGACCAGGTAACCCCGACAATATGCGCATGTCCTCATTGTAGTGAAGCTTTGTGCCAAGTTTCATTGAAATCCGGTCTATAGTTTTAAAGAAATAGCGCGGAAACAAATATCGCTATGTATGTATATGGCTTAAACAGTCAGGGGCAGTAACTCTAAATTCAACGGTCGAACCAGGTAACCCTGACGATATGCGCATGTCCTCATTGTAGTGAAGCTGTGTGCCAAGTTTCATTGAAATCCGGTCTATAGTTTTAAAGAAATAGTGCGGAAACGAATATCACTATGTATGTATATGGCTTAAACAGTCAGGGGCAGTAACTCTAAATTCGACATTCAAACCAGGTAACTCCAATGATATGCTCATGTCCTCATTGTAGTGAAGCTGTGTGCCAAGTTTCATTGAAATCCGGTCTATAGTTTTCAAGAAATAGCGCGGAAACGAATATCACTATGTATGTATATGGCTTAAACAGTCAGGGGCAGTAACTCTAAATTCGACGGGCTAACCAGGTAACCCCGACGATATGCGCATGTCCTCATTGTAGTGAAGCTGTGTGCCAAGTTTCATTGAAATCCGGTCCATAGTTTTCAAGAAATAGCGCGGAAACGAATATCACTATGCATGTATATGGCTTAAACAGTCAGGGGCAGTAACTCTAAATTCGACAGTCTAACCAGGTAACCCCGACAATATGCACATGTCCTCATTGTAGTGAAGCTGTGTGCCAAGTTTCATTGAAATCCGGTCTATAGTTTTAAAGAAATAGCGCGGAAACGAATATCACTATGTATGTATATGGCTTAAACAGTCAGGGGCAGTAACTCTAAATTCGACGGTCGAACCGGGTAACCCCGACAATATGCGCATGTCCTCATTGTAGTGAAGCTGTGTGCCAAGTTTCATTGAAATCCGGTCTACAGTTTTCAAGAAATAGCGCGGAAACGAATATCACTATGTATGTATATGGCTTAAACAGTCAGGGGCAGTAACTCTAAATTCGACGGTCGAACCGGGTAACCCCGACGATATGCACATGACCTCATTGTAGTGAAGCTGTTTGCCAAGTTTCATTGAAATCCGGTCTATAGTTTTCAAGAAATAGCGCGGAAACGAATGTCGGACGGACGGACGGACGGACGGACGGAAGGACGGACGGACGGACGGACATGGCAAAAACAATATCCCCCCCGAAAAATTTTTTCGGCGGGGGATAAAAATGTTAGAAGCGGCGTAAAACCTTTTTCAAATAAAAAGAAAATGAAATATGAAGCAAAATCGCTTATTGTTGACTATATAAAGTTTTCTTTGGCTCAGTGGTTAGGGTGAAAGCAGCTTGTTTTAAAATTCAATATTCTTATGGGCAATTTTAGGAGCTATCTTTTGCTTCAACGGGGATGCTTTAAACGATGTCACGTGACAGTAAATATTGCGGGTAAGGCATGTGAAATCGATCATTGTTCATTGTGAACTACTTAATGAAAGAAATAGTTGCGCTTTTAACTGTATTAATTCAATTCGAAAAAAAAGCTGATGCACAACAATTTGACGAAATACTAGTCTCCCCTATGTGTGCGATAAATCAATTGTCCAAATTACATAAACCAATTCCTTTTTCTAATAGAACACCTTTTTTAAAAACGTCCGTTGTGTTTAACAATGAAGGTATAAGGAATTGGAGAAAAAATCATTTTCAAACCCAAAACATCTTTTCAATAACTTTATTTCTGGAACGGTGAAAATGTATACTAGATTCTTTCGAAGGAGTTTATTAAGGAATTTATTAAGGCAATGGCAAGGACTATCTAGCAATAACTTTGGAAGGTTGGTAGGACGAAAAGACACGCAGCCTGGCAACTATATGCTTCCATGAATTTTCTCTAAACATTTCAAATTTCTTTTTAATCAAAAAAAGTTGTGGAAGGAAATTACAAGATATTTGTCTTAAAGAGATAACTAAAAGGAATAAAACTATTTTCTTATCAGAACTATTGAGTATTGAATCATTTATTTTGATAAGATTTCTTCTAACTGTAAGCTTCTAAAGCTGAAAGTTAAAAAACGAGAGCATTTCGTATGATATCAGAAACAACAATCTAGGTTCAAACTTATAAAACTGTTTTGATTACTACACTGAAACTTTGTAAGACATAGAATTAAGTAGATACATAACATTAGATTTAAAATGGTGTTTAATGATACTCTCTCAATTATTTTTCTTCATTTCAATGCAAAACAAACAAAAAACAACAAAAAAAATCATAAATTAATATTACATCATCGAGAAGAATGTCTGAAATATACTCCAACAATTTTTAAGTTTTATGCCTTTGTTAAGCGCTTTAGTCTTAACAATTTGTAAAGGATCTTACAAAATTATTGAGGAAGGACAGAAGGTTAAGTAGAAAAATTAAATTAGATTTAAAACTGTGTTTAATGATACTCTTTCGACGGTTTTCTTCATTTCAAGGCAAAACAAATAAAAATAAGAAAAGGAATATAATCGTCTTTCTGCAGTATTAAGCAAGATTAAATAGTATCAAAGTCACCTTTAACCTTTTCGTGCTATTCAATCCATTGAAAGATTTTCACACAATACTTTATATAAACCGTTGTGTACAGACTTTTCATTCCAAATTTAAACCGGTGAGTACAAATATATCCATATACCGCACTGTTAAGTGATTTAATTTCGGTTTTAACTGTAGCGTACACCATCTATTTTTTCAAGTGTCTATATTTCCTAGACAAGGTGCTACCTTGGTACCTTGTCCCCATCCACCGCCACATTTGATTTTGCTGGTGCGTTCATTTTAGGGTAAATATGGCCATTTCTACTTTCGTTTTGCGCTTCAATTTTAAATGTCATCAAAACACAATGTTTGAAGCTGTATTACACACAGACGGTGCTATAGGACGTTTAGTCATTAGGTACGATGGATAATGTATTCAAAGCTGATTACATAAATGTTGTCATTATTTTACAGGATGACAGATTATAGTAATATCGAACAAAAATAAAGAACACTTACTTTTTCACGAACGCCTATCCGCCATTTTGAATATACCGTTGCAAACTACCGTACAGTGTTTCCATACAGTGATTATGAGGTTGGAGAAAAAAATCAAGTTGTTGATGGATGCTGAAACATTGTATCTACTTAATTCATGTTTTAGGTATGACTTTTAGTTCCAAAACAGTGATGAAGTGCAAAGGTCATGTGATTTCGATGTTATGGCTTAAAAATTCATATCTGAATCAAAGCTTTCTTTTTTTTTCATAAAAATTTCTTTAAATATTGAACAAAATAAGCAAAAATGGGTTACCTTTCTTCAATTTCATTCAAAACTTACACGCAGCACTCATTCAATTTCACTTCAAAATCATTCCCAAATCATTCATGGTGTCAATTTCACGATATTCTGAACTGTAATATTACCTTGCATTGTCATTGGAAATCTATCAAGTGTGTGTCCCAGGAGGAAATTGTAAATGAGCGCCTTTTTTTAGCACAAAGACAGGACTATAGGTTAGTGTTGTACAAATCAATGGGGAAAAGAAGTTATGACTTCATAATAATAATTGAAATCCTTCTTTCCACAATCTTTATCACAGTTACAAAAAACTTCAAGCCATATTTCTTTCCACATGCCATATCTTTAAGGTCTCATCTTACAAATTTAAACATTTCCTGGCCTTCAGTACTCTAAGTACTTTTATTTTATCTAAGGAAGCCCTACTCTTTCAGAAGATTTATGATTGAACAAAAATGTACAATTTTGCTAAGATTCTGAGTTTTCCATCAAAGTTTGAATGGAATCAATTAACCCTCAAATGAGTAGCTGGGAAATATAGAGCATATTGATAATATATATAGATAATGATATTTTTCAAAAATCAACAAGCAAATTCGTTGAATTGATATCCCCCGCCGAACATATTTTCATTGTCAATGGAGTTATTATCAAACTAAGGTACAGATTATCTTTTATCTACATCAACCTATATTTTTCAAGAAATAGCGCGGAAACGAATATCACTATGCATGTATATGGCTTAAACAGTCAGGGGCAGTAACTCTAAATTTGACGGTCGAACCGGGTAACCCCGACGATATGGGCATGTCCTCATTGTAGTGAAGCTGTGTGCCAAGTTTCATTGAAATCCAGTCTATAGTTTTCAAGAAATAGCGCGGAAACTAATATCACTATGTATGTATATGGCTTAAACAGTCAGGGGCAGTAACTCTAAATTCGGCAGTCGAACCGGGTAACCCCGACGATATGCGCATGTCCTCATTGTAGTGAAGCTGTGTGCCAAGTTTCATTGAAATCCAGTCTATAGTTTTCAAGAAATAGCGCGGAAACAAATATTACTATGTATGTATACGGCTTAAACAGTCAGGGGCAGTAAGTCTAAATTCGGCAGTCGAATTGGGTAACCCCGACGATATGCGCATGTCCTCTTTGTAGTGAAGCTGTGTGCCAAGTTTCATTCAAATCTAGTCTATAGTTTTCAAGAAATAGCGCGGAAACGAATGTCGGACGGACGGACGGACGGAAAGACGGACTGAAGGACGGACGGACAGATGGACATGCCAAAACAATATCCCCCCTCCCCCCCCCCCCCCCCCCCCCTTAAGAAGACTTGAACCACAGAAATTCATCACATATTAATTTAGCACTAAAAATATTTTTTGAAAAGAAAATTTTGTCTCTTTGGAGTCCAATATCTTGTCTATATTATTATTTTTTATTTTTTCAAAATATTTTTTATGGCTAATTCAATATGTGCTAAATCCTTGTGGTTTGAACAGCATAAGAAAGGTAGAAATATCCAAGTCTTTCTATTCACTTTTATTTGGTAAGGTTTTTAATCACTTTAACTACCATATTTCTTCTAATTAACACTTCATGGAGCTACACAGGAGCTTTTATTTGGGATGCATTTTCTGATTGAAAAAAAACAACACACATTAATTCATGTCTTTTAGGCCTTTTTCCTTCAATAGAGGTGAATTTTTTCTAAACAATCATATAAAAAATTTTAAACAATCATATAAATGATTTGAGGAAATTCACCTCAAGTCAGAGAGGAAGTTTTTACAAGTTCATAAAATTTTGGCATTTGTTGCAGTTTTTTTTGTTTTTTTTAGAGATGTAGTGGTGCTACTATTAGGGAGGGCGCTATTATTAGCGGAAACAAGGAATTAAATCATTTAAACCAACAAAATCAATAATACCCAATGTTCTTCTGTAATGATGTGTTCAAATTAAAATTTAACAGAATTTTCAATAAAACTGTGGACTACAAAAGGTTCTCAGGAAATAAGAGACAATAAATCCATTAGTGTATTGATCACATTCAGTCACGATCTCTCTCCAATATATAATTTTTTTTATAGACCAACCTAGATAATTGTATACACGGTAAGAAGTTGAAGAGCAAGGAGTATCCGCACCTTGAACTGAAATCTAGAAAGCTTGTGATAACGGTTCTAGTTTTATAATTCACCTTTACCCTTGTCATGCTGAACCCGGAATATTCCTGCTCTTGCAGATGGTATAGACATAGATCAGCCTGCAACTATGTTCAGCCTAAACTCAGCCTACACCACCTGTTTGTCTCCTTTAAAGACAGAATTTTGTATCAAATTAAATTTCAAAAAAGCAAGATTGCCCTACTCCTTTGAATTCTAGGGCTGTAAGTACTTTGATTTGAAAAAAATTCTGAAATAGGATTTTACTTCAGCATGAAAAGGGTTAATACTGAAAAGTAAAGAAATGCAGTCCAAGGACAACTCATAGGCCCACTCTCTATATCATTATTTGACTATTTAACACTTTCCTGTTTTACAAAATTTTGGACCTGTCCAAATTCAAAGGTTTTGCAGACGAAAATTTAAAGTGGATTTAATTTGAAAAATAACCATTCAGTAGGGTAGAAAATAGTGTGGAAAAAGAAGAAATTGCTTGTCGGAAGCAATTTCTTCTTCTTTTGCAATGTTTTCTCAATCATAAAATCACAGACACATAAAAAGCTGGGATTAACCAGCAAAGGGTTAAAAAAGCCATTGGAACTACCTGAAAATTTCTTTCAGATTGGTACATTTACAGTCAACTCCCGTTTGGTCGACATCCGTTACATCGACATTTTCGTATACCGACACTTATTTGCTGGGAACGGATTTGCACAGTGTATTTTTCTCCCGTTACAACGGAATTCTCGTTTTCCGACATCGACACAAAATATTAGGGAACGAAAGTGCAAAATCCCTATATGTTGTTATTCAATACATCGACACATACCTTGGAAATTCCTAGTGGCTATTTTAGCACCTCGTGGTAAAGTGTTAATTAATATTGCACGCGTGTGTACTAAATTATGATGAAGGGCGATTACAGGTTTTCCGCTTCAGCGATTATCGACAATCAAACTACCCGGAAGATAATACCCTCGTCTTTTAATCTTTGGTTGGTTGAGGGTGATATTGTTTCAACTTATTTACAAAAAAGGTATAGTTACACCACTTGACATTCGACGAGTTTAATTTGACCATGTTTTGCTCGGCCTATTCTTGGCAAAAATGGCAAGTCATTATTTTACTTTGTTTGTTTGTTATGCAAACATCTTGATCGTACATTTTGCGTTGATCTATTTTATTTCAAAAACGGCTGAGTCACCAGCAAATAGACGTCGAACCCTACTCTCTTTTGAGAAAAAACATACGATTTAGAATGCAAATACCACGAGAGAGTGAACGGAAACTTTAACATTCTGCAGATAACAATATTCGCAATCAAAGACAGAAATCTTTCAAAGATTTCTACAAAAAGTGATTATTAACAAGTTTCAATATTCAGTTTTAAGTCTTGTAGACTGTTAATCAATATTCAAAAGTAAAATAAGAGAATATTACTGTTCTTCAGTGAATGTTGTAAATAAACAGCATCAACTATCGAGTTAAAGAGTTGATTTTCAATACACCGACATTTTCGTTATAACGACATTTTTGTCGGGAACAAACGTGGTCGTTATAACGAGAGTTGACTGTACTAATGATCAAGAACATTTTTATTTTCAAATCTATCTATAAATATGGGAAATTTGCTCCCAATATGCATGTTTGTCCTTGAGAAGTACCCTTGCCTTTTAATTAATCTAAAAATTTCTACATAATTACTAAATTATTGATAATGGAAATTAATTGTACCAAGTTATTGCTAAATCAACAGATATTTGTAGGGGTTGTTCTCCAGGGGCCCATTTTACTTAAATTCTTACGACAAAATTAATCGTAAGTCAAAGTCACAAATCATATCTGGTGTTTTCATTCATTGTTAAATTCTGCCTTGTTATATCCCATTCAAATCTCCTCTAGAAGACATTTTTAATCAGATGATGCATGACAGAATTCAATATTTAGTTACTAGTGAAGAAGAAACATAAATTTTAGACTTATGCAAAAAATGACTTTAAGATGTTAAGTATTAAAAAGGCCCCATACATAAAGCTTAATTTTTAATATTTGTCCTTGAAGCTAACTAAAATTTCTTTCAACTGGCACCTCTTCTCCTGATGCAGAACAATTAAATCTATTCATAATTGTTAAAGCTATTCTGTGAACAAGGTCAATTTCTATATTTGACCATGTGCTATGACCTTGACCTTATAGCTATATGAACAATTCATGTAAATGGCACATCTACACACAATGAAGAACAGTTGTGTAAAGATGTATTGAAATTCATCATCCATTATTGTAGAAACTTTTCTCTAGACAAGTCCAGAAGCTTAATAATGTGACTTATATATGAGCCTGTGCATGAGATTTTAACAATTTCAAATATGCGCAAAGCAAAGACTCTGACCAGCCTGTGCATCCGCACAGTCTGACCAGAGACTTCACTATGCATTTAGTATATTGTCAAGGTCTCAAAGTATCTGAAGACCATCAGGTAACTTTATATTTACAGTATGCAGCTGTCAACACTACTCTTGTTTGCACCTAACAAACATTTCAAATTGTTGGAAATGTCACACAAAGGCTCATTTAAACCCGCTATTACAGTCACAACTATGTCTTGCAACAAACAAGCTTGAGAAAAAGTGCTTTCTGGTAAGTGTTGGACAATCAGTTTCAAATCACAATCGATAATCAGTTTTTAGCTGGAAGAGTAAATCAACTATTAAATGATTGATTGTACTATTGTTTTCTTATCAAATTAATACAGCACTCACAGTATAATATTTGAAGAATAGAATGTGAAAGTTCAGTTAAAACTCATGACCCAAAGACTCATTCTGTAGATTTTTCCACCAACTTCATAGTTCTGGGTTAAAAAGTTGTAACTGCATATAAACATATAGGCAGTTACAATTGTTTCACACTGAGCAATCAAACTGATATCTGTTTCTAAGGCAATATATTATGGCTTTCATTCATGTGTTAGGAACTGAAAAATCAATTATAAAATTTCTTAATTGATTATCATAATCGGCAGCCCAAACCAACTGATTATTGATTATAACTGATTAATCTGCCCATTACTACTTTCTGGTGAATATTTTTATAGATCTATTCTTTGATTCTAATACTGTGTGTACTAATGGGATATTCAATGATATGGAAACTCAACGATGTCCTATTTGTGATACTGGAGGTTAAATGGAAATCAAATAGGTCTGAAACGCACGAATAAACATGTTAATGGAACCCATTGACACACTACATTAATACTGAAGACTTTTTCACATTCAGACAATCTATTTAATACAATTTCAGTAATGAAACATGATATACCGTATTTATTCTAATAATCGCACGGGCATTTATTAGAAAAGTCATGTTCGACGCAGTTGGGGGTGGGCGATTATTGGAGGTATTCTGTTGGGCAATAACTCAAACTTACTATGTACGGACATACAATGTCCCTTAACAATGACAATGTGATACGTATCTGATAAATACAAAATAAATTTCCAAAAATGAGGAACAAAGACGCATAATAATGACACTACTCGGACCTAGCAGTTTTGCTCATTGTCACCTTTTTTCAAAAAACAGAGCGACACGCTGCTTTACATAACATCGCTATGAAACCAAGGGATTCTTGCAAATGTATACTGTATTTATATTCTGCTATCATAAAACAATGGAATAAATTGAAAGTTAATTGATCATTAAATAGCTAAAGAATTCCCTCTCTGATACGGTGCCCGAAAAAACTAAAAATGTCGACATCGGCAAGTGATAATGCTGACGACATTACTGTTCTGTTCAGATTTTGAAACTTAAGCCAGACAGTCGATTGTAGTGTTCAATAAATGATTCTCCAGTTTCAAAAAATTGTATTATTCTTCGTTTTTGTAGATTAGAATATACCGCATATCGCGGTCATGATTCCAAAGGATCGTAACTACATCCAATCATAGTAGTTGCACGCACTTATTTTAATATTCACTTCGCCTTTCAATTTTAACCTTTTGTTTGCTCCTTGTATATTTTTCGCTTAATTACAAGAAATGGATTAAAACGCCGTAATAGGAAAAAGTCGTGTCGCCTTCCTGTTGCGAAAATAAAATTAAGTATCCTGTTTTCCTCAATTCTAAAGTCCGCAACAAAGTCACAAAGAGACGGCCAAATAATAACTTTAAAAGGGTTTGGCATCTACCGAGACAAGCTTTGGGCGCGTGCAAGTTCTGGCAACACTTCCAAAAATAGCTGTCTGCGTCTTTGATCATCTGTTTACCCTCTGTGTGAAATAAACTGTTCCGCGTCCTTTACCTCGTTGGGAGACAAAAATATTTATTTAATTTGCCTTTATTGGCCAGATTGCTACTCGGATTTAATTTTGGATTTTAAAGAAAAATCATTGAATATCGGTAATTTTTTTTCATTCAGTTATTTGTTAAGAATATCGTAATTTTAGATTAAAATATATTCCCATGTAGAGCTGGGTAGATCACAGGCAGATGGCAAATAGATGAAATGTTGTAGGTGTACTGGTTTGAGAAACAACTGAAAGCCATGATGAGGTGCACCAGTTACAGAATTATAATTTCAATACTGGAAAAAGTTGTGTACCCCCCACCACTGAAAAAAGATAAAAATAAAAAGAATTGTCTCTACAGTTGATTATGAAAGAAAAATACATTCAAACCCATCTCCATTTTGTTAGGAAATCAATTTTATCTGTAAATGCTATTTACCCAATATTTTGAAAAAATAATAGCTAGGACTAAAGATCTCAAAGTGGAACTGCATTTTCTATAGCTAAAATGTGGATGTTGCAGTGGTGTCCAATCCCTGCATTCTGGATGACTAAACCCATGAAACTGTAACTTTGTAAATTATATCCCACTTTACATATGCATGCAAAGCAGGGTATAATTTGCAAACAGCTTGCACTCTTAAGTCATCCTGAATGCAGAGGAGATAACAATGAAGCAGATTATATTCTATATACATTTCAGAGCATGCATTATGATGCATAGGCGTAGCTAGGATTTTGAATTTTTACGCATTTCAAAGCGACCTCCAAAGAATATATAGGGTAAAGGCAATATGTCTACTGTGACAAAAGACTAATGTCGTCCCGGTTAATATGATTTTAGCATAGGTGAATAATCAAACATCTTAACTACAGCTTGAATAAGCTGTAGTTTTGATGTTATGATCATTATTCAACGATATTTTTCGATTTGATTTGATTTGAATTGGGGTTTTACGTCGCCTTCAACAATCTCTCAGTTATATCGCGACGACTGGAGCACCTAACGATGGATTCCTGGTATTTCTCACACCAGTACTACCACCACATCCCTTTCCTAGCCTCCAGTTGCTATTCCACATAGGTTTACGATTATCTACCCATTGGTGGAAGACAAATGTCGGAAAGGATAAGTGCCGCGACCGGGGATCGAACCCGTGCGAATATAGACTCCTGGATTAGAAGTCCTGCGCGCTACCAACTGCGCTATTGCCGCGGCCACCAGATTTTTCGAAAGAGGATTTATTTGTATTACGCAATTGCGTTAAGTGGGTAATGGAAGGTAGGCCCTTGTGATGCACTCATATTCTGAATATATCAACAAAGCTTTTGACGCATTTTCTGGAGGTTTTTTTTACAAAATGTCCTATACAGTTGAATATTTTATACATTGAATATTCCTATGACAGTTATCCTTTAACTGCTGCTCTATTTCTCTTTATTTGTATGTATTCAACCTCTTTACGTCATTCTCTTTATCTCATAAAATATCCCCTATAGGTAGATTTTGTGCGGTGAGTAATGAAATCAACTTTTTATTGTTAGATTCACATGCCATTTTTTGGAAAAAAGATAAACAGGTTAAAACAACACATTAAGAAAGTTTAAAATTATGTTTCAAATGAATGTCACTGCTTGTCTTAAAACGCAAGGTTAACTTGTATATCAAGGGTTATGTGCAAGACTGAACAAAGTGTATATACATGGTATATACACTTAGTACAGTCTTGCACTGAACCCTCAATATGTGCTTTCATAGTAGCAGTGAAGGGATCAGGTTCAATTCCTAACATGGTTTTTAGAATTATACCCAATATAGCAATGATAATGGACTCGGCCTCTACATCAGAGCTCAGTTTTAAAAAAAACACTTATACATGGAATCAAATAAAAGGTCCAACTATATTTTTTTTGCATGAATTCACACCTCTGTATGACAAACCTAAGATTTCAGCATTGAAGTTTTCAACCGAGACAGTTTCCACATCCACATTGATTCCTGGTATTTCTTGCACCAATACTATCCATTCGGAACACCACTCGGCCAATCTCATGATCAACCTTGGATGTACATAGACAGACTATTTCTAAAAATTACGGGAAAACCTTAAAAAAAACTCGATGACATCAGTTAAAATGGTGTTAGCCCTCGAAACTGTGAGTGAAAACATTCGACGCTACTCATAAAAGTCACTGACGTGAAACCATCAATTTCTAATATTGATATCTTAAGATTAGTAAATAACGACTGGAAAAAAACTCAATTTTTGAGAATGATCCTTCATTCTTAAAAATAAAGATTTTTCAGCCGTTATTTACTGTAAAAGTTATAAATCTACAGTGCTAGTTTTTCTTACACTGTTTCCGCCTAACAAAAAGCACCATTTTGTTACATACCCATCCGCCTTACATACATCTGATGTCTGTTGCAGTTTACGGAAATGGCCGAGTGATGTTCCGAATGCAATACTACCATCACATCCTTTCCTAGCCATCAGTTGCTGTCCCACATAGGCTTACGATTAACCACCCATTGGTGGAAGAAAAATGTAATGTGTGCGGTTATTGAAGATTGAGTGTCTGATATGCTGCCATTAACTGATCTATGGTGGCCACTTTTATATTTGAAAGAAAAGGAACAAAAGATAAGTACATCAAAAGAATATCATTAGAAACCCTGATCAGCAACGATTGTCTCTAATCAAATTTGGTTAATTACGTTTAACTAATTTTAGCCTTGTCCTGCTGAATACAAACCGTGGTAAACAGGGCTCGTGCTGGTGTTTGAAATCAGGGAGTCAATGACCCCTTCGAGATTAAAATCTGGGGGTCAAACCAGATTTTAAAGGGGTAAAAACTACAGAAAGAGCAAATCATGAGTAGAATTTTTAAGGTTTAGGAATCAATTGACCTTTCCATGTAAAGATAGGAAATAAGCAATTACCATATTTATTCTAATAATCGCCCGGGCGATTATTAGAAAAGTCATGATAGACACAGTTGGGGGGGGGCGATTATTGGAGGTACTCTGTCGGGCAATAACCCAAACTTCCTATATTCGAACCTACATTGTCCCTTAAATGTGACAATGTGGTAAGTATCTAGTAAATACAAAATAAATTTCTAAAAATGAGGAACAAAGACGCATAATAATGATACTACTCAGACCTCGCAGTTTGTTTATTGGCACCGTTTTTTCAATAAACAGAGCGATACGCTGCTTTACATAACATCGCTATGAAACCAAGCGAGTCTCGCGCAGGGATAATTCTGGCTCAGAATTTCATGTGTGAAAAATCTCATTCAGTCAGAACTTATGAGAAATACTAAGTTTTCAATGGTAAATTGAACCAAGTCTTTGTTAAAAATATATTTTGCTGTGAGATTTTTCTCTCATTTAGCCCATTTGAATGAGATTCCTGGCAGAAAAATGAGAGAATTTACACAAATCTTGACCAAAAATGATCCCTGCTCGCGAATGTATTGATATTCTACTATAAATTATGGAATAAATTGAAAGTTAATTGATCAATAAGTAGAAAGGAAGTCCCTTTCTGATACGGTGCCCGGAAAAACTGTCGACTTCGGCAAGTAATAACGCCGAAGATCTTGCTGTTCTGTTTAGATTCTTAATTCTATTCAATTGAGCAAGAAACTTATGCCAGACAATCGTATTTAAATATCAATTATTTCACACATCTTTTTACTTTTTTTATAACTGCCTTACACAGATTTAGGGCAAAGAAGACTGAAATTACTGAATAATGCTTGTTTGGAGTGTTCGATAAATGATTCTCTAGTTTCAGAAAATAGTGTTATTCTTCGTTTTCGTAGATTAGAATATACCGCATATCGCTGTCATGATTCCAAAGGATTGTAACTACATTCAATCATAGCTGTTGCACGCACTCATTTTAATATACACTTCGCATTTCAATTGTAACCTATTGTTTTATCCTTGAAAATTTTTCGCAAAATTACAAGAAAAAAATTTAAAAACCGTAATAGGAAATTGCCCTATCGCCTACCTGTTGCAAAAATAAAATTAAGTATCCCGTATTCCTCAATTTTAAAATCCACAACAAAGTCACGAAGAGACAGCTAAATAATATTTTTAAAAGGGTTTGGCATCTACCGAGACAAGCGTTTGGCGCGTGCAAGCTCTGGATACACTTCCAAAAATAGCCGTCGGCGTCTTTGATCATCTGTTCGCCCCCTGTGTGAAATAAACTGTTCCGCGTCCTTAACCTCGTTGCGAGACAAAAACGTTTATTTAATTTGCCTTTCTTGGCCAGATTGCTGCTCGGATTTAATTTCGGATTATTGAAATAAAAATCATTGAATATTGGTAAATTCTTTTTATTCACTTGTTTCTTAAGAACCTTGTAATTTTGAATAAAAAGATAGTAACCATGGACAAAAATTATTACTTTTTCCGTCAGTGGGAGCTGAAAGGACCAAGTGACGTCTGACTGGTACATGCACGCGTTCTTTCTTTGACATCGGATTCAGACAATATTTTTGATAATCAGTTTTTAAGATAAAACGTAGAAGCTAAATAGAAGTTTTTCAAATCGGCGTAAATTATGCATTCACGAATATTGCAAACATAAGGATCACAAGCATTTACCTATCTTCAGTAGATCTCAAACGAATCCCAGTTCATCTAAATAATCAGATCACGAATTCAACAGATTTTTTTTGTATTTGTTGTAGGTGTTGCATGAATTTTACAGTATTTGTTGCAGTAATTGTGAAGTTTACACTCGGGTCTTCTCAAATCGGGGGATGGGCAATTATTAGAGACGTCCATTTTTTCCGAAAACCGGTCGAAAATGGCCGATTTTGAGGGGTATTTTGGGGGATGGGCGATTATTAGAATATGGGCGATTGTTAGAATAAATATGGTAATTTGGAAATTTTAGATAATATATAGGATGCATCAAAAAGTTTTGACTTTAAGAAATTTCTATCAAGGGGGAACAATGACGCCCTTGGAATAAATTTCTAGGGGTCAAAATAAGATTATATCAGATTTTTGAGGGTCAAAACCCTGGTTTAAAGGTTGAACACGAGCCCTTGGTAAAATTGCATCAAATTAAAAGTGATAAAAGCCATTAATGCAATTGTAGTGAATCAGTCTTTATTTTGAAAATATTACATCGGAAAAAGAATATTTATCATTGTACTTTGTTTGTTTAAGTCATTTTTCAAATGACTTAATTCCAATAACATAAGGTTTTGTTTTACAAAAAAGAGAAATATTATTTCCATTTTGCAAAGAATGGCTATTTTGATTAAAGAAATCATTTATTCTGTAAACTTTATTTACCCAATATTCTGAACAACTAATAGAACAAAACATCTGTAACTGACTGGATTTATGATGAATTTATGTTTTAGTGTTAACAAATTAACCCTTGTCATGCTGAACCCGGAATATTCCTGCTTTGGCAGGAGCTATAGATAAACATCAGTCTGCACATATGTGCAGTCTGATGTTAGTCTAGACCACCTGTTTCTCACTTTCAAACCAGAATTGTCAATAGATTAAGTTTTTCAATTAAAAATTGACCCACAGCTTGTACTTTCGGTGCTTTTTGCCCTTTGATTTTGATACAATTTTTTAGCCAAAATTTATTCAGCATGACAAGAGTTAAAATCAAAGAGAGCTTTTCATTGTAAAGTACCAGGCATTTTCAAGCTAAATGAATGCTATGTTTTGCGTTGAGCCCTGGATAATTTTTCACGGATTACCTCATTCTCCTAGCTGCTACTATATATGGCATACCATATTTCTCCTATTAAACGCTCCCGGGAGCTTTGCATAACATGGTCAGGAAGCTTTTATTTAGTATGCATTTTCTGATTTAAAAAAATCATTAAAATTGATGCCTCTTGGCCCTTTCCCCTTTCAACCGTATTTCTCCTAACTAACGCTCCCAGGAGCTTTACATAACATAGTCAGGAAGCTTTTATTTAGTATGCATTTTCTGATTTAAAAAATCATAAAATTGATGTCTTTGGACCCTTTCCCCTTTAAAGTGAGGTGAATTTCCTCTAAACAATCATATAAATGATTGTTTAGAGGAAATTCATCTTAAATAAGAAAAGAAGTCTCAAAAAGTGCCTAAAATTTAGGCATTTGGAGTGGGTTTTCTGGGTAAAAAATGTGGGGGTGCACTATTAGGGAGGTTTTTTCCTTTTTAAACCAGAAAAGTCTCAGAAATTATATTTTCAAAAAAAATGCTAAATCAAAATTAGGAAAAACAGAGCTTCCAGCACTTTGATTTATATATAATTTTGCCATATATAATTTTGCCCAGGTTTTTTATTCAGCAAGACAAGGGTTAATTGTTGTAGGGAAAAAGTCTAAAATTGACAATGCTTTGGGGAAAAAAATCAAATTAAGGATAAGAAAATACAGTAAATATTTCTCAAGCGACCACCTCTATTAAGCGACCACTTGTTTTAAGCGACCAACTTAAGAAGTCCATTTACTTTAATCATAATCTTTGAAAAAGTAGACATCCTTCAACTGAAAACTATGATTCTTGTGATGTTAGAGCCCATTAAAATCGTCTGAGGGACGATTCTCATGGGTTCGAAATATCATAGGATTCAGTAAGAATTATGCTACAATCTATAAATGCTATCAAAATGACAAGTCTTAATTATCATGAAATAAAGTATTAAGCGACCATTCACATAAGCGACCACTGTTCGGTTGTACCCTAAGTGGTTGCTTAACCCTTTTCTGTTTAATCCCTGCTTTTTACGTGCCTGTGATTTTATGATTGAGAAAACATTGTGAAAAAAGAAGAAATTGCTTCTGACAAGCAATTTCTTCCTTTTCCACACTATTTTCCACCCTACTGAATGGTTATTTTTCAAATTTTTTAAATCCACTTTAAATTTTCATCTGCAACCTTTGAATTTGGACAGGGCCAAAATTTTGTAAAACAGGAAAGTGTTAACACAAGTTTTAATGTATACCAATTCATACTCCAGGGAACCAGATAACCAGTCTAAAACCTTTATACCATAATGAAACCCTATGATGTGGGTACCAACAGCATTGGGTTTAAGTAAGGAATGATGAAATGTGTAAATTAAATTTGAAAGCCAAAATACTTTATTTCTTTTGCAGCTCTATTGAAATCATCCCATTTTTGTGAAAAGTCAAATTTAAATATAACCTAGATAAAGTCTAACAATGTTAATTTAAACCATTTAATTACTGACAAACACAATTACAGTTTAATGGATAGCCAATATTCTTTTTGAAGGATAGTCAACATAATATATTCTATATTCATTGGAATTCAAAAGTACAATAACCAAGCCATGTCAAAGAATCATATATTATTTACATATTGTCTGATTTAATGGATGGTTTTGAAACCTGACATGTTGTGCTCAGTTGAATAAAGAAATCTGATGCCATGAACAGCTTATTAATTTATTAGTTATACAACCCATGAAGAGGTTCTAGGCTTGTGATAAAGTATTGGGACAGATTTCAATTTCGAAATCCTTGAAAATATTTTATTAACATTTTAGAGCCATGTCAGACATGCCATCCCCCAGCATCAAAGCTTGATAGTAAACAGAAGCCTAATCAAGGGCAATTACTCAAAAAATATGCAAGCAAGAGTTATAGTTCTTGTGCGCTGAACTTCTCCTTTGTGAGATCTATCCACCCATAAAGTTTCAAGGTGATAGCTTTTATACTTTAGGAGATGTGCTCTGGACAAGTTTAGTGACGGAATGACTGACAGAGACCATCACTTTATCCCCTAATTTGACAATTAAATATGTTTCTCTCACATTTAAATAACTGCCATATCAGCTGGATACCCTGCAAGAAAAGGTTCATTAACTTTTTATATGTTCTAGAACTTTTCTTGAACTTTTCTGTAACTTCGAAAACACTTTTTTAGAGATTCAATAACCATTCTTGAACTTCTAGAACTTTGGTTCTTGAACTTCTGTTCTGCCCCTGTGAAAATTTGTTCTAGAAGCTGGTACAGTTCTTGAACTTTTAGATAACTCCTTAAACTGTTCTTAATATATTCCATAGCACACTTCTAGAATTAAAGTTTTAAACAGTTTTAGAAATGTTTCAGGGCAAAATAAGTCATAGAAAATCCATTAACAGCCAAGATTTAATAAGTACAATAATTTTCAGAAATTGTTTTGATAGAGCTAGAAAATAATTAATATCAGTCAAATCAGCAGCAAGAGCACCTGAAAATGGATTCCTGTTTTTTTCTTGCACCCCTGTACCATTACATCCTTTCCTAACCTCAAACTGCTATTCCACTACAGTTTAAAATTATCCACTCATTGAAGAGAGTCTCAGAATGGATTTGTCATTAAGGATATGTGCCGGGCCTATGCTGAGGATCAAACTCATGACACTCATGATTTGAAGATTGAGAGTCTTGATTAAAACCATCTTTGCTTTGGCGGAAGCTGAGGATCAAACTCATGACACTCATGATTTGAAGATTGAGAGTCTTGATTAAAACCATCTATGCTTTGGCGGAAGCTGAGGATCAAACTCATGACACTCATGATTTGACAATTGAGAGTCTTGATTCAAACCATCTATGCTTTGGCGGAAGCTGAGGATCAAACTCATGACACTCATGATTTGAAGATTGAGAGTCTTGTGTTATACCATCTATGCTATGTTGGAAGCTTTATAAATCAGTAGACTATATATAGGTCAAATAAGTATCATGATAAATTATGCATAAGCTATTGCCTACTCTAGATGTTTCTGACCTCAATTTATTCAATACTTGCCAGACTTTAAGCCATTGTCACATACACAAAAACTCTATCTTTCTTACCCAAACCCTAATCCCCCTCAGAAAAAATAAATAAACTCTTAAAAACATTATAGAATTAAAGAAAAACAAAGAAATACTCACATTTCTCATCATTGCTTTCAAATGAATAAATATTAAGACAAGCAATGGAACAGAAGACCTAATGAAACAAGCAAATTTGTTGAATTGATATCCCCAGCTGAAAATATTTTGTTTGTCAATGGAGAATATCAAATTTATGGAAAGGTAATTATTTGACTTATTTCGCCTGAGACCATGTGCATATTCTGTATATCTTCAGACGATCTTCCAGTTCTTATTTGGGGGGCACAAACCATTAGTAAAATATTTACGTATAATAAGTATACAATCTTACTAGCGTAAGACCTAGTGACTTTTTTTAAAATCAGTGGACAACCAATTTTAGCTGCATCACATCAAGGTACTTAAATAGCTAAAACAGCCAAAGACTATCTGATGAGAGTTCAATGACCCTCTTTGGCTCTACTTTAAACTTTGAAATTGAGCCCAAGAAGTTTATAGGTGTCAAATTCTTAAATTTTTCACATTCAACCAGAAAATAGCAGGGTTTTTGTTTAACAAAAAAAAACAAGAGGGCCATGATGGTCCTATATCGCTCACCTGTGTATCTTTGTCTAAATCAACTATTATCAAATTTTCCAGCAAAAGTCGTAATTGTACTTTTAAGACATGTGGACTCTAGAGTGTAAACAAGAATATTGTAGTCAAGGCCCCTTTTCCCATGATATGGCATGGATCCTTCCCATTTTCAATAGGGTTCATCCTTGGGACCTTGCCAACAATCTGACCAAGTTTAATGAAGCTTGGACCATATTTGTGACCCCTAGAGTGTAAACAAGAACATTGTCATTAAGGCCCCTTTTACTGTATTATGACACGAATCCTTCCAATTTTCAATAGGGTTCATCCTTGTGACTTGAAAAATATTCTGACTAAGTTTCATGAAGATTGGACCATATTTGTGGCTCCTAAAGCATAAACAAGAAAATTGTCTTTAAGGTTCTTTTTCCCGTGATATGACACAGATCCTTCCAATTTTTAATTGGGTTTATCCTTCTGACCTTGCCAACATTCTGACCAAGTTTCATGAAGATTGGACAATATTTGTGACCCCTAAAGTGTAAACAAGAATATGTCATTGAGGCCCCTTTTCCCATGATATGGCATGGATCCTTCCCATTTTCAATAGGGTTCATCCTTGTGACTTGACAAATATTCTGACCAAGTTTCATGAAGATTGGACCATATTTGTGGCCTCTTGAGTGTAAACAAGGAAATTGTCATTAAGGCCCTTTTTCTTGTCATATGACATGGTTCCTTCCAATTTTCAATAGGC
This sequence comes from Fragum whitleyi, assembly GCA_948146395.1. NCBI lineage: Eukaryota > Metazoa > Mollusca > Bivalvia > Cardiida > Cardiidae > Fragum > Fragum whitleyi. Next base: position 47,755,110 of record OX411548.1, read on the forward strand.
TTCATCCTTGTGACTTTAAAATTTTTCTGGCTAAGTTTCATGAAGATTGGACCATATTTGTGGCCTCTAGAGCGTAAACAAGAAAATTGTCATTAAGGCCCCTTTTCCCATGATATGACACAGATCCTTCCCATTTTCAATGGATTTCATCCTTGTGACTGGACAAACATTCTGACCAAGTTTCATGAAGATTTGACCATATTTGTGGCCTCTAGAGCGTCAACAAGAAAATTGTCTTTAAGTCCCCTTTTCTTGTGATATGACACAGATCCTTCCCATTTTCAATAGGGGTCATCCTTGTGACTGGACAAACATTCTGACCAAGTTTTATGAAGATTTGACCATATTTGTGGCCTATAGAGCCTCAACAGGAAAATTGTCTTTAAGTCCCCTTTTCTTGTAATATGACACAGATCCTTCCTATTTTCAATAGGGGTCATCCTTGTGACTTGACAAATATTCTGACTAAGTTTCATGAAAATTGGACCATATTTGTGGCCCCTAAAGCATAAACAAGAAAATTGTCTTTAAGGTTCTTTTTCCCGTGATATGACACAGATCCTTCCCATTTTCGATAGGGTTCATCCTTGTGACCTTGCCAACATCCTGATCAAGTTTCATGAAGATTAGACCATAACTGTGGCCTATAGAGCTTAAACAAGAAAATTGTCATTAAGGCCCCTTTTCCCATGATATGACACAGATCCTTCCCTTTTTCAATAGGGTTCATCCTTGTGACCTGACAATCATTCTGACCAATTTTCATGATGATTGCTTCATATTTGTGGCCTCTAGAGTGTAAACACTTAAATTGTTGAAGCCTGACGACGGAGGACGGATGTCAGACGACGCATGACACACGACGGACGATGGACATTCAATGATCACAAAAGCTCACCCTGAGCACGATGTGCTCAGGTGAGCTAAAAAATTAATCTTAAACCCTAAACCAGGACTCCTTTGAGTCCCTGGGACCCCATTTTTGTTATAAATGCCAAACTTAAACCCTGAAAGACTTTATCAATATTTTGGGAAAGTAAATCATTCTCCACAATGTATTCTCGCCAGGCAGTCAAAAAAATCACAGAAAAAGCCCATTTGAATTATTATCTGAAACCTCTCTCACTTTGGACCATTCTATAGATAAGCATCTACCATATTTCTTCTAATAAACACTCCCGAGAGCTATACATAACATGGTTGGGGAGCTTTTATTTAGAATATATTTACTGATAAAAAAAATGAAATTTTATGCCCTTTTCCTTTTCATTTGAGGTGGATTTCCTCTAAACAATCATATAAATAATTGTTTAGAGGAAATTCACATCAAATAAGAGGAGTCTCAAAAATTTCAGAGATTTAGGCATTTAAAGTGGGGTTTTTAGTAGAAAATGTAGAGGTGCTACTATTAGGGGAGGTACTTTTATAAGGGGAAATACAGTATAGTTTTTGGTAATGGGATGTTCAATTATAGGAAATAGATAGTTTATGCTGATATTGTTGATATAAAAGGAACAAATCAATGGGAGATTAAGAATTCCATTATTCATTTTTTACAATGGGACATAGCAAAATCTAGCACACAAAATTTGATTTACATTATAATGTAAGGAAAAATAAAATGTTAAAGCTGTCTCAATCTGATTACAGTTCCAAATGTTTTCAGCATTTAAAACCATTGCCCATTTTGAAAGGCTCATACTTTTGAGAAATTCCCTTTTTTTCTGAAGACCTGAGGATTTTTTACAAGGAGCAAAAATGTTATATTTTCCACATCTTCGCCTATTTTTAACAAGCTCCCCCCTCATAATTTGAATCCTAGAGAACAGACTATATTACAATTATGAATGAGGAATACATGGTTCAATATGGGCTATTCTAATGGGCCATCTTGATTGATTTTTCAATACTCAAGTAGATAATGGAATTTGAAATAAGGACAAGGGGCTTTAACTTTGTACCCATCTTCTGATTGATTGAATGGAGTCTAACGCCACTTTCAACATTTTTTCAGTTACATTGCGGTGGCTGGAGTACCTAACAATGGATTCCTGGTATTTCATTCACCAGTACATCCATCAAAACCTTTCCTAGCCTCCAGCTGCTATCTCAAATAGGTCTACAAAGCAAACTACCTATCATATTGGTGTTGTTTTGTGTTTTTTTGTTCTTTTAATTTTCACTTCAAGGCTTATTCAATGTGTTTTTCAACATTAGAGGGAATTAACTTAAATTTGAGAAAGATAGATTTACTCACTTTATGTATTCTGAATCAAATGAAACTTGTTTCTAAATCTAGATCTAAGTATAAAGTGAAGGGGCTACTATAAGGCAGGGTGTTCTCATTAGAGGAAATATGATATGAATTCATCACAGACATACCATACATGTGCAAAGTGAGTAGCGCTGTTAGAAATAGATCTAATCAAATGATTGATAATCCCATCTTTCAAATCGATCTAGAAATCTGGGGCCCGTTTTACTAAATTCTTACGCCAAAATTGATCGTGAGTCAAAATCACAAATCGTACCTTGTGTTTTCATTCATTGTTAGATTCTGCCTTCCAATTACTAATTGGAATCGTCTTTAGACGATTTTAATGAGATATTGCATTGCAGAATTGCATATTTAGTTACTATTTTAGTAGCAAATTTAATTTTTGACTTACACAAAAAATGATCGTAAGATTCTTAGTAAAACGGGACCCTGGTAACAGACTCTTATGTACAGTTGTCTATGCATAATTAACGCAGTCTTATCCTTTAAAATGGATCTAAAAAAGTTACATACCATAGGTCATCCCAATACAGACGACGCCAAGAAGGAACGCCAAGTTTAATTCCCGCGCCATTTTCCAATAGAAGGTTCGTCTGCAACTGTTATAAAAATTCAATCGGAACGGGTACATATATCCGTATAACCTCAGCAGTTGTCACGTGACAACGCTCCCCGGGGTGACCATGGCAACATGTCAACTGAAACAAATTATTTTGTGTGAACTAATATTTGCTAATTTTGTATTATTTTGCTTGTTGATTTTCGTGCTTCGAAATTCGATTCAGGCCACGTGACATTTGTGGTCCAGTGTAAAGTGCCAGAGAGAACCAGTCCCTTATTTCAAAATCATTTTGTGATCACAGTTTACAGTTCTAGTGAATTGTTTTAAATCATGACAAAAAGACAATGGGTGATTTTGAAAGGGAAAAAAAAATATACTCGTCTGCAACTCCATGATCGATCAAATTATACCACAGGGAAATGTTCCGCTGATTATTTTAGAACATGCATGATAATATAGACTATATTATCATATATGTTTTAAAAAAATCAGCGGAACATTTCCCTGTGATTTACACGGCAAAAGATTTGAACAGCTACCAAGAAAACTTCATCCGTGAGGTTGTTGTTAGGCCTGGTCTAAGAACTCTCAATTAATTAAGGAACCCGTCAGCTCGGGCACAATGCAAGAGCATTCGGAACACCACTCGGCCAATCTCACGG